>ML792368.1:169608-200146 GCA_009831015.1 Picea engelmannii
ATCCTTAGACCTATATTTTATTTTCCTAGGCTGGGCGACATTTTAATCTAGGTTTATTCATTCATTATTTAACAATGTGACGTGCCCTTCAGGACACACTAAGTTCTCCAAGGTTTCCACTCGCCTCATTTTGTTTCCCTTGCGTGACGTTCCCTTCAAGACGCATTACATGCTCCAAGGGTGCCACTCCCCTCTTTCCATTTTTCTTGCGTGACGTTCCCTTCAGGATGCACTACATGCTCCAAGGGTTCCACTCACCTCTTGACTGACTTGGTAGACATCAAAACCCCTAGAGTCAATACTCCATTAGGTGATCTTGTGGGAGACTAAGGGCCTCTAAGGAATAATCCCCCTACCTTATTACACACCCCTTAGAATCATGGTGAGCGATTGTCGCAGTCCTCCCTCACGGCATCGTGGGTCTTCTCAAACTAGGTAATCGTTAACCTATAGTTCGATCCACGATAGAAGTGCTAGTAGGCTGTGACAGGGTTTCTTTCCACACCTCTCCCTCAACATATCTGGTATTCATGCGTGACCTCTATACTCCACATGTGAGTCTGGTTGACAAGCTATCGTCAGCCTACATCATCAACGAATCATGTAAGAACAAAATCCATAATCATAACATCTAATCTGATGCACATATTTCATATGTATTCAACAATCAAACTCCAATAGTCCACTCCCTAACTCGATCCAGATTCCAAGGGTTTAATCGATGCCTCATCATCCTCGAGGTCCAAATCCTGCACACTCAGGAGAACCGAGTCAATAACACATGTTTGAGTCGATACAACAAAATAACATATAATCACAATCATAATGCCTCATAAGAAAAATCAACGATCAATGGTATAATAATCTGGATCACTTGCAAGCAAGTGTCCTCAAAGAATAAGTTTATTCAGTGCATGCAAGAGCAGGATGTTACAATATTTCTAAACTTGGTTTAATTTGAAATGATTCCCTTTTTTAAAACATATGTACATAATGTACTTTGTCTAGCTTTGTAACGAATTCCCTTTTGGATACAATTTATGTTTAGTAACTAGGTTTTACCTATGAGTTTATGGAATTGCTACTTGTGAAACGATTTTGTTCGTAGAATCTAGAGTCAAAATAATATGTTATTTTCTTTTCACAGTTTCTATGCATGAAACTTATGTTATGCATCTATCTTCTCATAACAAACACTTAATCTAATAATGTTACATGTTATTTATTCTTTATAACCAATGATTTTGGTCACAGTAACCAATGATAAAACCTAGTAGCATTTAGATAAGCATATTTGTAACAAAAGAAGTAAAACCTGGAACTTGGAAAAAACACACATTAAAGACTTTGTTCCTCCCAACCATAGATGGGAGTCTTTTTCAACCTCTGTCACCCTGAGCTGAGTTCGGAATCCAAGGGGTTGCCTACATGGAATCTTGCAAAATTATGAGTTCTGGCTTGTTGTGTGTAAAGGAAATCATTGTTTCAAATTAGTTTCAGTCCATAGACTTCCCGAGCTATTAGTTCACATCCTAGGAATGGTGTCCCCTTCCCTTTTCATGACTTCTTTTATTTTTCCTAGGACTTGTGACACTTGTCTTGAGCCTCCTGCTCACTAACCACTTGTCAGATTCAATTCTATACATGTTCACAGATTCTCCTATAAATATAGAATGTGTATTTTTTTTAAGTTGAGTTAACTCCACAACTTTTCTCAATCTGCTACCACTTGGCCAACCCCTTTGGATTCCTAACTCCCTCTTTAACAATTGCTTCAACGTGTGCCCCTTTTTCCACATGTGCTTATTTTCATAAAATAATAAGGCTTTACATTTCAATTTTGGTCAATCGACGAATTTGTCTTTTCAGGAAAATAATTAAAATTCTAAAATAAAAAAACAATATAAATAATAATTAAAAATCCAAGTTGTGGGGTATCACATACACCCCCCTTAGAAATTATCACCATCCTCGGTGATAATTAGTTTCCATCAATACCATTCTGGAATAGAAATGGATATGCTTCCCACATATTACTTTCCATTTCCCAAGTAGCCTCTTATGGACTAAGGTGATTCCATAGCACCTTTACTTTTCCTACGACTCGATTCCGGAGTGTAAGTTCCCTCTTGTCGAGAATATGATCCTTCTCTACTTGGAACTCTCCCACAAGTTCCACCTACATCATTTTCCAATCAACAATGTGAGTATGTTCATGTATATATTTCTTCAGTAATGAAAAGTGACACATATCATGTATTTTTACTATAGATGGAAGTGGAAGTTGATAAGCTACAAGTCCTGTTTGAGAAAGTATCTTGAATGGGCCACAATATCTAGGTGCTAACATAGTATACCTGCGTAGCCATAAATAACTCTTTTTAGGTTTAACTCTAATATACACATGTTCTCCAATATTGAACTCTCTTGGAGTCCTTTTTGCATCAACATAACTTTTTTTCCTGTCCTGAGCTACTTTCATGTTCTGTTGTACCTGTTTCACTATTAGTTCCATGACTTTTAATATATTTGGTACTATCATCAATCTATTAACATGATTACTCCATGAAACAGGTGTATTACATTTTCTTCCATATAAAATTTCAAAAGGACTAAGTTTTGTTGAAGCTTGATAATGATTATTATAAGCAAACTCAACTAAGTACAAATATTCTTCCCATTTACAAGGCCTGTCCATAACATACAATCTAAGAATGTCTTCAAGAATTTGTTTAGTTCTTTCAGTTTTCCCATCCATTCGCAGATGATAATAAGTGTCAAAATTCAATTAGGTATCTAATGCTTTAAATAAAGGCTTCCAAAAATTTCTGGTAAACTTAACATCTCTATCAGATATTATAACTTTAGGGATTCCATGCAACCTAAATATTTCCTTCATGAATATTTATTCTATATGAATATCCTCGTAGGTTGATTTTGTGGGTATAAAGTGTACTTCTTTACTTAATTTATCAACCACAACCATAATCGAGTCATTTTGTTTACTACTTCTAGGCCATCCGATAATAAAATCCATACTTATCACTTCTCATTTCCATTCTGGAATGGGTAAAGGTTGTAATAGTCTAGATGGATGTTGGTGTTCAACATTAACTTGTTGACACTATTGACACTCTAAACATCTAGCTAGATATTCAGTTGCTTCTCCTTTCATATTTGGCCAACATAATTCCTTTCTCAACATAGTAATTAATTTATGGTAACCCAAGTGTCCAAAATATGGTTTCTTATGCAGTTCATCTAGAAGTAACAACTTAATTTCATTAGATTCTAGTACATATAATCTGTTTTTATACATTAACAATCCACTTTTTGAGAATCTGAAATCTGATTCTTTTATTCCCGTTGAATTATCGACAATATTTAACTTAATATTTTGATATTATGGGTCTTTTTCATCTAATAACCTTACCCTTTCTTCTATATCTGTTTCGTAGTTACTTCTAGTAACTGTATAGATTAGGTTTTCATGTCTACTTAATGCATCTTCCACTTTATTTTATTTTCCCTTAATGTGTTTTATCTCAAAATCATACTCACTTAAGAAGGCTAACCACCTTGATTGACGAGCATTTAAATTTTGTTTATCAAACATATATTTTAGAGCGATGTTATCTATCAACAGTAATAATTTTTGGCCTACCAGATAATGTTGCCACATATTTAATGCATGTATTATTGTAGCCAATTCCTAGTCATGTGTTATGCAATTTTCTTCATGTTTCTTTAATTTTTGAGATTCATAAGCTATTACATGGTTTTCTTTCATTAACACTCCTCCAAGCCCTTCGTTACATGCATATGTACATACTAAAAATTATTTAAATAGGTCTGCCAATTTTAATATAGGAGCTATAGTTAAGAGTTGTTTTAATTTGTTAAAACTTTCTTGACATTTCTCAGACCGAATGAACTTATTTCCTTTCTTTTGTAATGATTTTATAAGATATGCAATATTATAAAATCCTTCTATAAACTTCCAGTAATATCCATTTATACCCATAAAGGATCTCATGTCTGAAACATCCTTAGGTTCGGGCCAATTCATTATAGCCTTTATTTTGTTCGGGTCAACTGCTATACCTTCTTTGGAAATTACATGTCCCAGATACTGAATTTGGGACACTTAAATAAGAAAGCCCGTTAGAGTAAGGGGCAAGGATACTAAAGTGCTAGCACAGCTAACAAGGTAAGAAATATATAAGGATACCTACCAAGATACCAAGCTTAGATTCTTTCGATCCTGACCTTTAGCCACTTACCCTAAAGAGAGTAACGTCAGTTTATAGACATGTAAAAAAAAAACTAATGCCTAACCCTATGTTTACAAGTATAAGTCGAACAAATGTGAACTGCCTTAAACTCTTCCCTGACAAGAATTTGGTTTGATGCAGATTCAATTATTCAATATGGTTAGGATTTGAGGAAATCGAGGCCGAGGGGCATCATCGCAATGACCACCAACGTCGGTGTTGCCACTACCATCGCATGAATTAGCTCTCATTAGCTCTCATTTGGAGGCTATTAATGAGAATTTAAAGGGGCGTCATCTAGATGATGTTGAAGTGGAACCCCCACCATTTGGAGTGGGTAACCCTGAAGCGTCGAGGAATTCAGAGGGAGGGCCTCCACCCAGGGACATCACTAGAGAACTACAAAATATCAAACTCCCATATTTTGTTGGGGGTCATGCCAGTGAACGTGCAGAGGCATGGTTGGAAGGAATGACATGATGTTTCGCCTTAAGAGACTATGCTTCCACATCAAAGGCAAAAATAGTGATGTTTCAGTTGAGGGACAATGCCTTCAAATGGTGGGGTAACCTAGAGAGGCAGTTGCACCTCACCCCAGACACTATCTCATGGGAACTTTTTGAGGAAAGGTTCTGGAGGAAATAATTGTCGTCTTACTACGAGGAACAACAGGTGGGAGCATTTAATTCTCTAGTTTAGGGAAACAAGACCGTGGAAGAGTACGAGATCAAGTTCATGGAGTTGGTAAAATATGTCTCATTCATGAATACTGATCAACGATAAGAATAACATTTTTTGTATGGGTTAAACCCTAATATAAGGGCCATGTTATGGATGTGGAAACCGCCATCAATAGCGGAAGTAGTTGAAAATGCACATTATGCAGAGGATCATATGAGCTTAAACGAAGGTATGAGATCAACCTTTCCATGGGGAAGGCCCCTAGGAACTTCTTCATGGGAGGGAGCTCTAGGCTGCCTCCTTATGGTAATAGAGTCACACCTAGGATAGTTGCTACAGGTATCTCAATGGCAATGAGTGCAACATCCCACTCATCACCAACGACGCAGGTAGGTCCATGACCTTCTTAGGGAGAAACAAGTAGGGGCAGGGGCTCCAGGGGAAGGAACTCATTTTAGAGACTGTCACAGGGTAGTGCGCAGGTTCCATCTCATGTTACATGTTGGTGGTGTGGAGAACACCATTACCAATGTGACTACCTAGAGTTGCAAGAAGGATTTGTGCATAGAGAAGGAAAGGCCCTAATGGGAAGAGCGAGTAGTAGCCACCATATTTATGTAGCGGTTAATAATCTCCAGGAAGAACATCAATCCACGGTGGTGGCGTCATCAGGTACGCTAAATCATGTCAATGTTAAAATTTTATTTGATTCTGGTGCTATAGATAGTTTCATTTCACCTTCTGCATTATAAAAATTGGGGTTGCCAGCCTACGATCATGATGATTTTAAACAAGTCGAGATGGCTTTGGGGGAAAAACAAGTGGTAGGACCTAACATTGATAATATTTAGTAGACCTGGGAGTGTGTACTACTAGGTTGAAGGTATACATCACTGCTATGGGGACATATGACCTAATCATTGGAATGGATTGGTTATAATCCCATCGAGCTATGGTAGATTGTTTCGAGAAAATGGTTCTTTGTGTTGACGATGAAGGAAGGTCAGTAGAGATCCACGGTGTATAGAGGAAAGTGTCTCTAAGATTTATCTTGACCATGAAGGTTAAACGTTGCATGAGGCAAGGTTGTTGATTATATGTAGTGGAAGAAGTCAATGAAAGGAAAGGACCCTCCTTGGATCAGTACCCAGTATTGTCGGAGCTTAAGGATGTTTTTCTGAAAGAGTTTTCAGGGTTAACTCCTGAGAGGGAGCTTGATTTTACCATTGAGATAAAACCTGGTGCAAATCCAATTTCCAAGACTCCGTATAGGATGAAAGCGCCAAAACTTTGTGAGTTTCATATGCACTTGAAAGAACTACTCAACTTAGGGCTAATAAGGCCCAGTGTCTCACCTTGGGGTGCACCAGTAATTTTTGTGAAGAAGAAGGATGGTTCCTTATGACTGTGTATAGATTACAGGGACTTGAACCGGGCTACAGTGAAAAATAGGTACCCAATGCCACGGATAGATGATCTCTTTGATCAAATGAAATGCGCAGTGGTGTTCTCAAAAATTGATTTTTGATCAGGGTATCACCAGTTAAGGATTAAGGAAGGTGATATTCCAAAAACTGCATTTCGAACTTGGTTTTGGCATTACGAGTTTGTTGTAGTACCTTTCGGTTTGACCAATGTGCCAACAGTATTCATGAGACTCATGAACGGTGTATTTCAAAATTACTTAGACTGATTTGTACAGGTATTTCTAGATGATATCCTCATCTATTCCAAGAACAAAAGAGAACACGAGGAACACTTTTGGGTGGTGTTGTCCTGCCTTAGAGAGAACAAATTGTATGGAAACTTGTGGAAGTGTTCTTTCTTCCATAAATAAATTCACTATTTAGGTCATATTGTTTCCGGTGAAGGAATCTCTATGGACCCAGAAAAGTTAAAGACCATTACGGAATGGCTAGTGCCGAAAAATTCTCATGAGGTAAGAAGCTTCATGGGGCTAGTGGGTTATTATCGAAGATTTGTGGAAGGGTTCTCTAAAATAGAGAAACCCATCACCACTTTGCAACACAAGCGGGTCAGGTATGAATGGAAAGATGAATGCAATAGTGCATTCATCAAGCTTAATAGGTTACTAACTAGTGCACCAATTCTATGAGTGCCAACTATGGAAAAAGACTCCACAGTCTGCACGGATGCCTCGAAGAAAGGGTTGGGGCCCATGCTAATGCAGGATGGAGGAGTGATAGTGTATGAATCAAGGAATTTGAAGCAATGTGAGGAGATTTACGCTACTCATGATTTAGAGTTGGCAGCTATAATGCTAGCTCTGAAACTTTGGAGGCACTATCTAGTGGGGAAAAAATTTGAGCTCAAAACGGACCATGAAATCTTAAAACATCTCTTCACTCAAAGGGATCTCAATGCCAGGCAGAGGTGATGGAGTGAGTTTATGAGTGAGTACAATTTTCGAATTCCGTACATCAAGGGAAAGGAGAATGTGGTCGTGGATGCCTTGAGTAGGAGACCAAGTGTCTTTTCGTTGGTACCCTTAAAATTTAATCCGAGGGAGCGTGTGTTGACACAAATCCTTGGAGATAGTTGGTATTTAAATGTTACTTCAACCCTCCAGAGTGGGAGGCAATTAGATCCAAAGTATGAAGGATATAGCCTGGAAACAGATGGACTATTAATATATCAAGGAAGGATGTACATCCCCGAAGGTGGGGATATTCGAAGCATCATACTGAAGGAATCCCATAGAGCACTTTATTGTGTGCATCCTAGTGTGAAGAAAATGTATGCAGACATGAAGAAGCTTTTCTTCTGGGTAAGCATGAAGCGTGATGTAGTCCATTTCATCACCAAGTTCCTAGACTATCAAGAAGTGACTAGTCTCCTACAATCACATGATGTCCCTATGTCCAGGTGGGAAGTCGTTTCTATGGATTTTGTTGTGGAATTTCCGCTCACATCACATATACACAATGTCATTCTTGTGATAGTTGATAAGTTGACCAAGAGTGCTCATTTTATTCTGGTTAGAGACACTTACAATGTCACTGATGTGGCATGTGTTTTTGTAAGTGAGGTCATTTGTTTGCACAGGATACCCAAGAAGATCATTTCTGATAAGGACTCCAGATTCACTTCTAGGCTTTGGACAAGTTTGCAGTCAGAGTTGGGGACTCAATTGAACTTAAGCACAACTTATCATCCTGAAACAGATGGGAAAACTGAGAGAGTAAATCAAGTTATGGAAGACATTCTTAGGATGTATGTTATGAATAATCAAACCCATTGGGAGAAGTACCTACCTTTGGTAGAGTTCACCTACAATAACAGTTTTCATATCTCCATTGGAATGCCACCATATGAAGCTCTGTATGGAAGGCCATGCAGAACACCATTGAGTTGGGAAAGGTTAGAAGACTGAGTGACAGTTGGGCTAGAATTGATTCAAGAGATGGAGGAACAGGTGATTTAGATTAGCCAGAGACTAAAGGAAGCACGGGATAGATAGAAAAGTTATGTTGATGCACATAGGACCGATCGAAGTTATAAAGTGGGAGATTAAGTTTTCATTCGTATTAGGCCTAATAAGAGTACCATTCAGTTTGGGAAGGGGACAAAGTTTTCACCTCTATTTATAGGACCATTCAAAATCCAAGAGAGAATTGGACCCGTTGCCCATCGTCTCGTACTGCCACCCCACTTGCATAAAACTCATAATGTTTTTCATGTATCTGTTCTATGTCATTATGTTGCTGACCAATCTCATAAACTGAATTGGAAGGAATTGCAGGTATCAGACGTTGGAACCCTCGCAATAGAACCTCTACACATATTGGACTGTAGGGTCCAACAGCTAAGGAACCGTCTGGTATACCAATTTAAGGTCCAGTGGGACAAGTATAGCCTGGGATCTGCTACTTGGGAGGATGCCAAGACATTACGAAGAGATAACCCCTCACTTTTTTTGACCACCTCGAGAATATGTTTCTCGAAGGTTGGGTGTCTGTAATGCCACCTTTTGACTTAGACAACTAGAATTACCTAAGGCATAATCATATTTATTTTCTATTCACTGTGAAACTATTAATGATACACTTGAACTTTTAAGACGTATGAACCTATGTGAAAGTCAATTCTATGAATGTTTAATGTTATTTGAATGATGATGGATATTATGCAATCTATTATGTGAATGACAATTCTATGAATGTTTAACTTTATTTGAATGATGATGGATAAGATGCAATCTATTATGTGAATGACAATTCTATGAATGTTTAACGTTATTTGAATGATGATGGATATGATGCAATCGATTATGTGAATGACAATTCTATGAATGTTTAACATTATTTGAATGATGATGGATATGATGCAATCTACTATGTGAATGTCAATTCTATGAATGGTTAACGATAATTCAATTACGGGGATATTATGCGATCTATTTCTAACCTGAAAATTTTGACATTTAAAGTTGTGGGTACATGGATACCGAATTGAGATTATGGTTGAATGCATTTACATGATGATAATGCATAGATATGTATGATTTTGTGTTATAGACTAATCTACGGTTCAATGGGCTATGAAATAGCCAAAGGATACTGATAATAAAATTCGATGTCGTGAACACCGACCGAGAAACAATATGGTATGAATCTTTGTATGTGAAATTATGTTAGTTTGAATGCTTTGCTATTATATATGGACCAGTGCAGGTTTTTAGGTGGTGACTGCCTAAACCTGAATATACGATGACAAAATTCCCAGCAACATAGTGCCACTGTATATTCCATGGTAGGGTGTGGACCCTAGTCCTATTAGGAGGGGTGGAGGCATTTCCCACCATGTATCCTCTGAAACCTGGAGTCATGGGAGAAAAGTGTTAGCTCACACTCCCTTAGACGTGTGATGATGAATATTAGTTGCTTGCTAGGGAAGCTTGGTCAAGAAGTGACACTTTCTCTTACGGGTTCTATTTGGATTTAGGTCAATATAGTTGACGCTCCAAGCTAGTCCAGTAGAGGAAGGATAGGGATGGAAGACAGAAGTAAGTTAGGGAGGAAGGATGAATATAAATAGTTGAGAGTGTATGGAGATTTTTCCTTATAGTGGAATTTATTGTTTTCCCCTTTTGAAAAGAAAATATGTATATTTGTATATTCATAATTACTTAACTGAACTAAAAGTGTCTAAATGAATGCTGTTGTGCTCAATTATTGTAATTGGGGGATTTTGAGAACATTTTAATTGGTTTACTATCTTTTATAAAACGAATGGTATTGTTGATTGGATTGGACGCATACAAGAATTACTATAGGTGTGATAATCATTGTCATTAGTACATGCACGAGCCTTGTATGTGCTAGCTACACATGCATTTCTTGCACATGTACACTAGTATGTATAAGTTTTCTTTGTTTTTGCTTATTGATAATGTTTTTTATTTGATGTGGGTGTATGAACCATGTGTCATTGCCCTTGTATTGTAAATTATTCTAAATTTGGGACGAAGTTTCTTGAAGGGTGGGTGTATGCAACAACCCTAATTAACTATGTAATTATCATGAATAATTAATATTAATTTAATTAATTATTAAAATGACTTTATGGAGACTTTATTATAATATTATTAACATTGGTAGATGAAGTAATTAATGGGAGAGATAAGGTGGTTGAGGAATTAATGGGGGGTAAGGAGGTTGGAGAAATGGATTCTTGGGAGGAAGATAAAGGAGAGGAGAGAACTCAGGGAGGGGGATCTTTGGTTTTGGGATATTTTTGGTTTATGGGAAGGTAAGAAAATTGGGACGGGAAGAAGGAGGAGGGCAGGAAACAACATTTTTGCTTGAGGAATCTCACAGGGGAACAATTTTTGCTGGGAATTTTGGGCTCGGGGGCCAGGAAACCCTAAGGATTCCTAGAGCTAGGGAGTCGGAGAGGTTGTTCCTAGTTGGCTGGGAGGTTAATACTCAGTTTGGGTAGGATCAACATCATCAACAACATCATCAGCTTCAGGTTCAACATCATCAGCTTCACGTTGAGCATCAGGTTGAGGTAAATACCTTATGCAATTTCTTATTGTTGTTATCATTATATTGTTGTTAATTATTATACTATTGTTAGTATGATGCTAGTATGCTGCTAAACTGTCAATTATTATGCTGGAACAGTAATTAAAGAATTAGTTTAGAAAGAATCTTTGTATTTATATTTATTTTTATGAGGCTTTGTATTTACAGGCCTTACATGCAAGTTGCTCATTTGATATGCAATGTTGTAGGATGAGTTCTCCATTGTTGACAAGTTCTCGAATGAAGTGATATCTCATGTCAATATGCTTCATCTTCTTGTGAAAAACATGATTCTTTGATGGTGCAATGGTGGACCTGTTGTCACAATAGATTGTAGTAGGATCCTTTTGATTATTCATTAGATCCTTCAATATTTTTCGCATCCAAACTAATTGACATGTTGTCGATGTACCTGCTACATACTATGTTTTTGCTGATGAGATTGCCACTATTGGTTGCTTCTTTGATGCCCATGCCACAACTCATGTTCCAAGATGAAATGCATATCTAGATGTCCTCTTTCTATCATCAATACTCCCTGCAAAATCACTATCTATTTATACAACCAACTGCAAATTATTTGAAGTAGAATATAATATGCCATCATTCATAGTTCCTGCAATGTATCTTAATAACCTTTTTCTTGCTTGGCAATGTGAATTATTTGGTGTTTCCATGAATCTAGAAATCAAACTGACTCCATACATTATATCTGGCCTAGTCGTTGTGAGATACATCAAACTTCCAACCAATTTTTTGAATATGGTTGAATCAAAATCCATCTCATCTTGTTCTCTACTTAGTTTTGTGCCAATTGCCACAGGTGTAGAAACTAGACTGCAATTTATCATTCTAAATCTTTTTAAAACATCTTTTGCATATTTACTTTGACAGATGAAAATGTCTTTATCATTTTGTGTGACTTCAATGCCAAGAAAATATTTCATTAACCCCAAATCTGACATCTCAAATTCCTTCTTCATTGTTGATTTAAACATATCAATAGAGAGATTACCTGTATAGATCAAATCATCAACATATAGGAAAACAATCAAGATCTGACCTTGTTCATTAACTTTGGTGTATAGTGTAGGCTCACTAGTGCTTCTTATGAATTCATTTTTTATCATGTATGAATCTATCCTGCTATACCAAGCCTTTGGTGCTTGCTTCAATCCATAAAGTGCCTTGTTTAACTTGTAAACCTTGTCTTCTTCTCCTTTTACTTCATATCATGGTAGTTGATGCACATAGACTTCTTCTTCTAAATATCCATTCAATAAGGATGATTTGACATCCATTTGATAAAATTTCCAATTGTGTTGAGTTGCAATAGCTAGTACCATCCTAATTGTGTCAATTCTTGCTATGGGTGCAAATGTTTCATTGGAATCAACTCCATATTCTTGTGCAAATCCTTTAGCTACTAATCTTGCCTTATATTTTTCAACTTCTCCATTTTCCTTATATTTAGTTTTATACACCCATTTCACACCTATGCATTATTTCTCCTTAGGTAAATCAACTAGATCCCATGTATCATTTTTCTTAATAGATTCCATTTCTTCATTCATTGCATTAATCCAATGCTCTTCCTTAATTGCATCCTCAAAATATATAGGATATTGAGTAAATAGACCAAAATTGGATTGCAAATATATCCTATCTCATTGATCATATATTTCTTGCAAGATTCTAGTCTTTTTTCCTCTTAATCTTGATCTTACTGATTCAAGTGTAGGATTTGAGTCATAACTTACTTATGGACTTGATGTTTCTCCTTTCTCAACTTGCCTTTGTGAGTTTTCTTCTTGTGGAATTCTTAATGGTATTCCTCCTTTCTCATTTGATTGTTCTCCTTGACCTTTTTCTCTTTGTTCTTTATATGTTATTGTTGTACCTGTAATTGTCTTGTCTATATTTCCATACCATGATTCTTCCTCTTTGAATACAACATCTCTACTTGCAATGACTTTCTTTGTTATAGGATTAAACAACTTATATGCCTTAAATTGTTCATCATAACCAATGAAAATGCATTTTTCACTTTTATCATCCAATTTAATCATTGTTTGTTTAGGAACATGTGCATATGCAATGCAACCAAATAATTTAAAATGAGAAACACTATGATGCTTAACACTCCATGCTTGTTGAGGAATCATGTCCCTCACAATATTTGTTGGACTCTTGTTCAATATATACAATGCACAAGCTACAAATTCATCCCTATATTCATTAGATAGAGTCTTTCCTTTCAACATGCTTCTTTCCATCTCCATTATTGTACGATTCTTCTATTCTACAACACCATTCTATTGAGGTGTATAGCTTGTAGTGAACTGCTTCTTTATTCCATGCTACCTGCAATACTCCAAAACCTCATTTGAATTTTATTCTCGTCCTCTATCTGATCTCAATATATTAATGGATAGACCACTCTGTTTCTCAATCAATGCCTTAAATTCCTTCAACTTGTCAAATGTTTCAAATTTGTGTTTGAGGAAATAAATCCATGGTTTTCTACTATAATCATCAATGAATGTTAGAAAGTATGTGCTCCCCCCTAATGATGGTTTTTCATCGGACCACATAAATCTGTATGCACAATTTCTAAAGGTGCCCAAGCTCTATATGACATCTCTTTTGGAAATCTTTTGCTATGTTTCTTTCCCAAAATGAAACTTTCACATCAACTTATTGGTGCTTGAATATGTGGTAAACCTCTTACCATTTCATTTCCTTACAATAGACACAATCCTTTGAAGTTTATATGGCCATACCTCAAGTTCCATATCCACGCTTGATCTTGACTTGATGCCTTGAAACTTGATCCAATCTTCTCCATCATTTCACTTTTCATGTGAAGTGGGAACATTCTGTTGTCTGTCATTTTAATATTTGCAATCACCATTTTACTAGGAGGAATATCAAATATAGTGCATACATTATTCTCAAAAGAAACTCTATAACCCTTTTGAGTAACTTGTCCCACACTTATGAGATTATGCTTCAAACCAGACACAAAATAAACATCAGGAATAGTTTTCTTTCTAGTATTTGTTATTACATTAATTGCACCTTTTCCCATGACTTATACAATATTATCGTTACCCAATTTAATTTGTGCTTTAACTGATGTATCCAAATCCTCAAACAACCCTTTATTTCTAGTCATATGGTTACTACAACCACTATCAAGAAACCAAATGTTACTTTTATTTTCTTGAGCTACATCAATGTAATAAACAATGTCTCAGAACTACTCTCAGAGAAATGTGCATTCTGTTTTCTCATATCTTCTTGTTTCTTTTGGCATTCATTTGAAAAGTGACTGTTGGCACAGGGGAATACCTAGGGTTTAGCTCGAAGAGCGCACCAACAAGCCCTAACTACTGGCCCTTTCAGCAAGACCTGCAAGGCAGATGCAATCTCACCTGAAGTAGCTATGGGGGGTTGCAGGACACAGATGTCTACAACCAAGGGAATAAAAAGTGGATCCAATAAAGGAACAACACAACATCTAGATGTCAATTATCAACTTAGTCCTACCTTGCACATTTACATGTCATATCTAACACAATAATAGAATAACAGAATATCAAGAACAAGAGAACACCACATCAATCACACACAACACCAAGAAATACGTGGTTCACCCTCTCCCTAGGGCTACATACACAGAACTGTGCTTTATAATATAATAAGATGGAAGCATACAATTATTATCTACACTCTTATCTAGCATATCTTCTCTCTTTCTCTCTGTATTCTCTCCCTGCGCACCCAGCTGCAGGGTTAATATTCACACCCAACTGAAGATCTTACAACATAGAGTTCCCTCACACCTCGATTCTTCTCTCTCTTACTACAATAGTCACTCATAACAATAATGAACTTGGAATGAACAATAATAACAACAACAATGACAAGAACACATCCCATGTCCAATTGACCTTTATTTATGCATTACAATAGCTCACAGATAGCCTTAGGCCAAAACCTAAGTGTCAAAACCCTAGATACCAAAACCCAAGGTGTCTAAAACCCTAGGTCAACTTGACCCGCATTTTCAAGGCTTCACCATCCTGTCTTTCCTTCCTCCTCGCGTAGTGCTTCAAAGCATCCAATGGTGTCTTTTTCCTCTTGTTGAGTTTTCCACGATCCGTCTTCCTTGTTGATCTGTCATCCTCGATCTCCTCGTCCAACGACTTTATTTCTCTTACTTTTCTCCGTCGTTTCTGCTCTTCTACTCACTTCGACCCAATATCAGTCATTGTGTCTTTTTTGAAGTTCACATTCTGTCTTTTCTTCCTTACTCTTCACTTACTTCCATACCCAAGGGCCAACAGGCCCCCAACACTCACCTGTGACTCGTCCCAAGGCATTTTAGATCTAACCCTTTTGATTTGCTTCGTCTTCAGGTTGCGTGGAGTAGCCTGTCCTTTCTTCTCTCTCCTTCCCCACTATGTGTAGATTGTCTTTCCTGTGTCTGGTACCCAGTTTCAACTGCACCTGGTACCTGGATCCTTTTCCTTATGCTTTTAGTGAGAGATGCAAGGCAACTGGTTGTCATAGTAAAGTTTCAATCAGCTCTGATTCACCAAACATTCCATTCATTCTCCATTAAAGGTATTCAACTGTGCAGCTCCTCCTTCCATGACATAGACAACCTCGTATGGCCCCAGCCAATGTGTTCTGAACTTTCCTGGATGCTTCATGAATTTACTATCATATATCAATACCAAATGGCCTTGCTTAAATGCCTTCTTCTTGATGTGTCTATCGTGGTAGGCCTTTTCTCTTTCCTTATGTACCTGTTGATGGAATCCTGCAATAAATATGTCTTCTTCTAGTTCGACCAACTGCGTGAGCCTCTCTTGAACAACGTCAGTGTCATCCATATCTATAAAGTCTATGATTCTTAAGCTTGGGACCAAATATTCTATCGGGACAATTGCTTTGAGACCATAAACCAACTTAAAGGGGGTCTGCATTATTACCTTCTTGCAAGTGTTTCTATAGGCCCATAGTACTGATGGTACTCTTAAATTCCAGTCATGCTTGTTCACACTGCAAATCTTCGTCAGCGTTGTCTCCAAGATCTTATTGAATGCTTCGATTGTCCCATTCACTTGCGGGTGGTAGTGTGTGCTCTTCTGACGATGGACTGCAAATTCCTCAGTCAAGGATTCAATGGTATTATTAATAAAAAAATTGCCTTGATCACTCATAAGGATCTTCGATCATCCAAACCTGGTTATGATGTCATCAAATATGAATCACGTAGTTTTAATTGCACTACAATCTCTAACTGCTCTTGCTTCGGCCCATCCGGTCAAGTACTTTGTCGTAGTGATTATGTATATGGCTCCTGTGCACTTTCCTGGTGGGTTTATAGGTCCCACAAAGTCAATGGCGCATTTCTCAAATGCTCATAGGGTCAGTTGCGGTTCTAAAGGAATTTCATCTCTTCTGGATGGTTTCCCAACTCTTTGCCATACATCACAGGCTCTGTAATAGTTCTTATCATCTCTATGTAAGTTAGGCCACCAGAGGCCAGCTCTAAGAACCTTCTGCATTGTTTCTTTTCCTACGTAGTGTCCTCCTACAATGCCTTCATGAGCTTCTACGAGGATCAATGGTCGCTCTGCCTCCATAACACACCTCCTCAATATCTCATCAGGTCCCATCTTGTATAGTTGTCTAGCTATAAGTGAAAAGTTTGTAGTGCGCACTACCAGCTATTTCTTCTAGGTGATTGTATATTCATTAGGTTCCATTCCTGTTGACAATAACTGGCCTATCTCCACGAAGTGATCATCAATCTTTCTAATTCCTAGCAACTATGCATCGGGTAGTGTATCCTCCAAACTAGCAGGCTCTTATCCATGTTCCAACCTCGACAAGTGGTCAAGACCTTTCTTCATTCTTCCTGGCTTAACCACAATCTCAAAATCATATTCCTTAAATAACAGAAGCCATCTTCATATTCTCCCCCCCAACACTGGCTTGTTGACTAGGTATTTTTGCATGGAGTGATTAGTAAACATTTTAAAGTGTCCTCCCAACAAGTAGTGGCGAAACTTCTACAGTGCATACACCATGGCTAACCCTTCTCTCTCAGTGGTGGTGTAATTAATCTCAGTTGTTGATAACTTCCTACTGGCAAAGGCTAAAGGGTGGTCAATGTCTCTAGCTCCCGATTGTGCTAACACAACTTCTAATGCAATAGAATATGCATCGACATGCACATGAAATTCCTTGCTCCAATCTGAGAAAACCATAATAGGCGTAGTAACCATTTTTTGTTTCAGTGTGTTGAAGCTCTGTTGGCATTCTTCTGTCCAATGAAATTGACAATCTTTTTTCAAAAGATTCTCCATGGGTGTTGTGATCCGTGCATAGCCTTTAATTAACTTCCTGTAGTGTCTAGTGTGTCCCAGTGCAATGCACAGCTGTTTGACTGGTGTAGGAGGGGGAAGATCGACTATAATGGAAATATTAGATGGGTCTAACAGTAGTCCCTGCTTACACATAATATTCCCTAACAACACTCCAAAGGGTGAAAAGAAGATGCACTTCTTCAGGTTCAAGGAAATATGACACTTCCTGCACTTTTCCAACATTAGTCTTAAACATTCAATATGATTTTGTAATAAGCTAAAAACAGTCCAATCATAAAAATATGCTTCCAAAAATTTATGTAAAAGCTCCTTGAATGCTTCGACCACTACCCTGGAAAAGATGGCTATGGAATTCTTCAATCCAAACGACATCACTGTATACTAATAGGATCCCCATTCTGTTGCAAATGTGGTCTTATGGTGATCTTCCTTGGCAATCTGGATTTGGTGGTATCCTAAAAATCCATGTATAAAAGAATATACCTCATGTCCTCCTACATTATCTAACACTTCATCAGTAAATGGTGTAGGGAATGGATCATGCAAACAAACATCATTCATCTTCCTGAGATCTACACAAATCCTGATTTCTACAGTCTTTTTATCTTGCACCACCATAGGGCTAATCCATTCTGACTCTTTAACAGGTTCTATGATTCCTGCCTCCAACATTCTGTCGAGTTCAATCTTCACTTTCTCCTTATATTTAGGGTTCAATCTATAGGGTCTCTATTTAACTGGCCTTGCATCTGGTTTCAAGGGGATCCTCATATCTCCCATGGGCCCTTTAATTCCCTTCATATCAATGAACTTGGTTGGAAACAAGTCCTGATATTCATGCAGTAACTCTGTGATCTTGTCAATAGTGGAAGCATCCCAATAATCTCCAACATTTGCAAGCTTCTGTGTTTTCTCTATTCCAATATTGACTTTTTTTATTTAAATTGGTTTTCCAATGAAAGGTAGCTCATTTCCTGGTCCTTCTATGTCTCTTTTGCCTTTTGTTTCGGTGATGTTCACCTTCCTAGGATCATCGTCTTCATTAGCATTGATATTGTAACAGCCTTGCAGTTTTTGGAGAGGCGCAGTCCATTCATCCTCTTCTTGTTCCAAAGGGAGGGTAGGGGCCTCCTCAAATTCTTTCTATCTTACAATATGTAACGCTTGATCCACTATAGGATATTGGCTTTCAAACAAAAATGTAGTTACAAATTTCTGGGTCATACCTTCCCAATCTGCAGTGATGAGGCACAATTCTTCTTGAAGATATTAGTTGATAGGGGTTGTGTCCAGTGTGTTGATGAATTTGTGTACCCACTTCTCTTGAGGAATTTTTCTCAGGCTCCCTTGCAACATTGCACATGGTCCTTCAGATAGCTTCGACTTGTGTACCTAAATTTGCAGCCTTCTACTTGCTCTAAAAATTGTGTTTTCATCAAAGTGCGACATTGTACCCAGTCTGTAATGTTGTTTTTTTGTGTCCCCCACCATCTTCTCGAGGTAGCTTTCAAGGCCTCATCCATTGCCAAAAATCTTTGTTGTGTTGGTACAATTTTTTCAAAGTCCAACAAGAATGCTTCTAAATGATTTAGATCATCAAAGGTAAGCAGTATAGTTCTCCAGCATGATCTACTAGCTAAGTTTCCCTTGACCTTTCATGCATGAGGTCATAGGCCCTACAATCCCTATCATCATGCCCCACCGACTTACAGAAAGTTCAATACATATTTGTGGGTGTCTGAACATATTTTTGCATGTAGTAGAATTCACCAGGGCAATGTTTATTTATACATACCTCACACCATGGTAAGATAACTTGCTTTAAAGGACTCGGGGCTCCAGATGCCAAATACTCACAAAATAGGGGACAATGCTCCTTTTCATGGCCTTTTGATTTGCATCTAATGCACTAGATATCTTCTCATTTATCTTTTCCCTTGTCTTTCTTCATATCTTCGAACTGCAAAGATAAATTAGTTAGCTGACTCAAGATTTGACTCATACCTGATTTGGATTCTCCCATGGAGGTTGATTCTAACTTCATGGCGATCTACACTGCCTTCACCTGTGAAGCAATATTCTATTGCATCAGAGGAAATATGATGTGTGGTAAGAGGGAAACAATGAACCACTCTTTGTTCTGCTCGTCTAGGATCTGAAAACTCAAATGGCTTGTCAAGGTCTAAAATCTCTCATCAAACTCCCACATAGGTTCATCTATTCTCTACTTGATTTATTTTAGTTCTGTAATGCACTATGACTCTGACTTAGGTTTCTTGAATTCAGTAATTAGCGCAATCTTAATGGCATTCAGTGGTTTAGGTGCAGATCCTTGGACAAATTTCATGTACTAGCTCAGCACGCGATCTCTCAGGGTAGTACTAAACTGAGCTCGTTTAACAGCTTCATCGGTGATATTTTTAATACTCCACACAACTTCACATAGAAACCAGTGTTGATCAGGATCTTCAGATCCATCTCTTCTGAAGGTGGCTAACCTCATCTTATCTGCCATAGATATTTCTAGGTTTCCTGACTGAATATGTGGTGGACTGCTAGTGACAGTGCTTTGAGTGCTCTAGTGACTCTGATTACTCTGATTTCTTAATGATGTTGAAACAACAAGAGGAATAATAGTACTTACTTCAACAGTCGGCACAGTTCTTGAAGTTTCTGTCTCTTCCCGATGAGGTTCTTCATCTTTCCCTTTCTCTGCCCTAGTGGATTCTGAATTCTCTTCGTCTGTCAGATCTTCCTCTTCTCCATTATAGAAACCCTCGTCCTCGTCCCTGTAGTTCTACTTAAACAGGTTCGCAAAAGGAACTTCTCTGAACACTCTCCCATTGCGCGTATGTCAAACCTATGTGTTGTTGTCGCTGTCCAACTTCTTGAACATTAGCCTTTTCCAATCTGACCAACTATTGTACCTTTAAGATGTTCTTCTTATGCAATAGCATCTTGATCTTAAACTTTAAAAAGTTTAAAAATTTTCCTCTGGGTCCCTTAAAGAAATACCTCTCAACTTGGCTATATGACTCTACTCTGTCAACAAAAAACTCGGTGATGTACCCTCCAATGGTGTTATCAAACCAGTGATCTGTTGATCTTGACACGATGTTATCAACTCTCTTGATCTTCTTGATCAACACTGATGTCCAAACCACATGGGTTCTAGATCTGATCTCAAACTGGGTATCTTCTAACCTAGCTAGCCACTCATATAGCTCTTGATGGATTTCTCCAAAGAAAATCTCGTGTATATCAGTAAAGATATATCTTCCCAACCAATCCTTTGTACTAAGATTAGGGTTCTTATTCTGGGCTTTAGCGAAGTTCTTTTCTTGATATTCTATCCACTTCTGAATCTTTTTCTTCGATGGAAACCACCTTGGCATTCCCTCAAGAAGATTCATGTCTAGGTAGTAGAACCATTTGTTGGCACAGGGGCAGACCCAGGGTTCATCTCCAAGAGCGCACCAACAAGCCCTAACTACTGACCCTTTTGGAAACACCTACGAGGTAGATGTAGTCTCACCCGAAGTAGTTATGGGGGGTTGAAGGACACAGATGTCTACAACCAAGGGAATACAAAGTGGATCCAATACACGAACAAAAAAACATCTAGATGTCAATTATCAACTTAGTCCTACCTCGCACATTTACCTGTCATATCTAACAAAGTAATGGAATAACAGAATATCAAGAACAAGAGAACACCACATCAATCACACACAACACCAAGACATATGTGGTTCACCCTCTCCCTAGGGATACATCCACGGAACTGTGCTTTATAATATAATAAGATGGAAGCATATAGTTCTTAACCACGCTCTTAGCTAGTAGATCATCTCTCTTTCTCTCTGTATTCCCTCCCTGTGCACCTAGCTACATGGTTGATATTCACACCCAGCTGAAGATCTTACAACACAGACTTCCCTCACTCCTCAATGCTTCTCTCTCTTACTACAATAGTCACTCATAACAATAACGAACATGGAATGAACAATAACAACAACAATGACAACAACACATCCCAGATCTTCTTGACCTTTATTTATACATTACAATAGCTCACTAAAAGCCTTGGGCCAAAACCTAAGTGTCAAAACTCTAGATACCAAAACCCTAGGTGTCTAAAACCCTAGGTCAACTTGACCCGCGTTTTCAGGGATTCACCAGCCTATCTTTACTTCCTCCTCGCGCGGTGCTCCAAAGTATCCAACAATAGAATTTTCCACTTGCTAAGTTTTCCACGTTCTGTCTTCTTTGTTGATCTGTCATCCTCGATCTCCTCGTCCAACAACTTGCTTTCACTTACTTCTCTTCAACTTTTCTTCTCTTCTGCTCACTTCGACCCAGTATCAGTCATTGTGTCTTCCGTGCAGTTTGCATTCTGTCTTTTCTTCCTTACTCTTCTCTTACTTCCATACCCAAGGGCCAACGGTGACCATACTTCTTGTAGTAATAACATTGAATCTTTGATTTTTCATACCTTTGTGATGCCTGATTGTTATTTCTTTCCCTAGAGCTAAAATTTTGATTTCTCCTCCCTCCTGAGTCTTAACTCTTTCTTTCTTCTCTTTGAACATTATTTCTTCCTCTTCCTCTTCCTATGAATCCTGGATTTCCCCTTCCTCTGCCTATGCCAAATTTCATTTGTGTTTTGAATGCATGCTCCAATGAGGTATTGGCATTCCTGTTCAACCCGTCTTCATAATTTTTCAAGGAGCCAACCAACCCATCCATAGAATATGTAGTCAAACCTTTAGATTATTCAATTACCACAACAATTGCATCAAATTTTCTAGGCAAATTTATTAAAAACTTTTCTACAACCTTGTAATCTACTAGTTCATCACCATTTTGTCTTATTTGATTAACCAAATCCATAACATAATATGTAAACTGATCTATTGAATCAAAATCTTTCATTTCCAAGTTTTCAAATTCTTTTCTAAGTGCTTGGAGTTTGGCAATTTTTACCTTACTAGTGCCTTGATATGTTGTCTCTAGAATGTCCCATGCTTGCTTGGTTGTAGTGGCTAGTTTAATCCTTCCAACAAGTAAATCATCCAACGCTTGTCCAATTATCTGCAAAGAACTTTTATTTTTTTGCCTATTTTCATCAAGCTTTTCTTTTCATCAACACTAAAAATAGACTCATCTTGTGGTTTAGTATAACCATTCATTACTATATCTAATAGCTCATATGAGTCAAATTCTAATTTCATTCTAAATTCCCAATTATCATAATTTTTCCCAAAAATTGTTGGAATCATAAGTTGTTGATACATTCCTAATGCCATTCTTTAAAAAAAAAATCAAAAACTTTCAGCAAAATAAACGAGATATTATATCACCCAAATCAACAATAGTTTTAACTATGGCATCCTAATCTAGATTCAAGGTGATGCAGGAGCATCCATCCATGTCAACAAATATGCCATCAAGCCAACACATAGGCACGAAATGGAGAAAGGGAGAGGCATTGACCCTCCCATTTTTTTAAATTGAAAATTTGATCCTTTGGGGATTTGCGTTGTAATGTTGTAAGAACTGAACCATGACTTTGTACAAGTAGTGGATAGGGTCTCCTTAAATGGTTGAGTGTAAGAAGATCTATATTGTAGTTAGTTTTTGATAATCATTCAATGTAATATATGAGGTTAGGTGAGAGAGGACAAGCTCGTACAGCCCCTCTTTTGAAAAGAGATCTTGTATCAAATTTCATTAGGAGACTTAGGAGGATTCAGAGAAGTATTAGAAGAAGAACTCATTGTAGAGTTAGGTTAGGAGAGCTTGAGAGAACTGAGACTTTGTTGCATTCCAAGTTTTGTAAACATATGTAAAGACACACAGAGATAATATAAAAGTATTTTTTCTTGCATATGGTGTGTTTATGTATTTGCATTCATTATTATACTTTTATATGTCATTCATGTTTTGAATGCGTAAATTGGTGAAGTATTGAATAATTTTCAATTGTTTCTTTTCCTCAAGTTTTCGAGTGCAAGGAGTGCACATAGTCCGCAAGGAGTGTGTTGACATAGGGGAGTTAACCTCATAGAAGCTCAGGAGAGATAGAGTTGAACCTTTATCAGCAAAAGTGAAAGGAGTGCACAGGAAGAACTATGTGTTGAGTTCGAAAGAAGACAGAGTTACTAAACATTCTATAAGGAGGATCTATGTAAGGTGTGCATCAAGCATGGAGATCGCTAGGAGGGCCAGAAGAATTTATCTTCAAGAAATCCTTCGGATCTGAGTTTGACGAAATTCCAGAAACGTAAGGAGTGTGTGGTAGATCAAAATCTTCGAGGAGATCAAGCTCAGAAGTTATAACAAAATAAGTGTGTGGGTGGCAGACTTATTCTATGTACTAAAGCCCAGAAGAGATAAGGATTTCAAAAGCACAAGCGAGACCTAGAGTAACCGGGTTCGCAAGAGAAAGTTCAAAGGCCGAAACCTTTGAACACTAACAAAAATCTTCCAAGGCAGAAGAAGTCAAAATATTGGGAGGAGGAGTGACACCATCCATTAGATCGGTTAGGGGGAGGAGCCTGGACCATTAGATCAATGTCGAACGAACAAAGGAAGTGCAAAGGAGAGGAACAGATCCCATCCGTCGGATCTAAGCACAAAGGACAACAATCGTCCGATCAAGGTAAAGTACATGAATGATAATTCCTTTAAGTGCACAGGAGAACAGATTTGTCGAAGTCCTGAAGTAATTTGGGACCATCCATGGTCAAGGAGGACAGGTGGTGTGAGACCAACAGCTGCGGAAGTTTGTGGACAAGGAGGAGGTGAAACAGCTGAAACAAATCTTGGTCGTCGATTGCCGAGAGATGCGTGTCAAAACATATGAGATTTCGGGAAATATCACTTCGGGGAAAACTCAACTGTGGAGAGTGAAAAAATATTGAAGCCCCGAAGGCTGAAGTAAATCACAGTTATTCGTTGTGGAGGATACGTGGAGAAATATTGTGTATTTCAGGTGAAAGATATCCGGGAGAAATGAGTGCATAGGAGGTTGAAACTCCCGAAGCTCGAAGCACCGAAGAGTAGAAAAGCGAAGGGTCGAAGAGCCGAGAGTCGTCGATCTGCAAGGGGACACCTGTCAACAGATCGCGAGCTTCGGGTAAATTGTAGTGAGATTTCAGTTGAGAATTGAGACTGTCAAAGCGCCAAAAATACGAAGAGGAATCTAGACCGTCAGATCTAGCAGGGAACGTGGTGATAGATCGTGAACTCTGGGAGAACGCGAAGGACGAGAATTTGAAAATTTTGAAGCCCGAATAGCCGAAGCAGCTGGGAGCTGATGATATGGGTTGGACAACTACCACCCGATCGTGAACTTTCTAGGATCATACTCTGAGGTTCCAAGGAGTTGTGTTTTGGAATATCCTGAAGCGTCGAAGCCTGAAATGTCTAAGGGCCCCTGATCCTAAAGAAGGAACATGGATCATTGATCTGTGAGGGGACGTGCAGAGGACAGAGATTCAATACGTTGGATAGGCACTGGATCAGAGAAGGATAGGTGTTAGAGTATCCAACACTCTGGAAGGATTCACTCTAGAGGTTTGTATTTGTTGAAGTTTGAGAATCCTAAAGGCTGAAGTCTTGAAAATGACGACAGTCATTGATGTGAAGGGGGACGTGCGGCACCAGATCTAGAACTCCAAGAGAAAGTAGAGGAGGAAAATTCTGAAGACCCGGAGGAGATCTTGATCATTGATCGAGGAGGCCAAAGTCCCGAAATGGAAGCTGAATCATCGATTTAAGAGGACATGTGGCAGACGATCTTCCATTTCAAAGAAATCTCTCTAGAAGAAATAGGAATTTAAGAATTGAGATTCCCGAAGGCCATATTCGCGGAGGAGATCCTGGCCACATATTTAAAGGGACAGGTGTCGACAGATCTTCTACTTTGAAATATTGTCATGCAGGGAAGAGAAAGGTTTTAGAATTGAAACTCTTGAAGGTCGAAAAGTTGGAATCAACCATAGTCGTTAATTTAGAAGGGAGCTATGTGTCGACAGATTGGGGAGATCTGGGATCAAGCGTGGACATAGGATAAATAACAGTCGTTGATCATGGATCATCGCCAAGGGATTGGAGATCGATGGATGAGAAGGATTGCGGGGCCAGGATATGCTCGGATATTAATTTTCCTTGAGCGGGTCGCAATTGGAACCATGATTTTAACAAAGGGATACATGGCAGCTGGAGGTGAATTGTGAGGCAAAAAGCGGGTTGGTCTAAAACCACTCTTTCCTGCACCTACAATCATGCGTTTGCACAAGGTCATATCCCAGGGGAATATATAGGAAGGGGTTAGTGAAAAGGAGCTAGTGCCCAAAAATTGAAGAGCACCCAGAGCGCGTAGACAGAGGGTGTGGGTATCACATGACTTACGCTTAAAGGAGAAAAAGGGGCCTATGTACAATTGTTTTGGGTTCAAACGTGAGCCCGAAGAGTCGATCTGACTCGGGTGAAAGAAAGATACTATACCGGGAGGTCATGTATCCCTACGGGGGAGTATGGGGGCTGCATTAGGTGGTATCAAAGCTTATATTTTCGTCTATAGATTTCAGGCGAAAGAGAAAGAGGCAGAAGACACTAAAGAAGAAACAACATGATTATGTCAAGTGGTGTCAGAATTTGAATTTTCCAGTAGGTAGCAGGTGAAAAGAGGAAACAGGGTACTGATGCTTTGTGAGAAGGTTGTTGCATGTGTGCAACAACAAAAATTTAAACAGCCATGTTAGTTGTGAGAGAAGATGGAGATACTCTCAGATGTAGAGTGATCCATAGGCTTGCCAAGAGGGCAAGTAGAAGGTGGAAATGTCTATTGAACGCCATGGGTATGGTCGAAGAGAAGGCCACAAGAAGAAAAGTAATCCAAAGATGGATTTGGAGCTTAATGAGATAAGAGAAAAGATGGAACAACTAGAATTGAGGATGCAGTAGGAGGCAAAGGTACACTAGAGGTATGAATGTCCTTTGAATAGGAAGGCAAAATGGCATGCTCAAAATTTGTTGGCCAGAAAGAAACAACAAGAGTTGAGAAGGTGGTTGAGGGAATTAGAAAACCTCAGTGACACAGAGGAGGAACTGATTCACATCTGTGAACCATAAATTGGGAGACACCTCAGTGATGAGGAGGAGGTGAGATCAGATAAAGATCGCATAAATTGCCAGGTGGGCAGAAATGGACTTTCAAGTTGCCAGGTGGGAAATGGAGAGAGATCGGGTGGAGGTCTCGTATGCTGCCAGAGGACTAGTACTAAATGTTCATATTTCTAAGTGGGCAATGAGATGGGATCAGTTGATCTCATAGACTACCAGGTGGGCAAAAGAGAAGTCCCAAATTTCCAGGTGGGCAAGGGGAAAGAGAGGAGACTGTCTGAAAGTATCAGAAGCTCAGAAGTGATTTCATGGTAGCAAGGAGTACTGATGGATGAATATTCATGTGGATTTTCATACCACATGAATGAATATGATGAGAAGCTAAATACTTTCACCATCCATGAGGAGGATCAGAGGAGCATTCTCATTATTGGAGGGTTCAAGACATTCCTACCAAACAACCAAGTAGAGGCCAGTGCACATGATGAAAGTGCAGCAGAAGAAGAAATACAGCTAGCAGAAACTGTCAAAGGGAATAAATGGATTAGACAGTGATGTCTACCCCAGCATAAGGAGAAGATCATTCAGCAGAATTGCTCACAATTTTCAGCCAGGAAGATGAAAAGGAGATGACTGCAGCATTGGAGCTTGCAGAAGAAGAGGAAGTGGACATCATGGACTTTGTTGATCTGTACGAAGAACTAGAATCCCTAGAGAGAAGGGTGATAATGCAAAGAAGACACATCCAACAGGTTAATTTGGAGATAGATTGAGGAGCATACCATCCAGGAGAGCAATTAGAGGAAATTAGAGATATGCCACCACAAGAGGAGCTGACAGAAGCTAATATGTTAGAGGGACAAACTGAGTGTGGGTTGTGGAGCCTGATTATCTTCCTGATTTAGAGGTCTTTTACTTTCAGCCGTGTTTATACCCCATGAAATATTTACACCCCAGAAGTATGTACACTCTTCCACGCAGAGGAGTGTAGAGGGGGGTTACCCCCTCTGTGGGGTCCGGGGGGGCTATCCCCCCGACAGGAGGGTCTGGGGGCAAGTGGGCCCCCAGCGGGGGTTCAAGGGAAAAGCCCCCGAAGCAAAAATTACCTTGTAAAAGTATATTGTAATTTCATTGTATATCTGGACCATTCATTATAAGGTCGCAGATCTAACGATAGAGATTATGTTAGGGTTTTTTGCCCTAGAAGGCAACCCTCTGTTATGAGGGAAATGTATTGTGGCTAAGTATGTTGGCGAGTATTGTATTCTGAGAGAGGAGACTGTGAGAGAAAGAAGAGGAAGTTACAGTGGGTTTTGTTGTAGGTTGTATCCCTTCATTTTGCTAGATAATAATAAAGAAAGGACCTGGCAATTTCTCTGGTGGACATAGCCCACACTGGGTGAACCATGTAAATCTGTGTCTCTCTTGTATTGTGTATCTTCTATGTTTTATTTCCACATTTGTTTTATTTTATTGCTTTGCGGTCCTGTTTTTTCTAACACTGAGCAGCAAATCGTTGAGGAGACTGTAGATTTGGAGCCTACAGTAGAGTGGAAACTTAGTGCCACAAGGAGAAATGAAGACAACATGGGAGATCGAGTAGATATGCCCACTAATAAGTATGAAAAGGAGAAGGAAGTGCAGTAGAAAAGACTGCATAATGAGAGCCAACCACTGGAGCAGCTAGACAGGATGATAGAGGAGATCAGGAAGTTGATGATGACATCAGCAGAAGTAGTCAGCAAAGGGAAGTTGAGCAGAGGAGAGCCTGCCATAGCAGCAAGGAAGAAAAAGAAAAAGAAGCAACAGCAACAACAACAACAACATAGCTGGACAAGAGCAGGAGAACTCCAAGGAAAATTTTGGGATCCAGGAGGATTTCAACACTAGGGAAGAGGAGCTCATGAGAAGGGGCTCATGATTCTCCCAACAGTGGAGTATGATGTAGGAGCATCCCTCCATGTCAACAAATATGCCATCAAGCCAACACATAGGCATTAAATGGAGAAAGGGAGAGGCATTGACCCTCCCATTTTTTTAAATTCAAAATCTGATCCTTTGGGGATTTACGTTGTAAGGCTGTAAGAACTGATCCATGCCTTTGTACAAGTAGTAGATAGGTTCGCCTTAAATGGTTGAGTGTAAGCAGGTCTAGATCATAGTTGGGTATGGATAATCATTCAATGTAATATATGAGGTTAGGTGAGAGGAAAATCTCATAGAGCCCCTCTTTTGAAAAGAGATCTTGTATCAGATTTCATTAGGAGACTTAGGAGGATTAAGAGAAGTCTTAGAAGTAGAACTCAGGGTACAGTTAGGTTAGGAGAGCTTGAGAGAACTGAGACTCTGTTGCAGTCTAGGTTTTGTAAACATCTGTATAGACACACAGAGATAATATAAAAGCAGTTTTTCCTGCATATGGTGTGTTTATGTATTTGCATTCATTATTATGCTTTTATATGTCGTTCATGTTTTGAATCCGTAAACTGGTGAAGTATTGAATAAGTTTCAATTTTTTATTTTCCTCGAGTTTTCGAGTGCAAGGAGTGCACATAGTCTGCAAGGAGTTCATTGACAGACGTGAGTTAACCTCAGAGAAGCTCAGGAGAGATAGAGTTGAACCTTCATCAGCAGAAGTGCAAGGAGTGCACATTAAGAACTATGTGTTGACTTCGGAAGAAGATAGAATTACTGAACACTCTGTGAGGAGGATATCTGTAAGGTGTGCATCGAGCATGCACTACTACATATTGAAAAATTTGTGATGACCACTTGCGACGAAAGTAATCTTTCGTAGCAACATGCAAGAGAAAAAGTTCTTTTTTTCTAAATCTACCCTGTGTTCGTCGCAATCTCGATGCCTACATTTTGACTGAATTATAATGGTCAATTTTCATCACATAAGCGACATCGTTAGATTGTTCGCCGCATCAACGACGAAAGTTGACCTTAATAATTTATTCATACTTTACCGTTGAAAATGAACTAAAATAAATAGGTGGAAAAAAATATAAATTTTTAAGTCACTATCGTCGCAATTGCGATGATGGTGACCTAAAATTGGCCTATAAATATTTGACGATTTAAAGATGTTGTGACAATCTTACTATAACAACGACGGTTCCAAAAGGGAAAAGGGTGATGGTAGATGTTATTGCCCTTGTAAAAAATGTTGCCTCAGACGTCCCGTAATAATTTTAATAGCAACAACTACAAAACATTATGGGAAATATGGTCACATTGATGGTGGATCGAATGAATAGTGTCCCATGGTAATTAGCTATATATTCATTATCTTTTTTTATTTTGTCAATTTTATATAAAATTATATATATGTATATATATTGTTTGAATGTTTGTTATAATATACACTAATTTTGCATGATTGTTTGTAATTATAAAGTTAGAGTTTCCCTCTAACTTTCCGCAGAATATTGCACCAAGTATTTCTAGAAATGATGTTGTACAAGCTGAGGAACATCATCATGAGCAAGAAAGTGAGGATTTCATGGAAGAATATGATGGGACAAATCAATTTAATGATCCCATGGAAGAAGATGAAGGGACAAATCAAATGATCCAAGATTTTTTTTCGCAGCCGGATGAGGATGGGGAAAATGTTGGTATTTATGATGAACCTCTATTAGAAAAGGCAAATAAACGACTTTATGAAGGATCAAGAGCAAACCTTCTCTCCGCTACATTGTTGCTGGTGAACTTAAAGGTTATGAATAATTTGTTGAACACTTGTATGACACAGATACTAAGGTATGCAATATGTTTCATCTCATACTGTACATAAATGTTGATTTTTTTTATATTTGTTTTTAGTGTTAATTAATGTGTAAAAAAATAATGCATTTTTTACGATTAATATTCTTACATTAACTAGTTGTTTGTTATGTTGTAGATTGTTAGGTGAATTTTTGTTACCATCGTCAAATATTTTACCTCGCACATATCGAGGTTTGCATGCCATTATGAAAGACATTGG
>ML792368.1:253906-264937 GCA_009831015.1 Picea engelmannii
AAATGAGGCCTCCTCGAACATAGATTTTTTCTCCAAGCATAGTGCCATGATTGGCTCCAAGACCAAATATGTAATATTAAATTTTCCATTATCCCAATCCATCAACAACTTAAAATCTTCAAGAACTTGCAAACACCTAATATGTTTTTCAAGTGCCACTTTCATCAACATCTAGAGGGTGTAGAATTCAACCATGTTATTTGCTCCCATTCCTGCTCCATATTTGAAGGAGAAGAAGTGGTAATGATCTAAAAAGAGTATGACTCCATCCCCACACATTTTTGGAGAGTCTTGACAAGCTCCATCAAAGAATTCCCAAGGCTTTGTGAAATCAATACAGGGCTCATGCAATACCCTTTGGGATTTAATATTAATATTAATATCAAAATTGATGCCCAAAAAATATATATATATTTTTTTCTAAATAAATTTTGGTCGTCGCATATCCGACGACAACTTTTATTGATGCGACGGTTTTGCTATATAAACAACGAAAAGTTGTCATCGCCTATGTGACGACAATTTCTATTGATGCAATGGTTTTTCTATATAAACAAAGGAAAGTTGTCGTCGAATAGGCGACGACAACTTCTATTGATGCGTCGGTTTAGCTACATAAACAAAAAGAAGTTGTTGTTGAATAGGCGACGACAACTTCTATTGATGCGTCGGTTTAGTTACATAAACAACAAAAAGTTGTCTTCGAATAGGTGACGACAACTTCTATTGATGTGACGGTTTAGCTATATAAACAATGAAAAGTTGTTGTCGCATATGCGACGACAACTTCTATTGATGCATTTCTTTTTCTATAAAAGTTGTTGTCGCAATTTAGACGAAAAGTTGGCTTCACATTGTTTGCCTATATTGTCACTTTTGCGATGTTTGATCAAGTTCGTCGAAAATGCCACGTCACATAAACCGACATTTCAGAGACTCTAGATTCGTCGCCATATCAACGTCATAACGTCGCAATAGCCGTCGCAAAATGGCCCAAATATGCTAGTGATGGAGATCGATAGGAGGGCGAGAAGAATTTATTTTCAAGAAATCCTTCGGATCCGAGTTTGACGAAATTCCAAAAATGTAAGGAGTGCGTGGGAGATTGAAATATTCAAGGAGATAAAGCTCAGAAGTGGTAACACAAGAAGTGTGTGGGTGACAGACTTATTCTAAGTCCTAAGTCCTAGAAGAGATAATGCTTTTAGAAGCACAAGTGAGACCCAGAGTAACCGGGTTCACAGGAGAAAGTTCAAAGGAAGAAACCTTTGAACACTTACAAAAATATTCCAAGGCAGAAGAAGTCAAAATCTCAGGAGGAGGAGAGACACCATCCGTCAGATCGATTGTGGGGAGGATCCTGGACCGTTATATCAGTGTCCAACAAACAGAGGAAGCATGGAGGAGAGAAACAGATCTCATCCGTTGGATCTTAGCACAAAGAACAAAAATTTTCCGATCAAGGTAAAGTGCAGGAACGATAACTCCTTTAAGTGCACAGGAGAATGGATTTTCCGAAGTCCTGAAGTCCCGAAGTAATTTGGGACCATCCATCGTCAAGGAGGACAGGTGACACGAGACCCACAGCTGTGGAAGTTTGTGGACAAGGAGGAGGTGAAACAATCGAAAAAAATCTTGGTCGTCAGTTGCTGAGAGACGCGTGTCAAAAGATCTGAGATTTCAATAAATCTCACTTCAGGGAAAAATCAACTGCGGAGCGTGACAAACTCCCGAATCCCCGAAGGGCGAAGTAAATCACAATTGTTCCCTATGGAGGACATGTGGAGGAATATTATGTATTTTAGGTGAAAGCACTCTGGGAGAAACGAGTGCATAGGAGTTTGAAACTCCCGAAGCCCGAAGTGTCGAAGAGCAGAAGAGCGAAGGGCCGAAGAACCGAGATCCGTCGATATGCAAGGGGACACTTGTCAACAGATCATGAGCTCTGGGTAAATTGTAGTGAGTTTTCAGTTGAGAAATGAGACTGTTGAAGAGTTGAAGAGGAATCTGGACCGTCAGATCCAGCAGGGCATGTGGCGATAGATCGTGAACTTCAGGAGAACACAAAGGATGATAATTTGAAAATGTCGAAGCCTGAATAGCCGAAGCAGCTAGGAACCATTGATCTAGGTTGGACAGGTGTCACCCGATCATGAACTTCGGAGGATCGTACTCCGAGGTTTCGAGGAGTTGTGTTTCAGAATATCCCAAAGCGTTGAAGCCCAAAATGTCTAAGGGCCGCTAATCCGAAAGAAGGAATGTGGATCGTTGATCTGTGAGGGGACATGTGGAGGACAGAGATTCACTCTATTGGATAGTCGTTGAATCAGAGAAGGACAGGTGTCAGAGGATCCGACACTCCGGAAGGATTCACACTAGAGATTTTTATTTGTTGAAGTTTGAGAATCCTGAAGGCCAAAGTCCTGAAAACAACGATAGTCATCGATGTGAAGGGGGACATGTGGCTCCAAATCTAGAACTTCGGGAGAAAGTAGAGGATGAAAAATTCGAAGACCCGAAGGAGATCTCGATCGTTTATCAAGGAGCGAGCTGAAGGGTCGTTGATCTAATTGAGGAGGCCAAAGTCTTGAAGCGGGAGTTGAACCGTCGATTTAAGAGGACACATGGAAGACGATCTGTCATTTCAGATAAATCTCTCTAGAAGAAATAGGAATTTGAGAATTGAGATTCACGAAGGCCGGATTCACGGAGGAGATCCTGGTTGCATATTTAAAGGGACAAGTGACAACATAAATTCTACTTCAGAAGATTGTCATACATGGAAGAGCAAGGTTTGAGAATTGAAACTCCTGAAGGTCGAAAAGGCAGAATCAGTCGTAGCCTATGATTTAAGAGGGAGCTACGTGTTGACAGATCGTGGAGATCTGGGATCAAGCATGGAAGGAGGAAAGAAGACAGGAAATGGAGGATAAATAGAAGTCGTTGATCATGGATCATTGCCAAGGGATTAGAGATCAACAGATAAGAAGGATTGTGAGGCCAGGACATGCTCGGACATTAATTTTCCTTGAGCGGGCTGCAATTGGAACCACGATTTTAAAAAATGGATACATGGTAGTTGGAGGTGAATTGCGGGGCGAAAATCGGGTTGGTCTAAAACCACTCTTGCCCGCACCCGCAATCATGCATTTGCACAAGGTCATAGCCCAAGGGCGTATGTAGGAAGGCGCTAGTGAAAAGGAGCTAGCACCCGCAAATTGAAGAGAACCCAGAGTGCACAGACAGAGGGTACGGGTATCATAGGACCTACGCCTAAAGGAGAAAAAGGGGCATGTGTATAATTATTCTGGGTTCAAACGGGATCCTGAAGAGTCGATCTGACTCAGGTGAAAGAAAGATCCTAGACCAGGAGGTCATGTATCCCTATGGGGGAGCAGGGGGGTTGCATCACAAGGTCTTATTGTAGCACTGAATGGATCAGACACAAGCAAATGCCTATTCATTTTAGGAAATAGAAATAACAAGGGATGGATCAAACTTCAACTCTTACTCGTAACCGACTTGCGTTCCTTATTAATATTATTTTCTAATTCATTGATAATTGACCGATCCGGACGGTGCTACCTTCCAATGGTAGAGAAACCATCCGAACTCAATGAATCAACAGAGATTGCCCTTAGATTTGGAATTTAGTAAACAAACTCCAATATGTAGCATGAACAAAGCAAGAATCAAAAAAAAATCTTGCACCAAAAACTTTCCATGCGCTTCAGCATAAATCCGGGAACTGATCGATGTCAAAACTCCAAGGAAAACCAGCTTGTATCTCTGGCATGAGTCAAGAACACTATAGACACTTGTAATGGGCTCATCCTCTCTCATGCGCAGACTCAGTAGCACTCCAACTCTCTACGGTCCTCCTTGCAGCCTCCTCACGAACTTTCTGCGGACCTCACGGCTCTCCTGAGCTATCAATGCTTTCTGCAGAAGCTCTTGGCCCTCACGGCTCTCCTGAGCTCTCAATGCACAATGTAATCTGTAAACAACATAACCCTGCTTGTCATTGTATCCAAGGTGGTGTGCCTTATCGGGACGAGTTGGGTGAGTAATCCTCACAATGTTGGGGAGCTACCTGTACTCCCAACACTTGACCCTCACTACTCACACTGCTAACACTGCTCTTCAGCTCTCACGACTCCTTTCTCTTCAGCTCTCACAACTCTCCCTGCTATGATACCATGCTGAAGTGGGCATAGGAAAGAACACAAAAATGAATTCAATCAAACTACAAATTGATATTACCAAAATGCCTGCAAAACGATTACAATCGCCTCCTTTTTATAGAGTTCTTTGGAAGGATCCCAAATATCTAGAGAGTTCACGAAGCGACTAGAGTGTCCGTGGGAGTGTTGGTGGATATGGCAGTGGAGGAATAGTAACAGGTGGTTGATGGAAGCTTCATTTTTAATGAGGTAGGTAGAAATTAAATCATCTAATAGTTATCAGTGCAACCAAGACGTAGGAATGCAAAATTGATTATGACTTTGCACTCTAGTTGTTCATACTCCAGATCTGTGTTATTCTTTTTGTGACCAGAATTGGATTTTCTCCTCCAATTGATAAGATGACCTTTCATCATAGTGGAAATCATGGTAAGCTCCCTACTAGCCTATGCTTTCATCTTTTCAATTTGTATTTTTGTATAACTGTGACAATTATTTCTTGTCAAATTCCTTTTACCAGTAATAACATCTTATGTTTTCATCTTTTTAATTTGTATTTTGTAGAATTGTGACAATTGTTTTTTGTCAAAATCGTTTTGCCAATAATAACATCTGAGTATTGAATAAAAAAATGTATCTTTAGTTTTTTTTAACAAATATATCACATCTCTTAAATTCATTTTAAAATTGAAGAAAAATAAATTATGTTAAAATGGCATCTCTTAAATTCACTATAAAATTGAAGCAAAATAAATTGTGTGAAAGTGTTACTTGTAAAATTGATTTGACTCACAAGCTATTTTGTAGAAGTCAAGTACACAATGCAATGGCATCTTATTGGTGATAGTGAATCCTTATACTAGAATGTGAAGCTCTCTCTCCTTGACATATTGCAGGTGGAAGGTCTCTCTCCTCTACATATTGTAGGTTGAAGGTCGGCTAATCCAATAGACAAATAAAGGCTACTCATGGAAATAGGACCTATCCATGACCACTATTCAAGTGTAATTAACCGCCTAATCTAATAGACAACTAAAGTTTTTTCATGGGCATAGGACCACTATTTAGGTGTAATTAACTGTGAGGAAGAAGAGAAACACGAAAGGTAATCAATCTCAAGGAAGAAGAAAAACAGGGAGAGAAATAAATGGGGAGGAAACAACATATGTAGCAAATATGCTTATAGTGATGGAAAGAGACATGCAAATGACCAAGTGGGAGGTTAGTTGGCAGCAGGGTTATGAGCTATGAGTTATGCAATGGAAAACACTAAGCATTTAATGTTTGGAATTAATGCTAACTTGAAACTTAGCATTAATTCACATTGTCTCCTACATATCACATTTACTAAGTTTCAAGCCTCTCTTTCCCTAAGTTTGAAACATGTTTCCTCAATATGAGGCCAAATAAGGTCTCAAACTTAAAACTTCGAACTAAAAAGCAAATGTCAGTTGGAAAATTGCATGAAACTCTTGAAACTTTGGTTAAAATGGTTGGTTTTCGTACTAGAACAATGGAAAATTGATTACTAATAGTCCCTAGAGGGAGGGACTAATAAAAATCTCTTTCAATGTTATTTATTCTTACTAACCTCCTTACATATCCAAGAACAAATAAATAAAGAAAATTAAGCTTACTAACCATCCAAGAACATGTTGGTGTTCTTATTGGTTTTGAGGGAGTCATCTCTAAGTTGGCTAGGCTCTTGTATTATTACTGATAAATCACACTCTACAATTAGATTGGTGTATCCTCGTAGATGATCCACATGCAGTCCCTTAATTAGACCATCTAATTCCATTGCATTATTAGTGCTATTTCCCAAGTGAACAAAAAAAATGAAAATTATGGCACTTGTATCATCCCTCAAAACCCCGCCAAGCCCTGTTGGGCCACGATTTCTTTTGGTTTCTCCATCAAGATTCAATTTAACAAACCCTTTTTGTGGTCTTGAAAATATAATCGAGAAGAGATGTTGAAAGGAGTGACAATGCTTGATAAAAGAGAAGGGATTTTTTCAAATTTCCATTCATTAAAAATGATCTTCTCTTCCCCCATAGGTTTGTTGCTTCTTGGGACCAAGAAAAAAAGCTAATCAATTATCATAATCTGATTTGAATGGTGTGCCATGTGTCCTCCAAGTTTCTATATTGTTCTTTGAAATTCTACGATTACATTATTTCCTGACTATCCATAGTAAGAATCTTGTAAACAAATTCTAGGCTCTACTTAAGATGGGGTTGTAGTATGGTGATTGCCTCCATTTCTCTAGAGTTTGATTTATTCTCTCTCTCATGCGATCACACTATATGAATATGGAAACTAATCTATCCCATAGTTTTGATACAAATACGCACCTATTAAACAGGTGCTCCATTATCTCTTCATTTTCCTTGCACATGTAACAAATGGATGGCCCCTCAAAAACTCTCTTTATAATCTTGTCCTAGGTAATAATTTTCCTTTGGGATAATAGAAAGAGGAGAGTAGATATCTTGGGCCAAAGTTAATTTTTTCAAATGTTATTCTAGATACCTCTTGTGTCCTAGTCACTATGCTTAGGTTCTAGGTGGTATGACTTCCTGTCTTTAAAATTTCCATCTCCTTGTGAACCAACATGTAATATGTCCTTGCCTTACTATAAAATTATCCTTCTTCTTCTCAAGAAATTTTTAAGTTCTTTACTTTCCTCCTTTGTTAATTATGGTGGCCAATCTAACCTTGATTTCTACTTGTGAAAGGATGTTGGCTTTGGATTGTTTGAGACCCTCCAATATTGGTTAAGTAAGTTCTAGCTTTGGGCTTGGATTTTTACTTTGGCCAATTGCAGGGTTTCCTAGGAGAGTATCTTGGGTTTGTGTGATCCGTATTTATGAGAGGAATGAAATGAATAAAAGATTGAATACAATAACACACATATATGAAGAACAACAACAAATATCCAGTGAACAATAGCTTCTATTAAATAAATAAAATAGGTTGAAACTATAAAACTACAGAACTGAAACAACTTGCTCGAATGGTGGTAGCTATCTCTGAGAAGAGATGTGGCTTATATGCACATACATCAGAGTAGAATGATTAAAATGAGGCTCCAGAGGCCTTTCTAACATTACTCGTGAATGCCAAAACCCTATACATCCAAAGACCTAACCCTAGGAGATGAAAAACCAAAAGTTATGTGGGCCCCGATGGGTAAGTTGGTACCTCAACTTCCTAGAGTCGCAACTTTTGCATACAACCTCCATTTTAGGTGTGTGGTAGCCCATTGGAAAGGTATTTTCGAGAACTTCTCATTATGTCATCAAATTTTGACTTTGTCTGTAGTTGTACTATGGCAAGCCAAAAAAATTATTTAGGTCCCCCTACAAGCCCTAAAAGTACATAAAGATGTACTAACATGAAAAATTCAAAAATAATCCAGTTGGAATAGGTGGGCAGCCACCAATATCCACCCAGATGTTGTGTAGGGCTTCAGGACAACCCCAGAAGTGAAAAACCCACAATTACAAAGAAATTTCATCATTACAGAGAAACGTGTTGAACTTAAAACTGTCAAAATGAGCTAGTTGGAATAGGTGGGTGTCCACCAATATCCACCTGGATCAGTCCTCCCCCATTATGAAGGAATGGTCTTCATTGCATTGAGTGCCCCCTCTAGATGAAAAAAATTCTGTTGAATTTGACCCCGGGTGAGCCACTTTCCTTGGTACAAGAGTTGCCCTACCCTGACAACCTGATAAAGCTAGATACTCTGGTGGTAAGTTCTCTTTCCCTGTGTGTCCACTATTTGATTAGTGGATGATTGTTCCATGTAGTCAGGGTTGATCTCTATTGGTGTCAACTATTCAGGGATCTTTGAGGTGTTCAATAATGGTGGAAAACATAGTCGAAGGAGGCCCACATTGAACATTGGTTGAAATCCAAGGAAGGGTGGAGTGTTGAGCTCAAAATAATTTCCACCCACAACCTTAGTGATATTTTAAGGCCCATAGCGAAGTGTACGGAGCTTATGATGGGGCTCGGTAAGTTTCTCTTTCTTCAAATGTAACCAGACCGTGTCTACCACCTAAAACTGGTGCAGTACCCGATGTTGATCATGGCGCTTCTTGTACTTAGGGTTGGCTTTCTGCAAAATCTCATGGACCTGTTGGTAGATGTGTTGAATCCGCTCAATGAATATGGTGAATTTTTAGGCCTCAGAATGAATAAGGGAATATTTTTCTGTGTTGTTGCAAGAGGTAGTGCAACATCAATGGGACCCAAGGGTTGGAATCCTAACCCCAACTGAAATGGGATATGGTCGGTGGAGCTATGGAGAGCCCTGTTGTAGCTGTGTTGAACATAGGGAAGACTCTCATCCCATGTACGCAGATGTTTAGAGTTATACATGCATAGAATGTGCGCAATCATCTGATTGACGACCTTTGTTTGGTCATCGGTTTGGGGGTGGAAAGCAGTGGATTTAGTGAGCTTGGTGTCCAACATTGATCAGAGACTTGACCAAAATGTATTGAGGAAACTGTTGTCCTGATATGAGATGATGGTCTATGGTATCCCAAAATGGACCCACACCCGTTCGAAGAAGAGCTTGGTAGTATATGTCGCTATGATGCTCTTCTTGTAGGTTGTGAGAAAGGCCATCTTTAAAAACCGATCAACGGCCACAAATACATATTCATTTCATTTATTGGTGGACAGAAGGCCAAACATGTAATCCATTTATATGGATTCTCAAGGCCTCTTAGGAGTAGGAAGAGGGGTATATAATCCTTGCTTCTTGATGGATGGCTTGGATATGGCACAGGAAGTGCAAGATTTGATATACTTGCTGACATCCTATCAAAGTTTTGGCCAATAAAAATGTTCTATAGAATGACCACAATTTTATCCATGTCAAAATGTCCTACCATCTGACTGTAGTGAGCCTCCCAAATCATCTTTGCACTCTCTCTTACGAGAACACAGAGGTGGCCTAAATGGCATAAAAAACCATCCTGAATGTGAAAATCGGTGACATTCATGCTGGTACCCAAGAGATGATAGTTGGTGGTGAATTTAGGGTCACACTGATAAAGTTTGGGCCACTCATATGCCTCATGTCCATAGGAATGGAGCACGATGGTGATTGCAACAACGGGAGGTCGACTGAGGTAGTCAACGACACAATTTGTGCTCCCTGTCTTATACTTGATGTTGACATGGAACTGCTACAGTTATGTGGACCACTTTTGATGGTGGTCATTCTGAAACTTCCCCTGTGTCTGCATTAATTGCAGAGGCTTGTGATCAGTGTGGATGATTGTCTCATTTCCCAGAATGTGATGTTTCCATTGACAACAAGCTTGCATAATGGAATACATTTCATTGTCATAGGTGGGGTATTTTCGGACGGTATCTGAGAGTTTATAACTATGGTATGCTACAGGATGATCGTGCTGAGTGAGAACTCTGCCTACAACATAGCCATAGGAATCAATCTCAATCTCAAACGGTTGTTGCAGATCGGGTAAGGAGAGTACTGGAACTAAGCACAAGAGATGCTTTCGATCATCAAATGCTTATTGTTGTTCCTTCCCCCATGTGAAATTTTCCTTGCCACCACCCTTGGTTACTTGGTTGAGGGCCCATGCAATATGGGAGAATCCCAACATGAACCTTCGATAGAAGTTGGCGAGTCCCAAGAAGCTCCGAAGCTCGGTAAGTGTGGTTGGGGTTGGTCAATCACGAATGACTTGGATCTTAGCTGGATCCACATGTACCCCATGCTCATAAACAATGTAGCCCAAGTATTGGACCGTGTTCATGCCAAAGGATCATTTTTCCAAGTTGGATTATAGTTTGTGTTGCCGCAGAGTGCTCAAAACCTATTGAATATGTTGCATGTGCTCCTCCATAGTTCTGCTAAAGATGATGATGTCATCCAGATACACCACCACAAAAGAGATGGTGAAGGGTCTTAATACATCATCCATCAATGTCATGAAAGTTGTTGGTGCATTTTTTAAGCCAAAGGTCATGACCATCCATTCGAAGAGACCTTATTTAGATTTTAAATTTTTCTTCCATACATCAGTCGATTCAATGGGGACCTGGTGGTAGCCAGAATTTAGGTCAATATTGTTGAATAATTTTTCGCCCTTAAGTTGGTCAAGAAGGTCATCAATTTGTGGAATTGGGTATTGGTTCCTAACTGCGAATTTGTTTAATGCTCTGTAATCAATGCACAACTGCCAGGTCTCGTCTTTCTTCTGCACCAATACAATTGAGCTTCTGCAAGGGGAGGATCTGGGTCAGATGTACCCCTTTTGAAGTACCTCTTGGATCTGGCACTTGATTTCGTCATTTTCCATTAGCGAGCGACAATAGACTGGTCCATTAGGCAAAGGTGCACCAGGGGTTAGATCAATTGGATGCTTGACTTGGCAGTGTGTCAGTACCCCAGTGAGTGAGGAGAAGATGTCTTTGTACTCTTCCATGATCTCGTCCACTTGCTTTTGTTGCAAAGAGAGGCTCTGTGTAGAGGTCACAGATGTGGAGGCAACCTTCTGCTTACTGGGAGCACAAATCACAAAAAAGATGAACTTCCCGGTCTGTGAAATGACCTTATTGCATTGCTTAGCAAAGATTAAAGAAATAGCGGTAGGTGGCGCTACCTCTGGTATCATGTACAATTGTATACCCAAAGTAATAATAACACTGCAGGGTCTAGACTCATACACAACATGTAGCTTCTAAAAATATGGTTGGCCTAAAAGAACATCACAAACTTCAAGAGGATCAATATCACACAAAATACCTAGTCTTTGAAGGGCTTCATGTTGTAGGGAAAACGACATTGTTGGAT
>ML792368.1:335150-350026 GCA_009831015.1 Picea engelmannii
TTCTCTTTAGTGTGGATAGAAAGAGCTTGATCTATTGTATTCTTTCTAAGAATTTCCTAAAAGAAATATATTTGTCTCTCAAGGATATAAAGAGTATATAATGGATAGTGAATGATGAACTATATTTGCTTCCCACAATGTTAAAGTCAATGAAAATGATATCATTGGTGGAAATGATGGATGGAATTACCTATAACTAGCGGAATGTAGGACTCTTACACTTCCCATGGCATGAAGATTGTACTCAACCCATGCTCCCATTATTATGTGAAAAGACTTTCCCCACCAACCTCTTACATAGATTCAAGGATTGGTTGATAAGTCAAAGAAGGTATATGGCTTCATTTAAGGCACATTGTAGAAAAATATGAGTTCTGAGAATGACCCTGGAGATAGAGTTCTATTGATAGTTATTAATATGGTAATATTAATATTAAAATTGCAGCCTAAAATAAATTTTTAATTTTTTATATAAATTAATAAAAAATCCCATCCTTGGTAAAAAATTTCTCCTAATTACATATGTATCCCACTTGGTGGCTAAATATCTCGTTTGAAGGATGAATGTAATGGTTTAAGACCCCATTTTATCCCATGAGCCCTCAAATATTCATTTAGTTGACATGTCTCTTGTTTTCACTACTTTACCATGGTCAAGACACCAAGATCCATCCTTGGTATGAAAAAACTACTATAGGCACCCTATCCCATTTTTAGATCAAAGATAATTTTTAGAGGTCCTATGTGGTGATTTGAGTCCAAGTTCATGGACAATATCCTTAAAATATTTATATATGACTTGAGTCCCTTTATTTTCTCTCCTTGTCATGGTTATGACCCCTAGATGTATCCTTGGTGCATGAAACCACCTAACATCACACATATCCCAATTGGAGGCCAAATATCCCCTTGAAAGAAACTTTGTAGTGGTTCAAGGACATGTGCATGTTTCATGAGCATTAAACATTCATGCTCAAGATGAGCATTAAACATTCATGTTTCATGAGAATTAAACATTCATTAAGATCTTAAGACCCTTTATTTTCTTGCATGACCATGGTCACAGTCTCCAAATCCATTCAATGCAGCTAAAGTTTTCTAATATTTCCCAAATCTCATTCATATGTTAAATATTATAATCCCTAAAATACTAATTTAGATCATACAACCCTTGTTTTCCTTCATTGACCATGGTCAAAGCCTTGAGACCCATGTATGGTATGCAAATTCTCTTAATGATGCCTATATCCCACCAAGAGGCCAATGATTTGAGTTTGTATGGTGGTTTGAGTCATTTTTCATGGAATAGGGCCCTATAAGCTTCAATTACAACCAAATCTGTGAGATCCATATCTTTTATGTAAAGCCTCCTAAAAGTACCAATATCGCGCTCAAGGACAAAGTTAATTTCTAAAAGTTTTTTCTTAGTTGTTTGAAGAATATTCCATGTCCCATAAGACTATTTACACTCATTTATGGATTAAGGGCCTTATTTTCATCCCCTAATCATGGTCAGGGCCCGAAGACCCATCCCAGCTACACAAAAAATACTAATAGAAACCCTTTCTCATTCATATGAAAAATATCCCCTTTAAAGGGATGATGTTGTAGTTAAAGGCCTTGATCATACTTAATGGATTAAGCACCCTATTTTCATCACCTAATCATGGTCAAGGCCCCAACATAAATCCATACTACACAAAAAATCCTAATGGAAACTTCATCCAACCCATATGCAAAAGATCCCCTTTAAATGTCTCATGTTGTAGTTCATGGTTTTAATCATGGCCTATTAACCCAATAATATTTTTTCAAGGCCTAATTCCTTGGATTTATCCCCCAACCATGGTTAAATCCTTCATAGCCATCTTTGACACACAAAATATTATAACAATACCCATATCTCACTCAAAGGTTCATGATTCCCTATAGACAACATGTTACGTGGTTTAGGGCATTGATTATGTCCCTTAATCCCTAAAGGATTCATAAATGACCCAAGGGCCTTATTTCCTTGCTTGACCATGGCTAATTACTTAATGCACATGTCCCTAGTGAAAAACAGTTCATAATGGTACACATATTCAACTTGGAGGCCAAATATTTCCTCTAAAGGAATTATGTTGAAGGTGATGTTCATGGATATTGAGCCTTACAGATCCATTTATGGAATAAGGCCCTTATTTTCCTCCCTCCCTTTGTTATGGTAAAGTCCTTGAGACCCATTTCTACTATGAAAAAACTCATTATTATACCCATATCCTACTTATATGACAAAGATTCACTTTAAAGGAACTATGTTGTAGTTTGAGGCCTTGATCATGGCCTATTAGATCAAGAATATTAACTTAGGTCCTAATTCCCTTGACTTATGACCCAACCATGGCCAAGGCTCTAGTACCCATCCCTAGTGCATAAAACCTTCTAATGGCATCCACATACCACTATAATGATAATGATATCTTATATAGGGCATGTTTTGTGGGTTGTGGCCTTGTCCATGGCCCTTGTAGGTCCCCGAAAGATTCATTTAGAGCCAGGATTTATTGTCCTCTCATGCACATTATCAAGTCATTGAGACCTATCCCCATTATCCAAGGAATTATAGGAGAAACCATGTTCGACTTGGAGGATATGGTAATATTAATATTAAATTGGTAATATTAATATTAAAATTGTAGCCTAAAATAATTTTTTTTTTTTTTTTTTTAAATAAATATTACTCGTCGCACTTTCGGAGACCATCATACACCTGTGATGGATTTGATATATCAACAAAAAAATTGGTCGTCTCAAGTGCGATGACAACTTAAATTGTTGTGATGCATTTACTATATAAACAACGAAACTTGTCGTCGCAAGTGAGACGACAACTTAAATTGTTGCGACGAATTTGCTATATAAACAATGAAAGTTGTTGTTGCAACTGTCATCTCAAGTGCGATGACAACTTAAATTGTTGCGACGCATTTTCTATATAAACAACAAAATTTGTCATCGCAACAGTCATCGCTAGTGTGACGACAGCTTAAATTGTTGCGACGCATTTGCTATATAAATAATGAAAGTTGTCATCACAATGGTCATTGCAAGGGCGACGACAACTTAAATTGTTGTGATGCATTTTCTATATAAACAATGAAAGTTGTCGTCGCAATGGTCGTCTCAATTGTGACAAAATGTTGGTTTCACTTAGTTTGCTTATATTGTCGTATTGGCGACGATATTTCTTTTTTTGTCACAATTGTGAGAAGTTCCCTATGGTTGTCTCTCTTGCGATGGTAATTCAAGTTCATCATAGTTTCCATGTGACATAAAATGATGTTTCAGAGACTCAAGATTCGTCACAATATCCACGACATAACGTCGAAATAGTCATCGCAAAATGAGCCAAATTTGCTAGTGTGGTATGTTGGCCATGTATTACTGCAAGGTAGGAATTCCTAATTGGCTTAGGTAGATGTCCTCACCAACAAGGGAGTGTCAGGTGTTATATCTCTTTCATATATGTGTGGGGTTCAACAATAGTACTCAGTCAAATATCTCAAGGAACTAACTAAGGAGGCTTGACCATGCCCTTAGTTGTACTATCTGACTACCCAGGTACTAGAGAGTGATCTCCCTGAGTGTTTTTCTCGGTGTACTATAGAAAAAAAATCGCCAAATAGTTTAATCGGTTGGTCTCAATATTCTACAGGTTCTCCCGATATACTCCAGGTATGTGGGAGCTCAAATCCATAGTAGTTTTTTCTAATGTGAAACCATTTGAAAGGGGCCTTCCGATATACTCTAGGTACATGGAAGAACCACATTGTTCCTGGGTTGTAGCACTGACAATTAATGACAACTCCTATGTTTAGAGACATCGGAATACATATGTACCTAAAAATCCCTAAGATTCTCCCAATTTTATGTGATACTCATTTTATCCCACTTTATTCCACTTTTTGAATCACTCCAACTGGATCTTCTAGTCAAAAGGTATGCAAAATTCCAAAAAACAAAACACACCTTTTAAAACCCTAATTTGGAGACTGTCCTGCTAGCCAAACTTTCTTCTATTGTAGCTCTACAATTTCAGCCCTTCCGAGTCTAAAATTTCGGCCTAAGGTATTCTGATGTGTCTTATTTCCTACCCCATAGTTTAGACCAAGATTGGACTCTCCAAGAGAATTTTATGATAATTTTCCCAAGATGTGCTGATTTTTTTCCCTTTCAGGAAAGTGAACATGTACAGAATTCCACGTATCATTGTCTTCACTTAAGAACTTGAAATTTGTACCAATAAAACTTCGGTCTATACCCTAACCAATGGAACGGGTCTCACTCAATTTGGAGTTCTATAGCTTCTGATATAACAGTTTTCCCAAGAACACTTGTTTTAGACTCAAATCTGGACCAGCCAAAAACCCTAATTTCCTCAGAGAATAACTTTCAGAGTACAACGAATCAAGGGATAAAATTTTTACACAAGATAACTCACTATTCCTCCTTCATACTATAAACATTTTAGAACCTTAAACCAAGCCAAAAAAAAAGTGGGAGATAAAATTCCAAGAAGACATGTTTTAGACTAGTTTCATAACAAGTCAAAAACCCTAAATTGAACATAATGTATCTCCAAAAATTTAATGAACCAAGATCTGAAATTTGGACCCAAGTTATCTCTATATGTCTCTTCTACACCATAGAAATTCCATATCCTGAAACCTTCCAGACAAAAAGTGGTAACAAAAATTCCAAGAAGACTTGTTTTGATGAAGCCAATCCTGAGGATTGTCTAGTTCTAGAACCAAATGTTATGAACCAAATATAAAAAATAGCATTAAAAACCTCAGAATAATTACTCAACTCCTTAAAAAGAGATAAATTCATATAATAAGACTTTTTGAGGGGGAAACCTCCTTATACATCATATGAATTCACAAATACAAGATGAATCCAAATGAAAAGGTCTCCTTGGTATATATAGGAGACTAGGATGTACAATTACAACTAATGGACCCAAGCCGACATAAATAAAATAACAATATTAATGTAATATTCCCCAATTAAGGGGTAATGTGCCATGATTTAGGGATTAACACATCCACACAAATCAACAAAAGATGTGTCTTGGCAAACTCATCTAGAAGGTGAGGCCTATGCTCTACTCTCTTTTATTTAGTAATTAAATGCAATTACAAAGAAAGAGACACTTGCTATGGAATTTATTTGGACACTATGGCTTGAATTGATATTTTTGAATCATTTTCCTCCTATGTTATTGTTGTCCCTCGACCAAGTTTTGAGGAAACATTGGTCAAGTTTGACCACTTTTTGGACTCCGATAGGCTGGTCGAAGATGGAGCGCCCAGGGGGAGTTGAGATTGCGGGATCTCACTTGTTTTGTGGACCCAACAAGAGGTTCATTAGGGTCTTTGTATTAGGTTTTATGGGATGTCAGCCCATGGGTTTACCCATGATTAGGCATTTTTGTAAGAGAATGTAAAAGTATAAATAAGTAAAGATTGTAAGGTAGAAGTAGTTGTGTGAAGAGGATGTAATTGGCTAAGTGCAAGAGACAAGTAGTTCTGAGTTTCTTTGTGCAATAGAACATGTATGTAAGACTCTGTGCTTGAGAGAGGAGTTGGCTCTGTGCCTTGACCTGGTTTTGGGAAGGTGGATTTGGTGCTTAGTGTGCAGATCACTTGTTTGGTGCAAATCTTGGCTCTGTGGCTTAGTGCACAGGAGTAGATGAATGTAAGAGATTGAAGCCTAATAAAGAAGAAGCAACAGTTGGTGGATGTAGCCCCGCACTGGGGTGAACCACGTATATCATGTGTTGATGGTTTCCTTTGTGTTATGACTTTTATGTTGTGAATCTGCTTAGTGCATGGATAGTTATGTATGATAGATAGATCTATGAATGCTTAGTGCTTTATTTATGTTAGATGTATGAGATCTAACTTATGATGCTAAGTGCGATGTGTATTTTTTCATTATTACTGCGTTGATCTATTCTTAGGGTTTGTTCTACAATGTGAATAAAGTTGATAACCTAATGCATGTTATCTCTAAGTGATTTGTGAAGTGTTACAATCACAGATATATGTCCCATCTTGGTTACAGACACTGATTCCTGTAACCCCCCCTGCCTTTACCTTGGGGGAGACTTCACCTACTTCATAGGTGTTGTTTAAAGGGGCAGTAGTTAGGGTTTTGTTAGTGCGTTGTTAAAGCATTGAACCCTGGGTTTGCCCCTGTGCCAACAAACGGTTCCATTGTCGGGACCTAAAACTGTGATTGTTGGGAACCGGAGTAAAGAAAAAAGATCTTTGTGCGTAGTTCTATTGCTATAATATGCAATATTCTACTTGACTTGCGAAGCTCTGTGCTAAGAAAGAAACTCGATATGAAGAAAATAGGTAAGGTATTGAAAGAGGTAAATATTTGTGCTTTGATAAGAGTAAGATAAGTGGAAATTTATGTTTCAAAAGAATGAATCTAGGTATGTTTGATAGATTTTTTCCTATTTTGAAAGCTAGGGTACAATTAGAAGAAAGAGTTGATCTGAATAAATCTGATAGAAATAGAGAAAGATATGTTATTCCTATGCATAGAAAGAATTTTTGGACTAATAATTGGATGTAGGAACCTAGAAAGAATTTTTGTAGATTGCAGGTCCAACACTGTGATCCTAGTGCGCAGTACAAGAGAAGTTGAGGAACTTACAAGAGAAGGAGAGGATTGACATTATGTTATAACTGCAGAAGACTGGGACATATTGCTAAGGAATGCCCTCGTATAGGTCCTATTTGTCTTTGTTGTAAAATTATTGTTCATGAGGTTGAGGATTACCCAAGGATGATTGCTAAAGTTGAACAGATGAACACGAGTCAAGAGAATAAGAGCATATTAGAGAACCATAAAGAGAAAGAATTAAAGAAAGTCCAGACTACATTAGTACAGTGAAAAGAAGCAATGGGCGATCACAAAGATGTCAGTTTACCAGAGATCTTGAAAGAAAAACAACACATAAGTACAAGAATAGGAGACTTCGACATTGTCTGCATCTTGGATGAGGAAACACAAGTGAATACTATGACAGAAAGCACTTGGGAAATTTTGGGAAAGCCCACAATGGTACTGTTAATATTATGGTAGTTGCGGGAGGTATTTACCTCTACATGTGAACCTGACGAGAATAGAAGACTTCGGGAAGTAAGAGAAACCCTAATGGATTGGCTAATAACCCTAGAAGCCTTGTCGGCTCAAGAATATAATTTATATTAGGCTATTAGCCTCCAAGAGAAGAAGTCGGGCAGAAATAATGATAATATACTGAATAGACACATACCTAGAAGGAGAAGTTGGCCCCAACAAACTGGCAGGATTACTATAAATACAAGGCGCCAGTTCTCATTTGTAGCATCTCAGCAGTTGCAGAGAGAGCTAGTTCTGTGCAGCAGTTTCCCAGTTGGTGCGCACTGCAGTTGTAGTCTGGTGCGCAGGTTTGGAAGAGGGTTGCAGGTGCAGCTGCAACAGCACCTAGTTTCAGTATTGGCTTGGATATCTCTTGGCTAGGGTTTGGGGCTATCTGATCAGTTTCTTGTGTTGCGCTATCCTCGGAGAGAGATGCGCTATCCTTTGTTTGGCTATCTAGCCTAGGGTTTGCTTCCGGAGGAATTCTCAGTCAAGGTTAAGGTGCTTGGAGGGAGGCTTCGGCCTATGGTTGGGTGATGAGGGTATCGTCAATGGTAAAATGAGCACACCATCTTCTATATTCTAATAGGTACCTTCATTAGGAAGGATAGGCTTGTTTAAAGGAAATATGATAACCCTATGTGGAAGAGTTACTAATGTACCTATTATCATCCATGGAACATCGACTAAAGAGGAATTTGAAGTCATTAAGCTAGTTGAGAACAACGCCCCGTTCCCTCTTTTGTAAGGAAATATTTGGATTGAGAAAGATCAGATCAGAAGGAAAGCAGAGGAAGAATCTATAGAAAATAAAAAGAAAGAACTAAGGGATGTTTTAGCTAGAAAAAATAGATCGACTGATAGAAGAATGAGAAATTGAGTCGAAGCAGCAGAAGGCAAGAGAATTAGCTATCGAGGTTGAAAGAACACAATAAGGCTTGAAGGACCTATCAATGCAATAAGGAAGTAAATCCATCCAGGAAGTAATAAGAAAAGAGGTATTACCTTTGAACCCTTTGAAAGTAAATCAACAACACGAAGCTACTACGCTAGGAGAAGATAAAAATAAGAATGGAAAGAGGAATCCAGAAACAGTTAGAGAGGCTCATATCACAGGAAAGAAGGCAAGGAAGCTCAATAAGAAGAAATCCAAGTTAGAAAAGCTACAAGAAGTTACAGAGAATAATTCGCAAGAGGTAGGCTTGCAGGTTCTGAACCTCGCTGGAACAACATAACCATGCATAATGGGACTTTGTCATGGCAAAGCTATATGACCATTGGAGGCACCCCAACCATTAGAATGACGCTCCAAACGACTAGGAAACACATTTATGGATGGATAGATCATCGTTGGACGTTGAGACCGTGCCATAATGGATGGATTTGCATTGATGGAGGCATTCCTATCCGTTGGAGGAATCTGTTACGATGCTCGCTTATTTAACCCGTCAGATGCTATGCCGGGACCACTTTTTGCTACCCATAATTATATGAGCTATCCGCAAAGTTATTGTGTGTGTTGAGTTGTGCTATCAGACATCATTGTCTGTTTGTTTACCTCGACATCCATTCACCTACCCCGACCTATTTGTTAACAATGAGAATTTTGACCGAGCGCACTGAGCTAGAGAAGTCCTTCGAAGAGGTTCTAAAGAAGTTTATGGATGATAAAGAAATGTCTAAAGGAATACAGACATCGTCGACCAGGGGACTGCAGGCTTCCCCCTCGACTGGATGTTTTTTGGGTCGTGTCAACCCTGCTACTGAGAATCGAAGTAAGCATCACAACGATCTGGCTAATGCGAAGTAGATCCTATCGATCTTACCTGATTACATCCCTCCTTTGGATGTCATGGTTAACTGCAACAACATTCCATGGGAATTCGAGTACATGTTGATCACTACGTACATTTCGAAGGGAATACGCATAGTGGAAACTCAGTTAGGACATATCCCAACACTGAAGAACAAAAAATTTAACCTAGGAGATAGAAAGAACCACGCCATGCTCGTACCCCATAGATATTTGATGAAGACGACTCGGAAGAAGCCTCACATAGTATCCCATCCTTGGGTAAAGGAGCTGGCGTAGTCCATGACACTGAACATCATGAAGATCCCCCATTTCGACCGACATCAAGAGGTTAACGCTTGCGTTAAAATCCTCTTATCATGATATCATGGAGGATACCTAAGGCTTGACAGGCGCATTACTGTGGATCCAACGCTGATCCACTAGATCATAGGACTGAGCATGTAGGGACCCGACCCTCCGCAGTTCTACACAGGGAAGACCTGAGATCGCTCCCTGGCACAACACATCAAGGAGGCATATGACAAAGTAGAAAAGGAAAAAATGAGGCTACAAGGTAGCCTCTATCTAGTATGGCACAATGTGCCTAGCTTGCCAACTCATAGCTGGAAAGATCATCAGAAAGAACCACCCCATGCAGGTCATTGGGTTTGTGGTGGACCTTGCAAGGAAATGCGTGGAGGGGATGCAAATGAATTGGGCAAGCTACCTCATCAAAGAACTCGAGAAAGACTATCGCGAAGCGCAGGATAAGAGATACAAGTTCCATTTCAGCTAGTTTCTTTTGTTGATCAAATTTTTCGCTTGGCAAATGTCGGAGGGAGCCACATTCCCGGAGATTGAACCATTGGAGCCGTTGGCCGCGAGGTTCTCCACCTTATGGTATAAAAATGATATGTCGAAGCAATAGCAGTCGAACTCATTGTTCCATGCCTACTATCAGCAACTGAAGGTTTCTATTGAGTCATTCTCGCACATGATACCGCACACCTTGCACCAGTATAGACCACTAGCGAAGTTATGCGCAGACCCACACTTTATTTATATCACTGCACACAAGGATGAGAGAAAGGAAGAGTTGCAATCCTATTATAAGCTAGCCGATGAATACATGGAACAGATCACAAAGGAGTGGCCAGAATATTTCCTTGTACTGGTCGATGATGTAAAACTCTCCGACCTTGACATCATAGGAATCCCCTTGGTCACCCGATTCGAGCATGCAGGACAGACAAGTGCGAAGAAGAAAAAGAAAACGGAGGAAGTCCAACATGTATAGACTGATGAGGAGAACAATTCCTCAGAAGAAAGTGGATGTGGCTTGTCTGCAGGAGGAGGAGGAAACAAAGTAAATCAAGAAGGAGGAGGGGAAGAAGGAGAAGGCGAAGCTACATCGCCGAAGGATCCCCTTATCGAGACAAAAACATCAAAGAAGAGGAAGGTTTCTCCACAGAAACCTTCAACAAGAAAGAAGACTCACGTTGGCAAGTTCCAGATGGAGGCCACACTCATGGACGATGACATTAGTCTAGTCCGTGGAGTGATGGAGGATGCGTCCGAAGACCTCCTACAGAGATATGGTGCAAATAAAGAAGAGTTGTATGTAAGAGTTGAGAGGGAACTGAAGGAAATTAAGTGAGCCATTCAATTGAGCCGCGTAGTACCTATTACACCTTTCTCGTTGAAGACTGCAGAGTTGGGGGACGAACCGGCCCAACTTCGAAGACTAGCAGATGCAACAGAGGCTCACCTTCAACGAGTCCAAGAAGAGAAGGAGAAGGCTACAGAAGCCCTGAAGAAAGTGAAAGAAGAGATCTTATAGTAACTATGAGTTGCGTGGTACTGTGAAATCGCTTACAAAAATGAGAAAGATGAGTTTCAGGCGATGATCGAGGAAGATAAAGCGAAGATACAGAGGGAAAAGGACCAGCTGCTCGCAGATCAGACTGCATTCAAAGAAATGGTGAGAAAAACACTTCACTCTATGACAGTCTTGGCACAAGAGGAACATGAGGAAGTCGAGGTTCAAGTGATGAAGCTCGCTGAGGCCATCCAACAACTTCAAGAAAGGGTAACGGAGTTGGAGCTTCACGCAGTACCAAGCACTCCACAGGAGGTGCGCGACCAGAGGGATAAAGCTGCTAAGAGCACAGTGGAAAGGATCAAAGCCCTCACCTCAGAATGTAATAAACTGAGCGACATAAGCGCGCAGACCTATGAACACCTCACGAAAGATCCAGAGCTTAGGAAGTTAGAAGTGCAACTACAGGAGGCACAACAACAGACACTGACAGTTCAAGCACAGATGAAGGAACTCATGAAAGTTGAGAGGATGAAGAGATCACAAGAACAACGCGTGGCCCAACAACAGATTACTGCCATCTAGGGAAAAGTAATGAAAGTCACACAGAGACTACAACCGGTGCAGGAGGAAGTCTGCGCGATGTTTGAAGAGAACGAAGGACAAGGTTTGCAACTTGACCAAGTGGTTGGGAAAGTGGAATAATGCCTGGAAGGGCCTGTTACAGCGCAGATGATCTAGGAGTTTGCTGAGCAGGAGGCTCATGCAAAGCACCAAGTCAAGGTGGATCGAGCTAAACTTGAGGCCTTCGAGGCATCTTTTCCCAGATCTAAGTGACTTGGGATGAGTCACAGGTGAGTGTTGGGGATCTGTTGGCCCTCGACCAAGTTTTGAGGAAACATTGGTCATGTTTGACCACTTTTTGGACTTCGACAGGTTGGTTGAAGATGGAGCGCCCAGGTGGAGCTGAGATCGCGAGATCTCACTTGTTTTGTGGACCTAACAAGAGGTTAATTAGGGTTTTTGTATTAGGTTTTATGGGATGTCGACCCATGGGTTTACCCATGATTAAGCCTTTTTGTAAGCAAATGTAAAAGTATAAATAAGTAAAGATTGTAAGGTAGAAGTAGTTGTGTGAAGAGGATGTAATTGGCTAAGTGCAAGAGGCAAGTAGTTCTGAGTTGCTTTGTGCAACATAACATCTATGTAAGGCTCCATGCTTGAGAGATGAGTTGGTTGTGTGCCTTGACCTGATTTTGGGAAGGTGGATCTGGTGCTTAGTGCGTAGATCACCTGTCCGGTGCGAAGCTTGGCTCTGTGGCTTAGTGCATAGGAGCAGACGAATGTAAGAGACTGAAGCCTAATAAAGAAGAAACAACAGTTGGTGGACGTAGCCCCACACTGAGGTGAACAACATATATCATGTGTTGATGGTTTTCTTTGTATTATGATGTTTATGTCGTGAATATACTTAGTGCATGGACAATTACGTATGATAGATAAATCTATGAATGCTTAGTGCTTTATTTATGTTAAATGTATCAGATCCAACTTATGATGCTAAGTGCAATGTGTATTTTGTCATTATTACTGTGTTGATCTATTCTTAGGGTTTGTTCTGCAATGTGAATAAAGTTGATAAGCTGATGCATGTTATCTCTAAGTGCTTTGCGAAGTGTTACAATCAAATATATGTGTCCCAGCTTGGTTACAAACACTTGAGTCTTGTAACCCCCCCACCTCTACCTTGGGCGAGACTTCGCCTGCTTCGCAGGTGTTGCCGAAAGGGCCGGTAGTTAGGGTTTTGTTGGTGCGTTGTTGAAGTGTTGAACCCTGGGTCTACCCCTGTGCCAACAGTTATGCTATCAAATCTCACTCCTATATGATCTACTCAACTATGAAATAAGTACAATGCTAAAAGAATGAAACCTCATCTCCTCCTAGCCACCAAATATTTAACATAGCATTAGGGTTTTTGCATGTCTTAACCTTCAATTATTCAGAAGGATCTTAGAAGCATAACATCCACTATTGATTATATTACACTCAAAAAGATCATTTAACAATTTTTTGTTATATAATATTTAGTATTTCATGTTTTAAGTGCACCTAAAATCGTTAGGTTGAAGTTTTCACACATTCAAATCTTTACACGCGGAAGGAAACGTTGTCAAACCCAACAAGTCACCCCAATATAGCTTTTGCTCTATGAATGTGTGGCCATAGCCTTCAAGATCTCCTGGCTTCAGTGCATACTTTTGTTTCTCTTCCAAAGGAAGCTGGAAGAACTCCTTTCCAACTCTTTTAATACCATCTATTAAGGAGTTTGGGATACCGTCATTCACAACCTACAAAATGCCCCACCACAATATATTTAGTTATTACTTCCCAAATAGTTCATGATACCAAGAAAGTGGTAATTACTGATATGATACCTGGAAGAAACCCCATTCTTTGCCTGGAAGAAGCGACAATCTTCTTAATCTAGATAAAATATGAGAAACAAACACATGGTGAGGCTATGCTCACTTCTGTATTATTCAATGAAGACGGATTACATCCTTATATAGGAAAAGACTCGACCGAGTTGGTTACATGCAAACCAAAGACAACTAGACTCTTAACTAAGAACTGACTCTCAACACGCCTACAACTAACTCTCACAACTGAAGCTTATAACTGGTGCTTACAACTAGCGCTTACAACTGACGCTTTCTCCATTATTTCCAAGTCTCCCCCTTAATGGAGAATGGATTGACTTCTACACCTAACATCTCCCTAAATAGTTCAAACTTAATCTTTCCAAGAGGCTTAGTGAAAATATTAGCATCATTTTCACTAGTATTACAATACACAAGAGTTATTTCATTTGACTGCAACTTTTCTCAAACAAAATAATACTGAGGTTCAACATGCTCTATCCTTGCATGAAAAATTGGATTCTTCACAATATTGATTGAACTTTGATTATCACATCCGATCATCGTAGGTTCCTTTCATTCTTCTCCAACATCTTGAAGAAGTCTTCTTAACCAAACATCTTCACAAGTTGCTGCACACAAGGCTTTATATTCTTCTTCAATAGAAAACAAAGATACAGTAGGATACTTTTTACTACTCCATGAAACAACCCCAGATCCAATGTTGAACGCATATCCAGTGGTTGATCTTCGATCATCTAGATTGCCAGCCCAATCAGAATCTGAATAACCTGTCAACTCAACATCAGATGCATCAGTATATTTAATACCATAATCAAGTGTACCTTTTAGATACCTGAGTACTGCCTTTGCTGCATTCCAATGGCTTTTATGAGGTTTTGCCATGAACTGACTTAACACACTCACAAAATATGAAATATTAGGTCTGGTTGTGTTGAGATAATTCAGACTACCCACCATCTGTCTATACACAGTGCCATTCACCTCCTTCGAACCATCATCACAAGAAAGTTTCACATTCTATTGCATGGGAACAATAGAAGACTTACACTGATCCATTTTAAATCTCTTAAGTATTTCTTTGATATACTTACTCTGACAAACAAAAGTTTGGCCTGCATTTCTCCAAACTTCAAGACCTAGGTAGTCATGTAACTCACCAAGATCTTTCATTTCAAATACCTTTGATAACTGCTTCTTGATTTCATCAATTAACTTCTCTGCATTTCCTGTAATTATTAAATCATCAACATATAATGAAATCAATACTATATACCACTGTTCATCAAATTTGGTATACAGATTTGGATCACTTTTTCTCCTCATAAAACCTTGTTGAAGAAAGAAAGAGTCTATCTTTTCATACCATGACCTGGGTGCCTATTTTAGTCCATACAATGCTTTCTTTATCTTACACACTAAGTGTTCTTGCCCCTTTTCAACAAACCCTTTAGGTTAAGTAAGGTAAACCTCTTCCTTTAACTCACCATTCAAAAATGCAGATTTAACATCTAACTGATGCAGTTTCCAATGGTACTTTGTAGTTAAAGCAATTAACATTCTGATAGTATTCAATTTAGCTACTGGTGAAAATGTTTCAGCATAATCAATACCTTTTGTTTGTGAATACCCCTTT
>ML792368.1:352854-399643 GCA_009831015.1 Picea engelmannii
AATCATGCATGCATCCACTTTTAAATCATAACACCACCTCACATGCATATATCAACCTTTAAATCAAGCATGCACCTTAATATCCAAAATATCCTCATTTTTTAAAACTTTAATATCCCACATTAAGTTTAAACTTCACACATACATCCACTTTTAATGCACATGCATAAACTTATAACTCCCTCTTCACCTTTTTATAGAAATCCACTTTAAATAATAAAAACTCCACCTTTATGAAAGTATCATAAAGTTCCTTTAATAAACTTTATAAATCCACCTCGCTGTTAAAAAAATGATTAAATAGTGGCACCAATTTTAAATGCTCCACATGCAAATCTTCACTATTTAATAACTCCACTTGAAAATGCAAATCTTATGCAAACTAAACCTTCACTATTTAATAAATAAACTCATGCATTAACTCTTCATGCAAATACTCACGCACATTCTTTCAATGCTCTATTCAAACTCCACGTATGCATTCAAAATCCACTTTTTCAAACTCACGATCTGTTTGATACACAGAAAAACTCACGAATTTGCTCACTCTTCCACATGATTTCAACCTCCATGAGCTCACGCGGCACAATAGTCTTCACGCAACCCACTCAACTCAAACCCACACAACTCTTCTTATCCAGCCTGTGAACCAACAAATATTTCTGCACCTCACTCTCGTGGCTCCGATACCAAGATAAAATATGAGAAACAAACACACGGTGAGGCTATGCTCACTTCTGTATTATTCAATGAAGATGAATTACATCCTTATATAGGAAAAGACTCGACCGAGTCGGTTACATGCAAACCAAAGACAACTAGACTCTTAACTAAGAATTGACTCTTAACCAAAGACAACTAGACTCTTAACTAATAATTGACTCTTAACACACCTACAACTGAGTCTCACAACTGTAGCTTATAACTAGTGCTTACAACTGGCGCTTTCTCCATTATTTCCAAGTAATCTCTCCTTCTCTCTACATGCTTGGCCATCTCAATGATGGGGATGTCGAGCTGATGATCAAATATTGAAGTTGGTCTCGCTGTTTCTTTCTCTCTTCTTAGTTCCATCTCTTTATTTACTTCCTTATTAGCACACTATAAATATGTGGAAAAACCCCATAGTTTCATCATTCAATCAATATTTTCTAGGGGTTGAGTTATAGTTTCCTTGAGTTCGCCTAAATTTATTAGTTTGGCGAGTGTTTGAAACAATGGCTTCAGTTTATGACAGTCCTCACAGGAGCCTTCCCAATCGGGGTAAGTCTTTTCTTACGGTTGAGAGCGTTCAAGAACTCACGAAGAAGCAGAAGGGAACTATACCAAAAAGGGGAGCAGAAGGGAACTATACCAGAAAGGTATTGGTATTGGTATTGGTGTTGGTCTTTCTTCGTCTCTTCTGATATACCTTTCTGGTATTGTTTCCTTTTGCTTCTTCACGAATTTTGCAATGCTCTCGACAGCAAGAAAATACTTACCCCAATTGGGAAGGCTCCTGTGAGCACTCTCATAAACTGAAGCCATTAACTGAAGCCATAAACTGAAGCCAATTAGGCGAACTTAATGAAACTATAACTTGGGCCGTCAAACCCTAAATTATCTATCAAACTCTAACTAAATTACCAAAAAATCAAATCGCAAAAAATACATAAATTTAAAAATCAATCAAAGTCTCCTAGGCAGATAAATCATGGGATACCGAAAATTCAAATTACTAATTTTTTCAAATTCAAAACTTTTTATGATTTTTAAATTTCTTATTAAAGTGTGACTTGAATTTAAACAAACATAATAACATTGTTTTTATCACCACTAAGATTATAATAAAATTATACATCGTTAATATCTTAATTCTGAATTATAAAAATTTCAAATCAATTTCTAATTAACAGTATTTAAATATCTGAAAGATTAATATAAACAAATCATCAATTCAATAGGCCGTACCATGAAACAATGAGCACAGAACGAAATAATGCGTGGACCCAACCACACCATGAATCGATGCGCGCATGGAACGATCATAAATGAGGTGATATACGGGAAGAAAACAATAGGGAACAATCATGTAGGTGATAGAGAAAAAAAGTATCTTTTTAGTGTGATGTTCACTAAAATGTTTTTTTTTTTTTTTTTTAATTTATATAAAATATGGAATTTTTTTATTTGTTATTTTTTAATTTTTTAAATATATAAATATAAACAACATAATTAACATGGAGTGGATATTCTATTTATTATTAGGAACATGAAAAGCTTCACATTTCACTTGTCATTATGGATATGAAAATTGTTTGTGGAGTTTTGAAACATCTAATTTTTAGAATTGACATTCCACTCATCATCACTAACATGAAAAGTTGGACACTCCATCTATCATCATGGACATAAAAACTATGTATAAAGTTTTGAAACATCCAACCTTTGGAATTGACACCCCGCCCATCATTAGAAACATGAAAACTTCATACACAATTTTGTTCCAAAATTTTTTCTAACAATATTTTTTTATATTTAAAATATCAAAATTAATAAAAAAAATATTTAATAACTTAAATTTTTTTTAATGTAATCATAAACAACTAATTCTAAGTCAAACAAATAATTACAATATACATTATATAAAAAATAAAATATAATAAATAAATCGATTTAATTTTGTTTCAAATTCCAACCAAACTAAAAACGAAATCAACAAAAATACAGAAATTTAAATGGCCATTATCAATCACGGCTTTGCATACGTGTATAATTTTACCTATTTTTCAGGTCAAATCAAAGTCAGTTGGCAGATAGATCATGGGATATCGATCATTCAAATTACTAGTATTTTTAAAATTCAAAACATTTTTATGATTTTTAAATTTATTAATGAAGTGGGACTTGAATTTAAGCAAACACAATAACATTTTTTCCATCACGAAAATTAAATTTTCAAAATCGAAACATTTTTATGATTTTTTAATTTCTTATTAAAGCGGGACTTGAATTTAAACAAACAGAATAACATTTTTTTTTCCAATCACCAAAATTAAATTATAATAAAAGTGTAAACGGTTAACATTTTAATTTTAAATTATGAAAATTTCAAATCAATTTTCTAATTAACTGTATTTAAATAGTTTAAAAATTAATATAAACAAAACATCAAATTAATAGGGCAGCTTAGTAATATATGTTTTTATGATCATCATAATATTTAGTAAAAGAATAAATAATGAAACAAAGATAAGATTGTTTTTATGACCATCACAATATTTAGTGAGAGAACAAATAATGAAACAAAGATAATATAGAGAAATGAAGGATGTAATCAAATTTTCTAAGTATATCGTAAAAACAAAAGATTTAGATACATCTAATTATAATTTGATATGAAAATGCAATAAAATAGATATCAAATTTTATAGGATACCATATACCCGTCAAATTCCATTTCTTCTCAAACACTATTAAAAACACTTTGAAGTGGATGACCATAACACACATGTCATACCCATCACAGTCATTATTAGGACAACTATTATTGTGTGACTCTCTCTTACTAATAAAAACCTAAGTAGTGAAATAATTTGAGTTACAAGTAGAACAAAGGAGTATGAGTATGTCTATGCATATGTACACATATTTTCCTTTGATGGAAAATAAATTCCGGGTCATGAGGAAAAGCTAAAGTTGCTATTCAAATCCGATACCAGCTACAATATACTTCAAAATTTATTAATTCAAGTAGTCTATTGCGAAAGATTGAATCTAGTGGAATTGGTTTCTATCAAGATTCCCTAAAAAAGAACCATATACCCATTGTAGTTACAGCCTAAGCTCACGATCAAGAGTGATAATTGACAGAAAATATAAAGACTGCTAAGAATATTTGATATGTCATGCTTTTTATTTATGATAATATAAAATAATTTTGGTGAAGGCTACAATGGAAATTCAAATACACCGCACATATCTATGCACAAATGTTTCTCATTCCTAATTTTGGTTTTCATCCCTAGAGATCAATGTATTTTACCCAAACCAAATGAAACCTGCCGAGAGGGGTTGGTACTTAAAGGTGGGGTCCTGAACACGGAACCTGCACTACTAGACATGGTCATCTTGTATATGTTGGATTCTTCTATTTGGACTCTTTGTGGTTTTTTCCTTTTTCAATCAACTCTCACATGCTACCTTCATCCCAGTTTGTTTGTTCACTGAAAGGAATGAGCATGGTCACTGCACCCATTTGGCCCCATTCTCAGAAACAACCCCGCTGAGAAAATCTGACAAGGAACACTCTTGACTTCCATTAAGAATTTTCAAGGCCAAGTGATGAAGGAGCATCATCAACAAAGCTCATGTGGAGGGACAACTCAGTGCCATAGCGCACCTTTTTAAATTAATCGGAATCTAAAAGCTGGCTTTATTTTGCAGATTCGTTTTGAACGAATGATTGAAGAAGAGTGAAATGCTTGGAAACTGAGTGATCACGAGAGGTCTGGGAGTTTCACTCTCAGTCTTGAATGTAATGGAGCTTGAGTAGTTGTTAGTTGTTACTTCGATAGGAGAGGTGGTCAAAGGGAACCCTAGGAACCTTCCTGTATATGTAGATGCATGGCATGCCCAAATCAGGCTACTGGAGGAGTATTGTCATTGAATAGGAAGTAGAACAATTTGTTTTGAGAGAGCTGAGACTCTGTTACAGTCCAGCCTGCACATATTGTAATCAGACATTCATCTTAATAGAAAGAAAGTAGTTTTCCTTGCATTTGAACTTTCTATGTGTTTATGTATTTGCATTCATTGTTATGATTTTATATGTCGTTCATGTTTTGAATGTATGAACTGGTGAAGAATTGAATAAGTTTCAATTGCCTCTCTTCTTTGAGTTTTCCAGTGCAAGGTGTGCACACAGTCTACAAGGAGTGCGTGGATGGAGTCTGTTTCGACTCAGAAGATCATAAGAGATAGCGTGAATTTTCCCTTTGCAAGGAGTGCAAAGTGACTGCTGCAAGGTGTGCATAGTCGTCCGCAAGAACCCAAACTTGCGTAAGAATCTATTGTAAGGAGTGCACAAATCCGAATTTTGACTAAGTGTCGAAGTGACTCCTTAAGAAGTCAAGAGAGCAGAAGATGAGAAATCTCAGAAGGGATAGCGCTTTCCAGAAGTGCAGATGAGGTCCAAGAGATGAAATCATAGGAGGAACAAAGGCCAAGGCCTTTGGATACTTAGAAAATATTCTAAGTCAGAGGAAGTCGGAAGCTCAGGAGGGAGAGCGACATTGGTCGTTGGATCACCGATTCAGAGGACCAACAGTCATCTGATCAAATCAAGGTGCGTGAGCCTTAGCATTTTGCATACACAAGAGAGGGAACTTTCCAAAGTTCCGAAGTCCCGAAGTAATTTGGGACTGTCCGATCGTCTGAATTAAATATCAAGCATCGGATCATCCGAATTAGATATGAACCGCCAGATCTGAATAACAAGTAGCGTGAATCTGTGGATTCTGGGTAAATACCTGAAGTAAACATCAATCGTCTGATCTAGAGGGTAGGTAGCATAAATCTATGGGCTCTGGGTAAAGACCCGAAGTAAATATCAACCGCCCAATGCGGGAGAATTAGATCTGAATCGTTGGTTTGGAAGAGACACATCTCAGTCGTCAATCCAGAAGCACCGTCAACATCATAAGATCGATGATCACGCTCGATTGAGGGGACAGAAAGTGGCCAGACGTTAAAATTTTGAGGACGGGCCACAATCGAAACCACAGTATCGGTGAAGAGGTACGTTGCACTTTGTAGTGAATTGCGGGGCGAAAAGCGGGTTGGCCTAAAACCACCCTTGGACGCGCCTGCAATCACATATTTTTGTAAGGTCATAGCCCAGGGCCATATGAAGGAAGGGGCTAGTAAAAAAGGAGCTAGCACCTAAAACTTGACGTTTCAAAAGCGTGCAGACAGAGGTCGCGGGTATCACAAGATCTGCGCCTTAGGAGAAAAAGGGGCCTGTGTATAATTGGTTTGGGTTCAATAAGGAGCCTGAAGGGTCGATTCAACTCAAAAGGAAGAAAGATCCTAGACCGGGAGGTCGTGCAACCCCGAGGAGAGCAGGGGGGGTCTGCATCAAGTGGTATCAGAGCTGAATTTTTTCTTGTAGACAACAGGCAAAAGAGAAAGAGAGATAAAGGAGATAGTATGATATCATCAAGAGGTATCAGCATTGATTTGTTCATAGATTTCATATGAAGGGGATATAAAAGACAATCTGGCTACACCAAGTAGTATCAAGAACTGAATTGTGTCTGTAGATTATAGGCAAAGGTGAAAAGGTGAATAGAAATAATCTGATGACATTAAATGGTCTCAGAAGTTGGAGTTTGCCTGTAGAACAATGGGTAAAGGAAAAGGACAGAGTATTGATGCTCTGTAAATATTGTTGCAAAATGTGCAGCAAATGGTAGATAACAAGGAGGGATGAAGACTTAAAAGATGGCTATTGAAGGCCATAAGTATGGTCAAGGAGCGGACCACAAGAAGAAAAGTAAGGAAAAAATTGACAAGGAGCTCATTGAGATATAAGAAATAATGGAACAACTGACATTGAAGATGCATCATGAGACACAGGTACACTGGAGGTATGAATGGCCTCTGAATAGGAAGGTAAAATGGCTTGTTCAAAAGTTGTTGACCATAAAACAACAACAAGAGTTGAGGAAGTGGCCAAGATATAGTGAAACCCTCAGTGACATAGAGGAGGAACCGATTCACATATGTGAACTAGAGACTAGGAGAAACCTCAGTGATGAGGAGGAGGTGAGATCAGATAAATATCTCATAAACTGCCAAGAGAGAAGAGATGGATTTTCATATTGCGAGGTGGGCAATGAAATGAGATCATTGGAGGATCTCATAGACTATTATGAGAACACCAGTGGAAATTCACATTTCCAGGTGGGCAATGATATGAGATTAGCAAGATATCTCATAAACTAGCAGGATGAAAGAAATGGACTTTCAAGTTGACAGGTGGGCAATAGAAAGAGATCAGTGGAAGGTCTCATATAATGCCAGAGGAGTAGTGCTGAAAGTTCAAATTTCCAGGTGGGCAATGAGATGGGATCGGTTGATATCATAGACTGCAAAGTGGGCAGAGAGAAAATCCCAAGTTGTTAGGTGGGAAAGGGAGAAGAGATTAACTCAGTTGAGAGTTCATATCAGCAAGGAGTGTTGATGGAAGAAGATCAGAGGTGTGTTCTGATCATTGGGGGAATTCAAATAGTCCAGCAGAGGCTAATACAAGCGTTGCGCATGAAGAGATAGTGTAACAAGAATCCAAGAAAGAGACCATGGAGACAAGTGCTTTTAAGGCTAACTGTGTCTATGATGCATGTGCAACAAAGGAAAGGCAACCAACAAAGCATGTCAAAGAGGAGGAGAAGTAGTAGACATTGATGTTTGCCCCCCCCAAAAAAGAGGAGAATTCAGATGAATTTCTCACTCAATGGGAGCAAGAGCTGAAGATGTTGGAGGATTGGTTGGACAATCTAGAACCAAAAGATGGCTACCAAGAGATAATCATGCAGATTTCAGGAGAGAATTCAACATAATTGCTCAAAATTTTCATCCAGGGGGTTGAATAGGAGATGACTGCAACACTGGAGCCTGCCACAAAAGAGAAAGTAGACACCATAGATTTTGCTGAGTTGTATGAGGAACTGGAAGCTCTAGAGAGGAGGGTAAATATGCGGAGTAGGCATCTCCAACATGTCAAATTGGAAACATGTGGAGAAACATACCATCCTGGGGAGCAGTTGGAGGAAGTTGGAGTTGAACCAACACAAGAGGAGATGATAGAAGTCAATCTATCGGAGGAGGAAGCTGAGCAACAACTCAATGGTGAGACTGCAGAACTGGAGTCTGCAACAGAATGGCCAACTAATGCCATAGGAGATGAAGATAACATGAAAGTTCAGATTGATCAGATTGGTGAAGAGGAGAAAGAGAACACATTTCAATGTACCCAAGAGATGGAGAAAGAAGAGCATTCGATGGAACTGCTCAAAATTTTCAACCAAGGAGATGAACATAAGGAAACTATAGAATTGGGATCTACAACAAGGGGAGAAGAGCATTTAGAGGAATGGCTCATTTTTTTCATTCAGGAAGCTGAAGAAGAGATAATTGTAGAATGTGAACCTACAGCAAGGGAGGAAACAATAGATAGCATGGATCTTGTTGATCTGTGTGAAGAGATGGAGGCCATGGAGAGAAGGGTTAAAATGAAAAAGCATCTTATCCAACAAGTCAAAGTGGAAATTGATGGAGAGAAAAGGAAACAGATCATATTGTAGGGGGAAAACCAGCCAATGGACCAGCTGGACAAAGAAATAGAGGAGATAAAGAGATTGATGTTGGAAGCAACACAAGAAGCAATCATCAGAGAAGTATGGGACAGAGGAAAACCTGTAGGAGCAGTAGGGGAAAATATGTTGCAAGGAAAAGGAGCAGATGAACAACTCCAAGAGAAAGTATGGGACCCTGGAGGATCTCAACAACATGGTAGAGGGAGCCATGAGCAGGAGATCATGCTTTTCCTAGCAGTGGAGTATGATGCAGGAGCATCGTCAACAAATCCCACGTGGAGGGACAACTCAGCACCGTAGCACGCCTTTTTAAATTAATCAGAATCTAAAAGCTGGCTTTTTTTCTGCAGATCCATTTTGAATGGATGATTGAAGAAGATCAAAATCCTCAGAAATTGAATGATCGCGGGAGGTCTGGGAGTTTCACTCCCAATCTTGAATGTAACAAAGATTGAGTAGTTGTTAGTTGTTAATTCGATATGAGATGTAGTCAGATGGAACCCTAAGAACCTTCCTGTATATGTAGATGCATGACATGCCCAAATGAGGTTGTTGGAGGAGTATTGTCATTGAATAGGAAGTAGAATAGTTTTTTTTTTGAGAGATGAGACTCTGTTATAGTCCATTCTACACATATTGTAATCGAACATTCATCTTAATAGAAAGAAAGAAGTTTTTCTTGCATATGAACTTTCTGTGTGTTTATGTATTTGCATTCATTGTTATGCTTTTATATGTCGTTCATGTTTTGAATGTATGAACTGGCGAAGAAACTAATAAGTTTCAATTGCTTCTTTTCTTTGAGTTTTCAAGTGCAAGGTGTGCACACAGTCCGTAAGGAGTGTGTGGACGGAGTCTGTTTTGACTCAGAAGCTCAGAAGAGATAGCGTGAATTTTCTCTTTGAAAGGAGTGCAGAGTGACTACTGCAAGGCATGCACAGTCATCCATAAGAACTCAAACTTGCATAAGAATCTGTTGCAAGGAGTGAAAAGATCCAAATTTTGATTAAGTGTCGAAGTGACTCCTTTAGAAGTCAAGAGAGTAGAAGACAAGAAAGATCAGAAGGGATAGCGCTTTCCAAAAGTGCAGATGAGGTCCAAGAGACAGAATCATAGGAGGAACAAAGGTCAAGGCATTTGGATACTTAGAAAATATTCTAAGTCAGAAGAAGTCGGAAGCTTAGGAGGGAGAGCGACGATGGTCATTGGATCACCGATTCCGAGGACCAATAGTCGTCCGATCAAATCACGGTGCGCGAGCCTTAGCGTTTTTCACACACAAGAGAGGGAACTTACCAAAGTTCCGAAGTCCCAAAGTAATTTGGGACTATCTGATCATCTGAAGTAAATCTCAAGCATCGGATCATCTGAACTAGATCTGAACCGTCAGATCTGAATAACAGGTGGCGCAAATTTGTGGATCCCGAGTAAAGACCTGAAGTAAATGTCAATCGTCCGATCCAGAGGGCAGGTGGCATAAATCCGTGGGCTCCGGGTAAAGACCCGAAGTAAATATCAACTACCCGATTCGGGAGAATAAGATTTGAATAATTGGTTTGGAAGAGACAAATCTCAGCCGTCAGTCCAGAAGCACCATCAAGATCATAATATCGATGGTCACGCTTGATTGTGGGGCCATAAAGCGCCCGGATGTTTAAATTTTGAGGACGGGCCACAATCGAAACCACGGTATCAATGAAGAGGTACGCAACACTTTGTATTGAATTGCAGGGTGAAAAGCGGGTTTGCCTAAAACCACCCTTGGACGTGCCCACAATCGCATATTTTCGTAAGGTCACAGGCCAGTGCCATATGAAGGAAGGGGGTAATGAAAAAGGAGCTAGTGCCTGAAACTTGATGTTTCAGAAGCGCACAGACAAAGTTCATGGGTATCACAGGACCTGTGCCTTAGGAGAAAAGGGGGCCTGTGTATAATTGTTTTGGGTTCAATAAGGAGCCCGAACGGTCGATCTGACTCATAAGGAAGAAAGATCCTAGACCGGGAGGTCGTGCAATCCCGAGGAGAGCAAGGGGGGGTCTACATCACCAAGGCCAGTACTTGTGCTTTCAAATACCAATGAGCACATACTTCTTAGCCTTACTATATTGAAGAATATCATTGTGTCCTAACTGCTTATCTGCAGTTGCATCCCATCTCCTGGAATAAGAAAACCCAAAAATCCAAATCTTTTCTTTCATTTCCCTCTTAGGATGCCAAAAAAATGAGAAATCAGGGTGTAGGTGGGTGTTAATATGGTCTTATAAGTTCTAACCATAAAGTGTAAAATCGTTTTAGTTTCCAGGCACAAATCCTGAAATTTAGTTGAGTTTTTCCTATGTCTCCATCATGATCTTCCCCATGTGTAAATATACACAGAGTTAGAATTTTTGAGGAATTACCCATATCGAGGAACGAAAGGGATTCCCTTCCCTTCACGATAGACTGGAGAAGATTCGTGGATGCAAAGATACCACTAGCAACACACAGATTGACAAGAAATTCACTCATATCATTCCAAATACAATATTTTCAAGAAGCAAAACCACCATGTATTGTTTTATCATAGAGCTATACTAGCATACCAAGGAAATGATAAAATATGATATGGATTCTACCTTGGAGAATAACAACCCCCCATTGAATGAATGGAGTAGAAGAAGAACTTCCACAATTCAATGACAAATACTACATCTTGCTACAGACCATCTAGAGTTGAGAGCTCGATCCAGAAGACATGGATGAGAGAGAAATGGAAGACCACCACTTTGGAGAGAACTCCCAACCCCTCATTTCCTTGATCAAGAAGAAGAATCCCAAAAATAATCTTAGGTTCCCTTCTATCTCTGAGGCCTCAGTTTATATGTTTTATTTCTAGTTTGATCATAGCATAGGATTTAACAGCTTGGGGCCAAGATATATCCAAGCCTATCTTATTTTTCCTTTGCCAAGATTTCGTGGCCAGAGGATAAGATACACTTGGTATTGTTTTATTTTGTTTCTATTAGGATACAGTGGCCAGGGGCAAGATGTATGAAACTTTTTCCAATTTTGAATTGTGATATTATTCAAGCCAATGTACTCGACATACTACTACAGAGGTTTCAATATGAGGGTTTCTCCACTGGATTATCTGACAACTTGCAAATATTTTGACCACTAGTATATATGAATAGATGACCTGCCACTTATTAAAAGAAAAACATATCAGGTACATTAATTAATTCCAACTATTTGACATGTTCTAAACATAGTAACATTGTGGCAGATGGACAAATGAACATTGGAATTAGAAGAACAAGTAAAAACAATGTACATTGGAATTAGAAGAACAAGTGAAAAAAGAGTTCACACAAAGTAAACCCAGTCACATAGTTTCAGAGGAATGAAAGCCCTTCAATTTTTCTTTTATTAAAAAGAAAAAAATTGTGCACAAACTCTCACCATATAAAGTTTAAAGTGCCAAGAGATGTAAAGTTGAGAATCTGAAATCGACAATTACCTCTGCATGCATTCAAGTGGAATCAATAGTTGTTGTAGACATTATAGTAATTCTTGTTATTCTCATAACGGAGTTGTTAAAACAGTTACAACTCTTTACATTAGAACTGAAGAAACTTTGACAAAAACTATAAACATTGATGATTGTTCATTCAACATAAAAATAATCTAAAAAATTCTTTGAATCCTATAACATAGTTGTTAAAACAATTACAACTCTCTACATTAGAAACTTTACAGAGAAAATTTGGCAAACACTATAAATATTGCAGACTGTCCATTCAACATATAAGATAGTATGTCAAAAATCCTTCCAATCCACTCAACCAAAGAAACAAACAAAATCCACCTTGAAAGCTTGGAGTTTTGTCTAATATAATGGCATTCCAACCTTAAAACAAAGGCCTTGAGATACTGTACAATTATGAATAGACATATATTCCTAAAATTGTTGAAATAAATATCAGGTAGTTTATCTAAGCATGTTAAGATCTCATTCTATAATGCCATCTCTAAGAAGAAACCTAGAAAGACATAATAAATTATTCAAGTATGTTACACAATAATAGTTCCTTCGGGTTAACCGACAATGGTTTCTTGAAACCTCCATTAGGAAATTTCCAACTTCTTGACCAAAAACATCTTCCTCTGCATCAGGATCATCATCCCTAGAAAGTTGTCTACCTGCAACCCTATTCTTCGAGGAAGGGAGAGCATTTTTTGTGTCACCCATTTCACCTTTTTGGATAGATACATGTTGTTTATACCTTTGGTAGATGTCCTTTAAAAGTCTATTCTAAGAACCCTCTTTTACAGAGCCTTATCTGTAAAGTTTAGACACAAAAGGTCAAAATAAAATGATGGACATAAAAGACACATGCAAAACAACTAGATGCCACATAAAAATCTCGAACTATAATTTAAAATGAAAATAACCTAAAACTGTTGAAGATAAATGAAGTTATGGATGAACATATACTGAAACTTATAAAACCAGAATGAAAAATGATAATAGTAAAATCCCTCGAACCCTTTTCATGAAGTGCCTAGAGAGTATATCCCGGTGAAGAACCAAAAAGAAAGAGAGAAAAATATTTAGGTAGACTTAACTACAACATTAATGCCAAAAATCAATCATGCAAATAAAATCTAATAGGCATCCAAAATAAAAGATAAACAAAAAAAATGCAAAATGAAGATCTAGAGATAGTGTAGAAACGTTGCAGGGTGATAAGCATATATGCCAGTTTTTTCTAGCCAATGCGTCTCTTTGGACATTTCTACATCACTATCCTCCTCAAATTGTAATACAAACAAAAATAACCAATCAAGAGCTAAACGACATATCCATAATTAAACCTGTTGTCTCACCAACTCACACCATGAGGTACGAAAATAAACCACCATCGTGCATTTACAAAGAAAAATAATCAACCAAAAGCTAAAGGGAATATCCATAATTAAACCTGTTATCTCACCAACTCACACCATGACGCATGAAAATAAACCACAACCATGCATCAACATTAACAGCACAGAGCAAACAAAAGCAAATTCAAAATCCCTCTGTTGAAAACCTGATAACACTACAAGCTAGATTTAAATGATAAGGGCAACTCCGAGGTATACTACAATTACAACTTGCAATAAGATGCTCTAGAAAATGCCATTAGTAAATTAGAATTACAAGGTAGTGTTATTTATGAAAATATTAGTATCTTGTTGTAAAGAGTGATTCCAGTGGTATCTAACGGAAGAAACATAGAGAAAATATTTATATGTAACAAAATCATTAAAAAAGTGAATGCCATTAGTAAATTAGAATTACAAGGTAGTGTTATTTATAAAAATACTAGTATCTAGTTGTACATAGTGATTCCAGTGGTATCTAATAGAAGAAACACAGAGAAAATATTTTTATGTAACAAAATCATTAAAAAAGTGAATACCTGGGTGAACGAATAAACATAGCAGTGAGACCCAATCCTGCCAAATTGACCCAACCCCCTCACATTGACCGCTCGCATTCACAACCACCTCACACTGATCATCCGCATTCACAATCAGATCCCTCAACCACCTTCTCATATATCCTTGTTAGTGCAGAGGGGAAGGGATGGTGCAAATAGGGATGGGAGACGTGGGCGGGAGATTTAGTAGAACACATTGGTATCTAGGGATGACAGGTGTCAAATTTCAAATATATCAAATGCATGTTATGACATATAAGATAAGTAAGAAAAATAATAATAATTTCACTTTATAGTTTAATAGATTCTTTAATAGGTCTGCAGGGGTGTAGATGGATTGGCAAGTGTCGTGTAAATGGAAGGAAATATGTAAAAAGAGGTATCAAGGTTGATTCTCACCCCGATTTATCCGAAGGACATGCTTTCTCCCTAGGAATTATTTCGTGTCAAGCGAGTACGATAGTGCCGTTGTTACCGATTCCCCTAGTTACAAAAAAAAGATGAAAGGTGAAATATGATGATATTAAAATTAAAAACTTTAAACTATACACAATTATTAGTTTCTTCATTTAATACATTTACCATGTGCTATATTGTTTTTTAAAAAAGGTAAACAATAAAATATATATAATTGAATTCATATACTTCTAGTAATTAATAAATTTATATAAATAGTAAAAATTAAATTTTTTTATTTAATTTGTTTATTTATATATTTTTATAAATATAAAATCAAATTTTTTTATTTAATTTATTTATTTTATATATTCAATAACTAAAATACAATATTTGTTTATTTTATTTTATATAATTTTTTAATAACTAAAATTTTAATTTAAAAAATTTAAAAATAAAATTATATTTAAAATCTTATATAAACATAAATAAAACATCTTATCTATAACTATAACTATTGAGTATAAGACATTTGAGCATATAACATTTAAAGAAAAGAAAGTAAACAAACAAAACTATATATAATTATGTATTAGATAAAGAGAGTATTTAAAAAAATTAAATTAACAAGACCACTCACTAACTGAATCAATAAAGAAAGTAAATTAACAACTATAAAGAGAGTATTTAAAGAAAATAATCACTATAGAGAGTATTTAAAGAAAGTAAATTAACACGACCCCTTGTGAATCATTATAGGTGATAATTGAAAATGGCACTTTTTATGACGATAATTGAAAATGGTACCTTTTATATATGATTAAATGGTTTTTTATTATTTTATTTATCTATGAATATATGTAGAAATTTAAAATTGTCTTTTAAATTATAAGAATATCACTTTCCACTTTATAATATTTGAGTATAATATCACTTTCCACTTCAATGAAGACTTATCTTTTCCCAAAACCCTACACATTATGAACCATCTACAATTGTGGTTAATAGTTAGATGGGTTCATCAGAACATTTATTTTAACTCTACCTAGAAATGACCTTACTCATATATGTTGTTTAGTGGGACCCTTTAAATAATCATTGTTCATTTTAGTCATTGCAATACCTATATTTCAGTGTTGTTGTTGGAATGTGTTACATTAGAAGGTAATCATGCATAGTGTTGTTGTTATCATTTATTATATAAAGAGATGAAATTACATTTATCCCACATGTATTATTGGGATGTAAATTGTAATTCCTCCATATCTCTTGGTATATAATCAAGGTAATAGCTCAACCCATTAAATACATGTTGAAAAAATATAGGATTGGAGATTTTTGAAGAATAAAGAGACAATATATTCTCATGGATGTTTCCCCACATTGGGGTTTTACCACATATATCTCTTGTCCCTTTTTTATTATGATTCTTTTTCTCTTGTGTCTTTCTTATTATGATTAAATTTTTTTGTTATATGGATAGGAGGATAGCAGCCTAGGTTTTTTACCAAACCTAGCCATTTCTTCCAGAGGCCATTTTGGGTGAAATGAAAAACATCCCTTCATAAATTCATTATTTGTTGTATGAACTCTCTTTTTTGAGAAAATTTGCAAGTGACCAGGTCAATTTTCTCATCAGAGGTTCGATTCGTTTCATCTTATTAAAGGGGTGATCTTGCATGTTGGAGGGTTGATTTTTCTTTGGGGGTGAATTTCTCTTCTTGATTTTCAATTTCAGGGGCCAATTTGTGTTTTAGAGGGTTGATCTATTTGCTGAGAGGGTGTACGAACTGTTTTTCTCTAATTTGTAGTCATACAACCACATTGTTTCTCAAATAAATAAATTTTCTTACTTAAGAGGTCGTTCTAACAATTTAAGAGGTCAATTTGGTCTGTGGAGGGTCGATTTGGTGGTTAGAGGTCATTTTTCCTCAGATCTGAGGGATTTTGAGATGATCTACCTATTTACACGTACAACCACATCCATATGACCATGATTTACAACCAATTTCTCTCTCTTTACTCAGATCTAGGGCAAGTTACTTCTATATTCATCACAGGTAATAAAAAATTTCAATTTATTGATCTTTTCTTCTAGTCATAAGCTTCTTGTCTTTGTTTGCATTATGGTTTAGTTTCTTGTTTTATTTATCATAATGACTTCAAAATTATTGTATGTTCCTAAGTGACACAACTCCTCTCGGCAGCATCCGCTCCACCAGGACCTCCCTTGTTCTTAGGCTCGAAGAGCTGTAACACTCTTCTGCTCCCGTATCGGGACCTTCAGTCACCCACAGGATACATTGATGATCTCCCAGTAGTCGCCTCGAGAAATCGGGTTTCACGGGATCGCGAACCCTGTGTGCACGTTCTCGTGCAATTCCAAACCCTGATCCCTGATGGTCAAAGGGTCAATGCTTCACCTCTGTCGGAGATTTCCTTATCGGGGAATCGCTATCCGCGATGTCAACGTTCTGGATTTCCAAACCCCGAGTATCGAGGTCCCGATCCTCCGATGTGGAGCCACCTGTATTCCACCAGACCTTGTGGTCCCACTCAACCACATCACCGTCAGGATTTCGCGGTTCGCGAATCCATGATGTGAGTTTTCCCTGGTGTCGAAAACCCCGAACGCCAAACCCCGACCTCTCGGGATCTCGTGCCACCTGTCCCGTGGAAATCGACGGTTCCGATAAAATCGGGAAATCACCACTCACGATTTCGACGGGTGTGAAACTCTCACCTTGTCAAACACCGATATGCCGATATGCGATGGCCTGTTCTTTCGTGTGCCTGCGAGTTAACTCCCTCGCAGCTCCCCTCAGATCTAACGGTCAGCGAGATTTTGCGATTCTCCTTCGCGACCCCTGGCCGTTAATTCTCCACCTTCAAGATCTCCTATTCGAATCCCTCCGGGGCCTGTTCCACTGTGCTCGCTACAGAACTATCCCTCTTGAGCTTGATTCCTCTGACTCCTTCAGAGACCTTTTGCACGCACTTTGTGCTCGACCTTCCGTAGCTTTCAAAGTGCTGAAGTTACCCGGACTCTATGCACTCACAGCCACAACAATCCTTAGCCTTCTACTCAGGCAACTGCTAAAATTTCTATTTCAGCCTGCACTTTCCCTGCACGGCTTCCTCAACCCAAATCAACTTTTGGGTGAATGAGAATGAGAGCTTAACTGCTGAGCATCACCACGCACTCTATGCGGATGAATTCCACTGAACTCGATGCAGAAATCTCCTGGCTCAAACAGGAAACAATTGAAACTTATCCTCTCTCTCAGACTTTAGTTAAAATCCTGAAAACACCTGTATAGCATATTCAAAACAAATGTTTACAAAGACAACAAACATTCACAAGCACATAAGCGCATACACAGAGAAAACAGCACCAGTCATGAAATTGAATCAAAAGATTTTTCTATTAATCCAATCTGTACATGAGGGCTCTCCACAAGTTCTCTCCTTGATCTTCTCTTTCTCTCCTGAATGAATGATGATGCTACAATGTACAAAGGAGGGTGTCTATATTCCGTTTCCCTCTCGAAATCTACAACTATCAAATCTACAGTTAATTCCTATCTAACAACATTAAATCTAATAAATGCCTTCCTATCTATAATACAATACAAGTGCGCTTCTTTATGGATAACTTCATAAAAGAGCGGCGCAACAATTCCCAAGGTGTTTCAAAATTTGATGTTGGCGCTGTCCAGCTGTCTTTCTGCTCCACGCGCTGGCTCGCTTGATGAGTGAGCGATGCTCCTGCATCATACTCCTCGGCTTGAAAGATTTCATGGGATCCTGTCCATGAGCTCCCGCACGGTGTGTCCATGCCTCTGTATTACTGCTTCTATCTCCCAGCTGGCATCCTCCACTGGGTGATTCTTCCATTTCACCAGGTACTCAAAGTACTGTTTGTGCCTGGTCTTCTTTCCCACTCGTTTGTCCAGTATGCACTCCATCTGTGGCTTTTCAGCTATCGGCATTTGTTTCTGCCACTGGACCACTGGTTCCTCAGTCCCAGCTTCTGTCTCTCCAGCCTTGTATGGGTATAGGTCCGACGTGTTGAATATCAGAGATATCCCGACGCCATCCGGCAACTCAAGCTCATATGCATTCTCCCTGAATTTCTTCAGGACTCTGCAAGGCCCGATCTTCTTCATCTTGAGCTTGTTGTATGTTCCCCTTGGGAACCTTTCCTTCCTTAAATGCACCAGAACCATATCCCCAACTTCAAACTGAAGTTGCCTCTTCCAGTGATCGGCTCTGCGCTTGTACTCTTGATTTGTCTTCTGTAGTCGCTGCTTCACCTCTGTGTGAAGTTCCTGCATCGCTTCAGCGAATTCCTCTGTGCTCGCGCTGATAGTTTCAGCCTATCCTGACTCTCTGAGTTCAGAAAATCCTCTCGGCTGTGTCCCATACAAAATTTGGAACAGACTCTTTCCTGTGCTCCGGTTCACAGAGTCGTTGTACGCGAATTTTGCTTGTGGCAGTATCTGGTCCCAACTGCTGTGATGCTCTATCACCAAGCTTCTCAATAGATTCCCCAGACTTCTGTTGATCACCTCGGTCTGTCCATCCATCTGTAGATGATATGATGAACTAAAAGCCAAATTAGTTCCCAGCTTCTTCCATAGCGTCCTCCAAAAATGACCTATGAACTTTGTATCCCTGTCCGAGACTATGCTTCTCGGCAATCCATGCAATCTAACGATTTCTTTAAAGAACAAATTCGCGATGTGGGTCGCATCGCTGGTCTTCTGACACAGAATAAAATGTGCCATCTTCGAGAACCTGTCCACCACCAAAAATATGGAATCAACTCCTCTCTGCGTTCTTGGCAAATCTAGAACAAAATCCATACTAATGGCTTCCCATGGCCTCTCAGGTATAAGCAGTGGCTGATAGAACCCTGTGTTCTACTTTCATCCCTTCGCGTGTTGACATATCCTGCACCTGTCAACAAACTTTTTCACATCTGCGTGCATGCTTGGCCAAAAATACGATTCGCTCAGCTTTGCGAATGTTTTTTCATGTCCAAAATGACCTGCTAAGCCTCCGCTATGCTTTTCTTTTACCAAATTCTCCCTCATGGAGCAATCTGGAATGCACAACTGATTTCCCCTGAACAACAATCCATCCTGGATCATGAAATCTATCCATGGAGTCCTATCTCTAAGAACTGGGTTCTCAGCTTCTTCGTATGCTTCTCCGAAGTCTGCGTCTCCAGCATACATATCCTTCAGATTTTCAAAACCCAAGGTCTTGACCCTGAACTTCTGTAACAACAAACATTTTCTGCTCAAAGCATCACCCACTTTGTTAGTAGTTTCCAAAATGTGTTTGATCACAAAGGTGAAATTTTGCATGTACTCTACCCATTTTGCATGCTTTTGATTCAACTTATCCTGTTGACTTACAAACTGCAATGCATGATTATCGCTGTACAAAACGAATTCCTTGGGTATCAAGTGATGCCTCCACTTCTTCAATGCCTGTATGATGGCATAGAATTCCTTATCGTACGTGGAGTATTTCAACTTTGCATCATCCAGCTTCTCGCTGAAATATGCTACAGGTATGTCATCCTGACTCAAGACCCCTCCAACAGCATACCCATTGGCATCACATTTCACCTGGAATGTTTTATGAAAATCAGGCAACACCAGAATTGCTTGCTCTGTTATCTTTCGCTTCAACAGATTGAATCTCCTCTCAGCCTCTGCTGTCCAATGAAAAACTTTATGCCGCTTCTTCACTGTGTCCATCATCGCTGTGCTAATTCCACTGAAATTCCGAATGAACTTTCTGTAGAAGCTAGCCAATCCATGGAAACTCCTCACCTCAAAAACATATCTCGGTGATGGCCAATTCCTGATTACTTCAACCTTCTCAGGATCCATCTTCAATTAATTCACCGATATTACAAAACCCAAATAAATGAGCTCTGTCTGCATGAATGAACATTTCTTCAAATTTATTAGCAGCTTCTCTTGCTGCAGTCTTCTCATCACCATGGCCAAATGTTTTAAATGCTCAGCCTTGGTTTTGCTATAGATCAGTATGTCGTCCAGGTACACAACCACAAATTTGCCAATGAATTACCTCAGGACTTCATTCATCAGCCTCATAAATGTGCTTGGCGCGTTTGTCAAGACAAATGGCATGACCAACCATTCGTACAAACCCTCATTTGTCTTGAATGCTGTCTTCCATTCATCTCCCTCTCTCATCTGGATTTGATGATATCCGCTCTTGAGATTAATCTTCGAAAAATAATTTGCCCCACTCAGGCAATCCATCAGGTCATCCATTCTTGGCAGTGGAAATCTGTACCTGATGGTAATCTTATTAATCGCCCTGGAGTCTGTACACATCCTCCAGCCTCCATCCTTCTTCGGATTTAGTATTGTCGGAACAACACATGGGCTCAGACTCTCTCTGACTAGTCCTTTGTCCAACAATCCTGCACCTGCTTTTTGACCTCCTCGTTCTCCTGAAGTGTCAACCTGTACACTGCCTTATTCGAAAAACTTGCTCCTGGTATGAGGTCGATTGGGTGACTCACACTGCGCATCAGTGGCAACGAACGAGGTAGTTCGTCCACAATGATATCAGCTAACTCTCCCAGCAGTTCCTGAATCTCCCCTTGTAAGTCGTCCACTCTTGTGCTTGTCAGGACAATTCTCGGTTTCCTGACAACAAAGAACTGTGGATCTTCGTTCTTCCCCATCTCTGTGAGAAGTTCTTTCCCACTCATGAGAAGTATTGTGCTGGTTACTTCCGGCTTCACTTCTTTATCCTTCACTGGAAGAAATGTGTGTGTTTTCCCATCCTTCTCCAAGGTATATGTGTTCATCCTCCCATCATGAAAAACATTTCTATCATATTGCCATGGTCTACCCAATAATACGTGACAGACATCCATGGGAATGACATCACACAGGATTTTATCTTTATATTCACCCATTTTAAATTCAACCAAGCATTGTTTCGTAACACTTACCTGGTGTCCTTTCTGCAGCCATGACACTTTGTATGGGCTCGGGTGCTTAGTTGTCTCCAGCTCCAATTTCTCCACCATCTCGGTTGAAACGAGATTGTCTGTGCTTCCGCTATCCACTATGACCTTGAATTTCCAGCCCTTGGTCTTGCACGTGGTCCTAAATAGTTGGCATCTTTGCGCTGTGTCCTCCACCTCTTTCTCAGGTTTCAAGAGAACTTTGTGCACTGTCAGTGACTTCCCACTTCCAGTGTCTTCATCCTCCACATCACGCCTCTGCGCCTCAGCGACGTGAGATTTTCCTCTGTCCATTTTCCTATCTGGACAATCCACGGCTTTATGTCCGTCCTTTCCACATGTAAAACATGTGATAACTCCTCCTCGGCCTCTTCCTCTACCTCGGGTACGAGGAAATGCGTTGGCGTCAGCATGATCTCCTTGCTGATCAGTTTGCTGTCTCCTCGGCTCAGCATATTGTTGCCTCTGCTGTGAGGTTCCACCTCTTTCATCTTTTCCCTGAGGCCTCTTCTAATCCTCCTTGGGCTTCTATGTTCTCTCTTGGGCAATTACTTTGCCTCGGGGCTGGCTCCTGCCTCGCCCTCGCTGTCCTTTCTTATGGCTCAGCTTCTCCTCAGCTTTTAAAGCCATCTGGTATGCATCCTCGACTGTTTGGATGGTAACCATGCTCAATTCATCCTGAATGTCATACCTCAACCCATTCAGGTACCTTGCCACCTTCTCATCATCGCTCTCCTGATGACCAGCTCGAATGTTGAGCTTATAGAATTCCTCGGTGTAATCCTTCACCGTCATTAACTTCTGTCTCAAGGTCTGCATCTGCCTGAATAGAGTGATCTGGTAGTCTCTCGGGATGAACTTCGCTTTCATCTTAGCGATCATCCTGTCCCAGCTCTTGATCTTCTGTTTTCCTTTGCAGCGCCTATCAGCCTGCAACTCATCCCACCATAAGGCTGCATGTCCTTTCAACTTAGTAACAGCATGCCTTACCTTCTTGTCCTCTTCGATATCCTTGTAATCGAAGTAGGTGTCGAGTGCTTGGATCCAATCCAGCAACTCTTCTGCATTTAAATTCCTCTCGTAGACGGGAATGTCCATCTTCGTCTTTGAACTCATCCTGGAGATGGCTCTAATCAACCGCTCGGTTGATGCGTCCTCTGCTGAGACTTCTTCTGAATCATGTCCAGCCTCTTCTTCCACCTCGGAATTGCTGAACTCTCCGGCGCTGACTTCGCGTCTCTGTGCTGTCTCCATCTCCTCAAGCCTAGCTCGGAGATCTCTCATCTGGCGCTCTATCTCTGGGTTACCTGCTGGTCTACCCCTTCTTCGGGCATCCCTGTCTTCACGATCAGGCGATTGCCTCTCTCTTCTCGGCGGCATTGTGTATTTTCCTGCTCCTCTTCTGCTACAGAAAGCAAAAGACGCCCCGCTCTGATACCACTTGACACAACTCCTCTCGGCAGCAGCCGCTCCATCAGGACCTCCCTTGTTCTTAGGCCCGAAGAGCTGTAACACTCTTCTGCTCCCGTATTGGGACCTTCAGTCACCCACAGGATACACTGATGATCTCTAAGTAGTCGCCTCGGGAAATCGGGTTTCGCGGGATTGCGAACCCTGTGTGCACGTTCTCGTGCAATTCCAAACCCCGATCCCCGATGGTCAAAGGGTCAATGCTTCACCTCTGTCGGGGATTTCCTTATCGGGGAATCACTATCCGCGATGTCAACGTTCTGGATTTCCAAACCCTGAGTATCGAGGTCCCGATCCTCCGATGTGGAGCCACCTGTATTCCACCAGACCTCGTGGTCCCACTCAGCCACGTCACCGTCGACATTTTGCGGTTCGCGAATCCACGATGTGAGTTTTCCCTGGTGTCGAAAACCCCGAACGCCGAACCCCGACCTCTCGGGATCTCGTGCCACCTGTCCCGTGGAAATCGACGGTTTCGATAAAATCAGAAAATTGCCACTCGCGATTTCAACGGGTGTGAAACTCTCACCTTGTCAAATGCCGATATTCCGATATGCGATGGCCTGTTCTTTCATGCGCCTGCGAGTTAACTCCCTCGCAGCTCCCCTCAGATCTAACGGTCAGCGGGATTTCGCGATTCTCCTCCGCGACCCCTGGCCGTTAATTCTCCACCTTCAAGATATCCTATTCGAATCCCTTCGGGGCCTGTTCCACTGTGCTCGCTACAGAGCTATCCCTCCTGAGCTTGATTCCTCTGACTCCTTCAGATACCTTTCGCGCGCACTTCGTGCTCGACCTTCCGCAGCTTTCAAAGTGCTGAAGTTACCTGGACTCTATGCACTCACAGCCACAACAATCCTTAGCCTTCTGCTCAGGCAACTGCTGAAACTTCTATTTTAGCCTGCACTTTCCCTGCACGGCTTCCTCAACCCAAATCAACTTCTGGGTGAATGAGAATGAGAGCTTAACTGCTGAGCATCACCACACACTCTATGCGGATGAATTCCACTGAAATTGATGCAGAAATCTCCTGGCTCAAACAGAGAAACAATTGAAACTTATCCTCGCTCTCAGACTTCAATTAAAATCCTGAAAACACCTGTACAACATATTCAAAACAAATGCGTACAAAGACAACAAACATTCACAAGCACATAAGCCCATACACAGAGAAAACAACACCAGTCATGAAATTGAATCAAAAGCTTTTTCTATTAATCCAATCTGTACATGAGGGCTCTCCACAAGTTCTCTCCTTGCTCTTCTCTTGCTCTCCTGAATGAATGATGATGCTACAATGTACAAAGGAGGGTTTTCTATATTCTATTTCCCTCTCGAAATCTACAACCATCAAATATACAGTTAATTCCTATCTAACATCATTAAATCTAATAAATGCCTTCCTATCTATAATACAATACAAGTGCGCTTCTTTATGGATAACTTCATAAAAGAGCGGCGCGACAATTCCCAAGGTGTTTCAAAATTTAATGTTGGCACTATCCAGCTGTTCTATCTGCTCCACGCGTTGGCTCGCTTGATGAGTGAGCGATGCTCCTGCATCACTAAGTTAGTGGGTCCTAACTATAATCCATGGAAGAAAAAGTTGATTGATATTATCATGAGTAAGAATTTATTGTGGTTAGTTACTAGTGAACATAAGAAACCTATTGATTCTAAATACTTGGTTATATGGGAAGAAGGTTGTGATCAAGCAAGAGGACTCATTGGTCAAACAATTTCAGATAGTCTTCAACTACATGTTGAGGTTGAAGGTCTTCAACTACATATTGAAGTTGAAGATAGCCCAATTGAGGTATGGAAAACTTTATCTTCTTTATTTGATAAATTTGATGATGTATCTGTTTAATACCTTGAAAAGAAAATCCATGAGTTAGATCCTAAAGATTTTGATAGGATATAATTATTTCCTGTTGAACTGAAAGAAAAATGATATAGCCTAATAATTCTTGTAGAACAAAAAAATGCTTTCTTAGTAATCCTTGTAGACTAAAAATAATCCTATTTAAATTTTTGATAAAATCATTAATCACACACTAAAGGATATTCCCAACACTCTTATAATGATGCTTGTGATGATGCTAGTAAAAAGAAATTGTTTAATCCTTGTAAGTATTGTGGAAAAACCAACCACCCTGAAAATATTTGTTTTAAACAGAGACAAACTTTCTAAATCCAAGAATAAATCCCTCGTTGAACAATAAGTTTCTCTTTGTGCCTATTTTGTTCAACCAGGTGAATCTTCTTCTTTTGTGGAATGGAATGGATTATGGTGATTCTAACCATATGTTTGGTACTTCATTGTTTTATTCTTATGACACTCACAAGCACACATCACAGAAAGTTTATATTAGTGATGGTAATAAAATTTTAGTAATACATTCTGGCAATGCTAAAGTTCCTAATGATACATTCGAATATGTTTTTCATGTTCATGACATGCCCATCAATATTATTTCTATTTATCGTTCCTGTCAAAAAGGCTATGAGTTTGAAGCATGGCCAGATAAATATGCACTTAAAGATAACAAACATAAATTCAAAGTAGTTTCTTCCAGTCTCGTTGATCAAGATTCTAGTTTATATAAATTTATTGGTTTTCAATCAACTAAAAATCAACCGTTTTATTCCTATGCTGTTCATGTTTATGAAGAAAGTAAATTATGGAATGAAAGGTTAGGTCACTTGAATTATGGTTAAATGAAAATGTTATAAAAAATGGTACTTGGCTTACCTTCAATTCCTTCCACGAAAGGTGTTTATGAAGTTTGTGTTCTTGGTAAAGATCATATGGAAATGTTTGAGAAAGGTAAAGGTAAATATGTTCTTAAAGATATCAAACATAACTTCAAAGTAGTTTCTTCTAGTYMTATTGATCGGTTTATATAAATTTACTWGTTTTCATTCAACTAAAAATCAACCATTTTATTCCTATGTTGCTCATGTTGATGTACAAAGTAAATTATGGCATGAAATATTACGTCACTTGAATTATGCTAAAATGAAAATTTGTTTTCTAAAATGGTACTTGGATTACCTTCAATTTCTTCCACTAAAGGTGTTTGTGAAGGTTGTTTTCTTGGTAAACATCGTATAGAAATGTTTGAGAAAGGTCAAGCTTGGCATGCTAAAGAACAATTGCAATTAATTCATAGTGATATATGTGGTCCTCTTGAAACTCGTTTGTCTCATGTTGTCTATTTATTACTTTTATTGATGATTATAGTAGAAAATATTGGGCTTATTTTTTGAAACATAAAAGTGAAACCTTTGGTAAATTTCTAGAATTTAAATCCATGGTTCGTAATGAATATGGTAAAARTATTAAGATATTGAGAACTGATAATGGGGGGGGGGGATTCACTAAAAATAAATGTACTKCATATTTATGTAAGCGTGGTACTCAACATCAAAAKACTTATCCTTATATACCTCAACAAAATGGGGCAACTAAAAGGAAAAATAGAACTTTGGTTGAAATGGCTATATGTATGCTTTATTCTAAAGGATTACATAAAAGGTTTTGGGTTGAAGCCATTTTTTTTTCTATCTATATTTTAAATTGAGTTCCTACTAAGGAATTTTTGTAGGTTACTCCCATAGAAAAATGGAATGGAAGAAATCCCGAGATAAGTAACATTAAGATATTTGGCAGTGAATATTGGGCCCATATTCTTTATGACAAATGAAAAAGTTAGAGCCCAAGTCTCACAAATGTATTTTCATTGGTTATAGTGAGGATTATAAATCTTATAGTTTATTTTATCCATCTACCCAAGGTGTTATCATTCAATGTGATGTTCAATTTAATGAAGTCTCTCCTTTCCCTGAGTCTCATGAACCTCATGTTACCTTGAATTTTCCTTCATCTCCTATTACTCCCATCTAGTATACCTCTTCCTCCATCTATGTTCCTAATCTTGATCCTAGTTCAAATACCTGTTCAAGTGATCCTCTTGAATGTTCTGAAGATAATATAGTGGTTACTGCCACTACCCCTCTTCTTGTTTACACCTGGAAAACTCTTGAATCTGCAAGTTTTGAGATTGGTATTCCTTATGATGCTCATAAAACTAGATATGACTTTGATCTTATGACTAAATTTTTGGCTATATATGATCCTTCCACATACACTCAAGCTAAGGACAAACCTGAATGGGAAAAAAAAATAATTGCAAAGTATGAATCATTAATGAAGAACAAGACTTGGACTCATGTTCCCTTCTTCCTTAATAGAATTTAGTTGGTTGTAAATGGATATATAAGACAAATTTACTAAAGAGTGACAAATTGAAAAACATAAATCTCAATTAGTTGAAGAATGTTTTTCTCAACAAGAAGGTATTTATTATAATGAAACTTTTTCTCCAGTTGCTAAAATGAACACTATACGAACAATTCTTTATGTTGTTGCATATTATCAACGGGAACTACACCAAATGGATGTTAAGAGTGCATTTTTTAATGGTGATCTTTGTGAAAACATTTATATGCAACAACCCCCTAGTTTTATCACTGCTGGAAAAATTAAAGTTGGGTATGCAAATTAAACAAGTCTTAAGCAAGCCTCTAGTGCTTGGTATGATAAAATTGATACTTATTTTCTGAAGAATGGATTCAAATGGTGTATATATGATCTAAATATATATTTAAAGGACTTTGCTGATGAATTCCTCATTATTGTATTATATGTGGATGACCTTATCATTATTGGCATCCATCTTGCATCTATATAAGACTTGAAGAATAATCTTCAGAATCATTGTTGAAACATTATTTGTGATTGATGTGAACCCTTGAATACGTCTAGTAGCTCGAAAGGTATGGTTATGGAAACCGTAGTTGATCAAGGAAAAAGGTCATGAAGGATGGTGTAAATGCAGGTAACTCACTCATGGATGGATATTACTCATCATGTCATTTTTAGTGATAGGTGGTATACCACGCAATTCCTCACGGTTTAGGAGTTATGGCCTTGTGAATTTAGAAGCCCCGAAGAATGGTCAAGAAGCCCCTAGTTGGTTACAAGTCTTTAATGAAAGGGTAAAGTGGTTGTAACAAAAAATTTAAGAAGCCCCTAAGTTTAAGGAAATATTTTACTCAACACAACTTATATAAATACACCTCAAGGAGTCATTCACAAAAACATTCACTCACTTATTATATTGAAAATATTTTAGTGAACTAGTGATCTATTTGACAAGTTTGTGACGAAAAAATCTAAGGTAGAGACAAGTGAGAAGTGTGGGAGTTTCAGGGTTTCATAGAGAAATTTTTTCTAAGGAAACCCTGGTTTGGTTGACCCCTGCAGGTCAGACTACTAGTGTCCTGCGAGGCATCCTCGCGGGTTGCACAGTTCCTGTCACGTGAGGCCCCACGTGACATCATGTCTTAGTCCCATGAGGACAAGACAAATTTGGGGAAAATTATTGTACCATGTCTTTGAGGTCATAGGAAATCTTACGAGTCAACACTATTGTGTATCAAGTCAACTACATAGGTAGAGGTATGCTTATGTGCTTGTTTTTTTGATGTATGGTTGAGGTATATACTTGATTTATGATGGCATATGCATGAGGCACATGCTTTGGTTTTTTGAGACACTTCATTGATGATATGGTACAGATCTATGCTATGGTATATGGTACAGGTTCTATACATGGTTGATGCTCTAGTACATGGTATATGATTTGATACATGATTAGCTACTCATCATTGATGTTATGGTATCTACATTTGGCATATCTTATGGTACATGATTGATGCATGTATACTACATATGTTGATACATAGTTGATGGATGATATGGTATAGGTTTTTGTATAGTTCATGTTGATGTGACAGGTTACAGGTTGATGGTACAGTGACAATGACAGGTTGGATACAAAGATAGGTTGATGGGATAGATTACATGTTGATTTGACAGTGGCAATGGTAGTGACAGTGGTAGTGAAAATGATAGTGGCAATGACAGTGGCAGTGATTGTGGTAGTGACAGTTGGTCTACATTTATATTTCAAAGTGACATGATGGGGAAAGGAAAGGGGGTTGTCTCCTCCTTCTAGTTAGTTCTGGATAACTCAGGGAGTAGGAGCTTCCTTTAGGTTAGAGCCTGAGAATTAGGGGGTTGTAGCCTCCTTTTGATTGGAGCCAAAGAACTCAGGGAGTTGTAGATTTCTTCAGGTTGGATCCTGTAAATAGGGGGTCGTAGCCTCCTTCTAGTTGTATCTGGAGAATTGGAAAGTTGGTGCTTCCAATGAATGTATTGTTTTGATATATAAGAAAATCATTATGTGGTTTTCTCCCATTTGGGTTTCCATGTAAATTATGGTGTACTGTGTTTCTATGGATGTCTATTATGCTCTATTGATTTAAAATTCTCATGATATATTGATGATATATTGTTGATGATGCTAATGATTAAATATTGTGGTTAAAAGTGGTAATAAAGTTCTCATATTGATTCACCCCCCTCTCAGTATTCCAACAACATTGAAATAACAAATTTAGGCAACTTGCACTATTTTCTAGGTCTTCAAATTTGGCATCTGTCCGATGGTATATTTCTTTCGTAGCCTTAGTATGTGACATATTTACTTTATTGGTTCCATGCGAGTGATTGTAAGCCTTCACTAATGCTATTTCAGTCCGGTGTAAAATTAGCTATTGATTGTACTACTCCTCTTGTTGATGCTACTCTTTGTCGTTAGCTTGTGGGAAGTTTGATATATTTGACACACAACATGAATGATCTCGCTTTTTTCATTAGTATGGTCTCGAGGTTTATGCATAAGCCTCATGAAATTCATTGGAAGATAGAAAAGAGAATTCTTAGATATTTTTAGGGGACATTGAATTATGGTGTTTTCTATTTGTGCAAGGTTACAGTTTATCTTCTTGGTTATAAAGATTTTGATTGGGAAGGTGATAGTTCAAATATATGGTCTACTGCAGGTTACATCATTTGTCTTGTTCTAGGTTTGATTTCATGGTCTAGTAAGAAGTTGAGATCTATTTCTCTTTCTTCTTGTGAAGCAAAGTACAGAGAATCTAAAGAAGTAATTTGGCTATGACATGTTCTTACAGAGCTTGGATTGGTTCATAAATCAACTACAATGTTAATATGTTACAATCCAAGTACAATTCTGGTTGGACTCACTCCAAAACCAAACACATTGATATGGATAATCGCTACATTCAAGATCTTGTTTCAGATGGTGTTATTTCTTTGGAGTATTATCCCACAAAGAAACAAGCATAAAATATCTTCACCAAACCCATGATAGGGGTGAAGTTTGTGTGACTTTGAAAGTTGTTGGGAATGTAGGAAGTTGTCATCAAGGGAGAGTGTTGATTTAATTCCATATTCCTCCATAAATGTTCCTTCTCCCTAGTCTTCATTAAGGGGGAGTGTTGGAATGTGTTACTCTGGAAGGTATTGTCTTCTTATTCTTGTAGGGAATGTTGGAATGTATTGTAATGCCATCTTTCTCCATAAGTGTTCCTTCTCCCTAGTCATCATTAAGGGGGAGTGTTGTAATTGTTACTTTGGAAGGTAATAATGCCCAATGTTATGTAAGAAGAAGTTGTAATCTTATGTAAAAATGTTATCCCACATTCATAATTGAGTAAAACACTATTGTTATAATTTATTATATAAAGAGGTGAAATTAAATTTATCCCACATGTATTATTGGGATGTAATTCCTCCATATCTCTTGGTATATAATAGAGATAAGAGAGACCTATCATATATATGTTGAAAAAGTGTTATCTTTGTAAAGGGTAAATAATTTGTGGAGGTGCTCTCAAGTGTAAGATTGAATTTTTTTAAGAATAAAGAAGACAATTCCTTCTGTTAGCGTCAGAAGTCACTTCTGGATTGCTTGCAGGAGCAGAGCCCAATGCCCATCAGTTTTATGTCATGATTTGTTTAATGGGGTGATCAGATGGAGAAAGAATCAAGAAGATAATGCTTTAACTCAGAAAACTGGGCCTGGTATGCATACAACAAGGGAGGTCTTGATCCAACTTCCGTGAGTAAATGGATTAAAGGGTGATAGATGGAAGACTTGTGAGAAGGGTGAGCAAGACGACCTCAAGTGACAGGCCTTTGGAAGCTTGAGAATGAAAAACTTAGAAGCTAAGATTCTCTTGGTCCAGAGCCTCAAGGAGCTGAATGATGACTCGATTGGATCCTCCAATTCCAAGTCATTCAGCGTTAAGAAAATCACAAGAATCAATTAGAAACAATGTAACTGTTACAATGATCCAACCTACATCATCCTATAACAGCTACAAATCGACCGGATCCTCCAATTCCGAGCTGTTCTAACATGGTAACCAAAGAAATGAAAACAAGCTGACATCCATAAAGTAAGAAATCTCAAATGCCTTATACATTAACCAGAGCGACCAGCGCTTCATTAAAACTTTACAATCGGGAGCTTTTCTCAACTATCGACCCGGTTACAAAAATACAAAGACTGGGTCTATATACTCAGGAAAATTCACCTCACAGAGGCGTGCCTGGTCACCCAAGGCTTGGTGTCCCTTCAGCCGAATTCGGACGGATACTCTTCGTCAGACACCACCTTAACTGTGCATGGCTCCTGTAAGGGGAGTAGCTAAACCATTAAAAAACTGAGCTAGCGTGCGCAGGCCTCCTTCGGCTAGTCGAGAACTCAACATGACTTCTCTGGAAAAATGGGTACACAGGATCCTCTCGAGCAGACTGCTTGCCAGACCCTCCATACTTCACGCTTAATGAATGAGGATAGGTTTCAACCACCCCTTCTTGCCTTCATTTACTCCAAGCATGGACCAGGATTGAGGTCAGGCCCGATGGCACCTGGAGGTCGTGACGGGCCTCTCTATGACTGAAACCCGACGCCTTTGGCCCCTTTTTCACAAATCTTTTCTTTCCCCAGTGACCACGGGATCTGACCCTGTGTTTACTCTCAAAGTAACTTTCGGCATTCATGAATAGGAAGGGGTTGATCCCTGTGTGTTGAAATCACGATGAGCGAAACGCCAAGACATTTTAATCTGGTGCCACGCATCCCTCTAGATCTGATGGTTCTGAACTCTCTCGACGATGTTGTGGGCCCAGGTCCTGGATATTCCTGGCACCTCACGCATCGGGAAATGACAGAGTTTCTCTTTGCGCCTCGAAATCGCAATGGGCAAATTGACGAGGAGCCTGACCGTGCGCCAGGTGTCTCCTGTGGATGGATGGCTAAGATTGCTTCGTAATACCGCGGGCCTGACTTTGGGTGCCTTTGGCGCTTTCGTGGTTTGGGGTTTCGAGATATATGAAAACATGGAACCTTCACCCCACGAACTCCCGAATGCTGAAACACAGACGTGACTAGATCTCGCGCCATGCGTCCTCTGGATGGACGGCTGCTATCTTCCCCTGCACATAATATGGGCGCAAATGCATTTGCGCTAATCTCGACGCAACTCCACTAACCACGATTTTCCTCCAACCACTGATCTATTCCTATAGACAAATCTGGACCACCGACGATATAATCTCGCCCGCTCGCTTGCTTGGGGGCTTGAAATGAGATTTTCCGCGTTGCGCTCAGGTGCTCCTCATGCGACTTGCTGACCCGAATGCTCTTTTGCCCTAGACAAGAAATGTTACTAACATTAGGCTCCACGGGGGATAGAGTCGTCCCTGTGATGCTCTAAGGACTCATTTTGCAGTTTCAGTGCCTTGTTGTTGGGCTCTGGAGTCATTTACTAAGCTGAAACAATAACAATAAAAACAAAGAACTAAAAGGACAATATTTACAAACAAAGGATCCACCGAAGGCTCAGACAAAACATTTCTTAAGAAAATGCTCATTTACTGGGCTGTTGAAAACTTCTTCGCCCTCCAAATCCTGCAACCTGTATGTGTTATTGGAGAAAAATTCAGAGATTTTGAAGGGCCTGATCCATAGGGCTTCAAATTTGTGATGCTTGCCCTTGTTTTGCTTAGGAACATCCCATTTCAGTACCAGGTCTCCTATCTGGAACTCCTCCTTCTTGGCTTTCTTATCGAAAACCTGCTTGATCCTTTGCTAATGATCCTGAATTCTGTCCATTGCCTGCTCCCTAACCTGTTGGACCTCTACTAGCTGACGAATCCTTCTGATCATGTCATCAGGCTCCTCCTGATGATCCTGGAGGAATTTTTCTATAGGAATGGCTAAATGAGAAGGGAAAACATCCTCTGCTCCATAGACTAATTGGAAAGGAGAGACCCCGATAGATCTCTTCATGGCCACTCGATCAGACCATAGAGAAAAATTTAATTTTGAATGCCAGGCCTTCTGGTTGTCTTCCAACAATATTTTGATGATCCTTATCAGGCTTTTGTTGGAGGATTCTGCTAAACCGTTGCCCTGTGGATAATATGGGGTGGAGTGAATCAGCTTGATCCTGAACTGCTCACAGAACTTGGTTAATGGCTGGGACCCAAAAGCAACTGCGTTATTAGTGACAATCTTACTTGGGCAGCCGAACCTTGTGATGAGGTCCTCCAGGAACCCGATGATTACCTTGTGGGAATAACTCCTAGTAGGGATAGCTTCAATACACTTGGTAAAGAAATCTGTAGTAGTCAGGATCCATCTGTGTTGCCCACTGGAAGTGGGGTGAATTTCTCCAATGAAATCTAGGCCCCACTGCTGGAAAGGTCCCGAAACAGCCACAGGATTTAGTGGCAAGGACTTGATTTGTTGTTTTCCTGCAAATCTTTAACATTGGATATAGGCTCTAACACCTCTATGGACATCGACGAACAAGGTGGGCCTGTAGTACCTGACTCTGAGAATTTTGTGGGCTGTGGCCTTCCAGAAATGGTGCCCTCCACATAGGCCACTGTGAAATTCGACCATGATTCTGTCGGCCTCTTGTGGATCCATGCATTTTAAAAGCACCCCCAGGGGGTCTTTCCAGTACAAAATTTGATCGATAAGGCAGTATCTGACTGCCTTGAGCTTCAAAGCTCTTGCTTTGTTTCTTTGCAGGTCGTCTGGAGGCTGCAACTCTTGCAGAAAGTATATGCCATCCTTATACCAAGGACATCGAGCCAATGGGGGCTCCCCTTGAGGGTCCATGTCAGACAACCGACCCTACTGGATTCCTGAGCATTCGTTGATGAAACTTATCCCCAAAGCTTGGCAATTGGCTTCAGCCAATAGCTTGGCTAAACCTTGACCTTTGATCAATTTGGTAGGCTTTATTTCCAAGTCAAACTCCAGAATCTTGGCTATCCAGTTACTCCTCCCCCCATCTATGTCAGGCTGAATAAGAATGTATTTAACAGCCGCTGAGGGGACATAAGCTATGATTTTTGACTGCAGGACATAGATTCTAAATGCCTTGAGGGCCTTTACCAGTGCATAGGCCTGCTTCTCCATAGTGTCATACCTGACTTCGACATCCCTCAATGCTTGACTGAAATAGGCAATAGGCTGCTCTAGCCCATCCTTGTTTATCTGTAATAAAACAGTAGCCACCGTGTCGGGTGAGGCAAAGGAGAAAATAACAAAATCCTTTGAGTAATCGGGACTGATAAGCACAGGGGATTTAGTTAGGGATTTCTTTATTTTCTCAAAGGACTTTCGTGATTCAGAAGTCCACCTTACTTCATTTCCTTTCCTTAACATGGTTGTTATAAGTTTTACCTCCTTAGCAAAGTTAGGCACAAATCTCCTCAGAAAATTAATCTTACCAAGGAAAGATTGGACCTCCTTCTTGGACCTTGGGACTGATAAAGCTTTTATGGCCTTAACCCTGCTAGGATCGATACTGACTACTTCTGATGATACTATGTGGCCTAGTAACTTTCCCTCCTGCAGGGCGAACAAAGATTTCTTGGGGTTTAATGAAATGCCAAAACTCCTACATTTTAGGAAAACCTTCCTGAGATGACAACAATGTTCTTTATCATATTTTGAAAATACTATGATGTCATCCAGATAGACGACCACAAATTTATCCTTTTCCCCAATGAAAGCTATGTCCATGGCACGCTGAAACGTTTCCCTTGCGTTCATTAATCCAAAAGGCATCTTAGCATACATGAATGTGCCCCATGGAGTGATAAATGTCGTCTTTTCCCTGTCTTCAGGTAGAACAGAGACTTGGTTGTAGTCAGAGAAACCATCGATCATGGACATCCTGGATACTCCTGTTACCCTCTGCAGAATATGTTCCATCTTTGGTAAGGGGTAGTTATCCTTTCGCGAGCTCCTGTTCAGGTTTCTGATGTCTACACAGAGTCTGATTTCTCCATTCTTCTTCCTTACTTGTACCAAGTTGGCCACCCACTCTGAATACCTCAGTGGTACAATGATCTGAGCTTGAAGTAGCTTCTTCACTTCCCTCTCCATGATAGGAAATGACATAGGATTGATCTGTCTCAGCTTCTGCCTAAATGGCCTTACCTCCCCCTTTAATGGGATTTTATGCTCGATGAGAAGTGTCATATGTTTTGAGGTCTTCGTAGGTCCAAGCAAAAACATCAGCAAATTCCCTCAAAATTCCAATGTACCCGGACCTCTGCTCCTCTGTCAGACTTCTTGACAATTTGACAAACTTGGGTTCACTCTTGGAGCCAATGTTGCACTAAATAGTACCAGCATCATCCTCCGAGATTTCCCCTTTTAATGACACATCATTTCTATCAAAAATCCTTTCCAAAGGAACCAGTCCCCTTGGAATATGGTTGCTTTGAAGCTGCACAATGTTACGCTCTGCTATTTTACTCAGAAACTTACCCCCATCAAGCCCTTCTTCAGAGACAAAATCTTGGTCGATATGCATTTCTGAAAATTCTTCGACGGTCTCCAAAAATTTCTTGATCTCGAGATCATCCTCAAATACCTTCCAATGCTTGACGTTGTCAGGTATGGAGGGCCTGTATATTACCTCTACATCATATCTGAACTTGGGCGACAAGGGTACTTTGAAATTGCTTGCTGATGTAGCCAATGAGTCTGCCACTGTGTTCTTCTCTCTTGGGACAAAAGAAATGTTGAATGCCAAGAAGAAATTGTCAACTAGGTCCCACACCTTATTTCTGTAGCTTCTGAGTTGAGGATGCTTGGCTTGATAAGAATTTTTGATCTGCTAGACCACCAACTCTGCATCTCTGAAAACTGCTACTTCCTGAATTCCCATTTCTTTTGCGGCTCTTAATCCTAAGACAAGAGATTCATACTTTGCCACATTGTTGGTAGCTTCAAATTCTAGTTTGTATGACAGGGATATGGTTTCCTGATCCGGTGACACAAAAAACACCCCAGCACCAGTGCCTTCCCTGGAAAAGGCTCCATCAAATAACATTTTCCAGACAGGGGTGATGGAGGGAGGAAATTCATGGGAAGTGATGGGTGACTTCCTGAGTTTTAGAAGAGGCTTAGGTGCATTAGTGAGTTGTAGTACACTGGAACCTAAATCAATATCCAAGGAAAAAATGGGATGGTTGGTAGGGTTGGTCTCATCACTGATTATATAGGCCAGCTGAGCTTCTCTGTATAGCCTCCTATGCTCTCCTCCAAACACTAGGATAGTAGCATATGTGAGGTCCATCTGCAAAGTTCCCCCCAGTCTTTTTATCCAAGACCTTGATAACAACATACCGAACTTGGGGGGGGACATCAGCCACTACAATATCCATGACCACACTTTTCATGGGAAACAGAAACAAGGTTACGACCAGGTCTTTGATAACTCCTAGACATTGAACCTTTCTGGAGTCAAAGGAATAGAGGTCATGGTAGGCTCGGGTGACTTCTAGCCCTAACTCTTCCATGACAGTTTTGGGCATAAGGTTGTGAGAAGCCCCCGAATCCATCAAGAAGTTGTGCAGTACCTTGTCATGTATGTTCAGGGAAGTGTAGAAGGGAGGGGATGAGTCATTCCTGTCTTCTACCATAGGGACTAGAATAACTGTAGGCTTTTCATCTGGCAAATTGATGGAGTCTGTGGGAAGTCATGAGACCTCAGACTGTAAAAGCGCAAAGAAGTGCTTCTTGAACCCTTCATGTTTAATTAGTTCAGTCAGGGGCACAAGGATTCTGATCCTTTGAATTTCATGCTCGAAATTAAAAGAAGATGTAAGCTTCGGGATTTCTCTTGTTTTGGGAACATGACTCTGAACTATGGGGGAGAGGGGTCGGGGCTTCTTACCTTTGTGACTGTCTGCTACTTCATCAGCAGGTTTCTCTGTTCTAGTGGACTACTCAGGAACATCAGGTGCTACTGTCTTTTTCTTAGACCTCAGATCATACCTGCCTTGGATGCCACTAACCTTGTCTCCCTTGCTTAGTTCATTTAGCTGACTATCCATGAGAGACTCCTCATATTCTGATTGAGTGAGATGAGGAAAAGGAGGAGTGTCTCTGAAGCAATGGATTTCAGGATCTAGCTCATCTGTTCCCCCTTCTTCTTCCTCGGCCATAAAATTATTTTGAAAAGGGGCCTGAATTTTCTGGTCTTCTCTATCTCTTCCCCTCTCTCTTTGCACTGTCAGGGAATTAATATTGTTTGGCCTCCTGAAACCCCCTTTGTTTTCAGTATTTTGAGGGCCCTTGTATGCTTGCCTCCCCTCCACCTTCATTCTCTCCATTTCTGCAAACAGGGACTTCACCATCTTGGTCAGTTCATCTACTTGAGGGTAGGGCACCGATGGGCCAGGAGTTGAGGCTTCCGATATAGCCCTTCTTCTATCTGCATCGGCCTTGTTCCTCAGTCTATCAGCTGCTAATACATTAGATTCTACTTCTATGGCTGCATCTTGCATTTGAGCTAAGGAAGTGACTCTTCTTTCTCTCAATAGAAGACAAAAATCAGGACCAAACGCACTAGCATAAGAAATCTTGGTCGAGGCTTCTGAGGGTTTTATTTCGAAAGGGATTTTATTATACATCTTATTGAATCTTTTGGAGAAGTCAGAAATAGACTCTCCTTCCATCTTCTTTAAAGACCCGAACTCTGTCATGTAATACATGAAATCTTTCCTATCACCCCACTGCCTTAGGAAACACCATCCAGGGCTTCAATCCCAGCAATAGATCCAGAGGCCAATCCTCTAAACCACTTCCTCACCTCACCATCCAGGCTCTGGACAAAGACCCTCATCCAGACATCTTCATTTTCAATGTTCAGGTTGTCTGCATAACTGTAGAAAGTAGCCAGGTGCTCTTCCGCAGTTACTTCTCCTTCTCCAGTGAACTTGGGCATGTACTTCAAGTAATCTCTAGCAGGGAGAGGATTCATAGGATGAGGAAGGATTAAGGGAGTATATCTGGCAGCAACTATTGCATCCATCATGTTTAGAGGGGGATTAGCACCAGACATAGGAATATTAGGTGGGGGGGAACTTAGAGGAGAAGGAGTCCGCAAAGGGGCTATTGGGAATGAGTCACGAAGTGGAGTGGGAAACAAAAGAGGATCTAAGGAAAAGGCTAACGAGCTCAAGTCAGCGGGTGCTCCCCTTCGCACAGAAGTGGTAAAACTAGGCATGGGGAAATCTTTTGCGGTCCTGGGTCTACGCCAAGGTATAGCTTCGAAGAAGAGGGGAGTGACAAGGATTTATTCCTCCAATCCCATACCAAGAGGGGAAAACTTAGCAGGAACACTCCCGAAATTCAGGAAACAGGAAACCTCAGAAAGAGGTCTATTAAGAAACTGAGGAGGAGAAAATGTAGTTCCTACAGAAGGGGATGGCGGATTACCTGGTTCAGTAGTGGAAGCTTCTTCTTCAAAGGCCTTTCCCTTTCTGAGAACCAGGTCCGGATCAGTTTCAGGTGTAGCTAGAGGCGGCTGTGGGTGAGACCGCGTGTGTCTGCCTCTGAAAGCCACAATTAATACAACAGGTTTTCCACAGTGGAGTCGTCACAATGGAGTCACCAGGTGCACAAAATAAATCTTCAAAGGCTCTGATATCTTATGCACTTTCAGAGTCAGAGGCTCAATGTCATTCAATCTCAGGGAAAATTTTCAACTTCGTCCCCGACAACGGTGCCAAAAATGTTAGCATCAGAAGTCACTCCTGGATTGCTTGCAGGAGCAGAGCCCAATGCCCATCAGTTTTATGTCACGATTTGTTTAATGGGGTGATCATATGGAGAAAGACTCAAGAAGATAAAGCTTTAACTCAGAAAACCAGGCCTGGTATGCATACAGCAAGGGAGTTCTTGATCCAACTTCCGCCAGTAAATGGATTAAAGGGTGATAGATTGAAGACTTGTGAGAAGGGTGAGCAAGACAACCTCAGGAGACAGGCCTTTGGAAGCTTGAGAATGAAAAACTCAGAAGCCAAGATCCTCTTGGTCCAGAGCCTCAAGGAGATGAATGATGACTCGACTGGATCCTCCAATTCCAAGTCGTTCAGCGTTAAGAAAATCACAAGAATCGATTAGAAACAATGTAACTGTTACAACGATCCAACCTACATCATCCTATAACAAATACAACTCGACTGGATCCTTCAATTCCGAGCTGTTCTAACACGGTAAACAAAGAAATGAAAAGAATCTGACATCCATAAAGTAATAAATCTCAAATGCCTTATACATTAACCAGAGTGACAAGCGCTTCATTAAAACTTTACAATCGGGAGCTTTGCTCAACCATCGAACCAGTTTCAAAAATACAAAGATTGAATCTATATACTCAGGAAAATTCACCTCACAGAGGCGTTCCTGGTCACCCAAGGCTTGGTGTCCCTTCAGCCGAATTCAGACGGATACTCTTCATCAGACGCCACCTTAACTGTGCATGGCTCTTGTAAGGGGAGTAGCTGAACCATTAAAAAACTGAGCTAGCGTGCGCAGGCCTCCTCCGGCTAGTCGAGAACTCATCATGAATTCTCTAGAAAAATGGGTACACGGGATCCTCTCGAGCAGACTTCTTGCCAGACCCTCCATACTTCACACTTAAAGAATGAGGAGAGGTTTCAACCACCCCTTCTTGCCTTCATTTACTCCAAGCGTGGACCAGGATTGAGGTCGGGCCCAATGGCACCTGGAGGTCGTGACGGGCCTCTCTGTGACTGAAACCCAATGGCTTTGGCCCATTTTGCACAGCTCTTTTATTTCCCCAGTGACCACGGGCTGTGACCCTGTGTTTACTTTTAAAGGTGCTTTCGGCGTTCATGAATAGGAAGGGGTTGATCCCTGCTTGTTGAAATTGCGATGAGTGAAACGCCGAGACATTTTAATCTGGCGCCACACGTCCCTCTAGATATGACGGTTCTGAACTCTCCCGAAGATGTTGTGGGCCCGGGTCCTGGATTTTCCCAACACCTCACGCATTGGGAAATGATGGAGCTACTCTTTGCGCCTCGAAATCGCGATGGGCGAATCGACGAGGAGCCTGATCCCGTGCCAGGTGTCTCCTGTGGATGGACAGCTAAGATTTCTTCGTAATACCGTGGGCCTGACTTCGGGCGCCTTCGGCGCTTTTGGGGTTCGGGGTTTCGAGATATATGACAACACGAAACCTTCACCCCATGAACTCTCAAATGTCGAAACACCGACGCGACTAGATCTCGCGCCATGTGTCCTCTGGATGGACGGCTACTATCTTCCCCTGCACATAATATGGGTGCGAATGTGTTTGCGCTAATCTCGGTGCAACTCCACTAACCACGATTTTCTGCCAACCGTTGATCTATTCCTATAGACGAATCTGGACCATCGATGATATAATCTCACCCGCTCGCTTGCTTGGGGGCCTGAAATGAGATTTTCCGCGTTGCGCTCAGGCGCTCCTCATGCGAATCGCTGACCCGAATGCTCTTGTGCCCCAGACAAGAAATGTTACTAACACCTTCCACGTATGGTTCTTCTGTTTAATATTGTTATATGTTCTTCTATTTAATATTGTTATATGTGTATTCATATGTCTCAACATTATAACAATTTTATGGGAGAGTGAGGGTGTTGTTGGATTTGACACAATTTTATGGGAGAGTGAGGATGTTGTTGGATTTGTCAGTTTAATTCAATTTTTTTAATTCAGTATTGTCCCGGTCTACATCCTAGTCTACCTTTGGAATGGTTTGTGTATGCTAATGTGAAATTATTTTTAATTTTGGGTCCTCAATGTTGTCTCTATAATTGGTTTTATGTGGGCTCTTACAACATTATCCAACTATAAATACTTTTCATCAATAGAAGTTAAATTTTCCAGCAAGTGCTAAAGTTAAAATTTACGTCAATGAGTACCCATCAATTATCACTTTCTACTTTGGCCAAAAGATAAAATGACAAAGTGAGAGCAATAGTAAAGTGAAAATTGATGCTGATAATTTCCATTGTTTCGTTTACTTCACTTTTATTTCTTAAAGATTAAGACTTGATCATCGACCTCACTCTACAAATACTTCAAGAAGATGTATGATCACTCACCTAAACTAACTTTGTGTCGCTTCATTTTAAAACTCACCCAAACACTAAAGTACTGAGAAATTGCAAAAAAAAATATAATTAGCCACTATAGCCATTGATATGTTGATTTGGTTGTTGGACTATCCAGTCGACATTAAATTTCAAAGGTTTAGAGGATCCAATTCACTTCAGTCTAGATTCAGTAATCATGGTGCTATATAGAGTCCTTTTGTTATAAMTATTTAAATGTATTCAATTGTTTGGATGATTCAATTGTTTGGTCATCCAAGTTAGAATTTGAATGCGATAAAYGAAAATTGAKCTCTATGAGTGAGGATTGTGGCATTAACTCYTGYTTGAAGTTGAGTGGAMAAAGGAGTTAATGTGTCTATTCACCCTAAGTGAAGGTGTATATAATYCATGGCCACCTGCAATTTTGTATTACYAGTGAGTAACAATGCACAAACTCTATCTATAGCTCACCCCTTTGTAATTTTCTCCTGAGCATAATAAAAATCCCATTTAAATGTTAATATATGTGAGTTACTACATTCTATACATTAGGTATTTTGGTTATGAGTTACAGTGATCTAAGCATACTCTGTTGAAGTATATTTTTAGGCTGTAGCACCCATCCACATAATTTATTGTTTGTTGGGAATTTTTATTTTTCCCAATGGTTGGACAAAATGTTCTTTAGCTTGCTAGACGTTTTATCCTTTGAATGAGTTAATTTACATAACTTTGGGCATGCTATCCTCTAAATGGACATTTTGTTTACTTCTTGGGTGAATTTAGAGTCCCTTAGGATTTTTTTTACTTCTTGAGTGAATTTAGAGACCCCTAGGTGAATTTACATCAATTATCGATCTTCGAGATCGAATTGATCTCAACCATTAGTTCACTAAACTCTATACCACGACCCTTACCTTATTCCACCATGGCACTACTACCGTGGACCCTATGAGTCCATGTCATAGTGTGATCCACACATTCAATGTATGGAATTTTTTTGAAACATCCCAAAAATTATAATTTTTCGATAATTTTATAATTTCTCCCAAACTTTTCCATCAGTGTATCAGGAAGTTATTAGTCATTCCATAATGAATATCATCCTTCATTTTGTAATGTAGAAAATATTTCATTCGTCGATATTTCAATTCTTCAATCACCATGTCAATGTGAAATACAACCTTCCCAATTAAATTTAACTCAACAACGTATAGATTTATGCTATTTATCTTTTCTTCAACTATTATGAGGAAATGTGAACTCGAATCTGCTCATAAATTTAGGGATTTCACTATGTTTTCATCATTTCCCCTGAATCTATCATATGGGAAACTTTCCAACAACAAAATTCTACCAATTTTGCATTTCTCTTAGCCCATACAAGCACGATGTTGAACCTTGAGATCTGATACCAATCTGTAATGTTCCCCATCTTGAATGAGGTTCGTTATTTGCAGAATACACATAAAAATGAATAAAAATTTCTGCTACCATATCCTGTAGCTTACCAGTTATAGGAAAACACACAGATTTAACCATTTCTTGATAACATTATTTAAATGCAGCTACAACATGCTAAATAACATGAATTAAGATAATAAATTCATCAAAACAACCTATAATTCATTCTCGTACACTGATTAAAACACACAACAATTGAAATCATAAAATAACTCATAAAACATATAAACACTTATCTTTTTAAAAAGATGGTGCAACCAGCTACTTGGGATGGATGTTCCACCTAAACATAGACTTTTTGTTCCATATGTCAACAAAAATTCATCCCTGGGATAGGGCCAAGAAGCCAAAAAATAGGGTGTCTCTCACTATTCACTCACAACTCAGATAATCCTACAAGCCATTGGCATTCTCCTACAACTATCCCGAATTTTCCTCTAGCTCTCTTCCTCTCAACCTGCCCAACCCAAGGAATGTACCCGTTCACTACTATCAATCCATCGAGAATCCCATTCATTTATAAGGGTCTTTCTGGTGTAGGTAACCGGGAATATCACTACTAGGAACTCAAGGGAACTCACTACTAGGAAAACTACCAGGAAAACAACCGAGCATGCTTGTTGCTCCAGTGCAACTCACACAAGAGTTCACGCTTCAGGCCTAACAACCTGGTTCTTTTGCAAACATGACAACTTTATTCTTCAATATTAAACTCCAAAAACAATCTATAATTCACCCTCGATTTTTTCTCTAGCTTCAATGCTCTCTCCCATGATGTTCTCCCCTTCTTATTCATGCAAAAACGTGACTATCTAAAAATACCCCCTTTCCCATACAGATTTTCTCTCCTTTTTTATTCTTGACTTACACACTTACCCAAACTGATTGTACTCAGCCCCATGCTCCCAATAACTATGGTATGTGACTCTTCATACCTACCCTCTTATAGGAGTTCAATGACTGGCTTTCGGAACACTCAATGATGAAATAGAAGGTTCACTTAAAACATTAAAATTAGGAAAAGGGATTTGGGAATTAATCTCATGGATAAAACACCCCTTTCCAGACCCCTCCTCTCTTGTAGATGAATCATCCCCCATCTTTGTCCATGTTCCCCAAGAGATGACATCACATTTTATTTATTAAAATTCAGAAATACAATTCGCATATACATCACTTGGCTACATCCATACATTATATCTACATTATTCATTAATTAAAATAGGTATTATAGTGGGGGATGTTACATTTCCCCTCCCCTACAATTTTTCACCATCCTTTGTGAAAAACACTATGTCGAAATACATATAATATTTACATCACAATACTTAAAAAAATAAAATTCTACAATTTCACAACTCTAGCAGTAGTTCCAACCATAATCTCTTGTTCCTCTTAACTCGAAGACCCAAGGAATGTACCCCCTTCACTACCCTTAGTCCATTAGGATGTACCATTATTTTTTCAAGGTCCCCAGTCTAGGTTGGATAGGACTCTGAGATGTGGTTTTGGAACTCTAATTGTTCGAAAATAGAGTCTTTCATTTTAGTTTATGTTTTCTTCAAAAATTAAAAACAATTCCAGGTATTCCTCCCACATGATTTCTTTATGCTCCCATGTGGTGTCTTCGAGACAGTAGCATATCCATTGGACCTTTACGAGGTCAAATTATTTTTTCTTGAGAACTTTGACTTTCTAGTTCAATATGCACACAGGTTCCACCTGGAAACCTCCTTCATGTTCCACCTAGATCACAACCCAATTAGTTATGTGGTTAGAGTCAAGCACATATTTCTTTAATAAGGACACATGAAATACATTTTTCACTCTCATCGATGCAGTCAAATATAGCATGTATGAAAATGGCCCTATCTTCTCTAAGATTTCAAAAGGCCCATAATATCTTTCTACCAACTTTGGGAAACTTCGTAATCTTAGTGAAATTCTTTTCTCTTTCACTTTTAAAAATACATCTTAACCCACTTTAAAATCTCTGAAAAACCACATTCTTTTCTATAGAACTCTTCTACCTATCCTAGGAATCCTTTAAATCGTTCCTTATCTTTTTCATCTGCTCTTCCGATTCTTTCAACAAATTTGGCCTAATAATGGCTCTGTTTGTTGGGTTACCCTATCTCAATAGTGTGTTACACTTCCTTTCAAACAAATATTCAAATGAGCTCATTTTTAATAAAGTTTGATACCCATTATTGTAAGAGAATTTGACTAAATGAATATAGTCTTGTCACTTGGATGGCTAGTCCATCATATGCAATCCTAACATGTATTCAATTATTTTGTTAGTCCTCTCTGTTTTCCCATCTGATTCTGGGTGATATGTTGTAATGAGATTTAAATTTTTCCCAAATTCTTTAAAGAAAACTTTCTAGAATTGGATGTGAATTTTGGATCTCTGTCTAAAACTATTTCCTTGGGCATTCAACATAGTGTGGCAACTTATTTCATGTATATATATGCAATATTGGTTTCCTTGTGAGTAGTCTTCACTCGAATAAAATGTGCAACCTTAGTCAGTTTATCCGCCACTACCACGGTGGAATCATGCTACTTCATTGTTCTAGATATCTTTGTAATAAAATCAATTGTGACCACCTCCCATTTTCACTCAGGAATGGGAAATGAATATAGAATTCCAACCTGATATGTATACTAATCCTTTACCTTTTGACACTCTAGACACCTAGAGATATAATTAGCCAGTTATTTCTTCATTCCAAACCAAAAGTATTGGATCCTTACAACTGTAATGGACTTCTGATGTCTTGGGTGCCCAACATATGGCACATTATGCATTTCTCTTAGCACTATATTTTTCATCTCTTCCGAATTTGGCACATATACCTTACCTCTATACATGAGGATTCCATTCTTTCATCTCAAAGTCTTTAAATTTCTATTGTAATGTCTCTTTTATCTGCAAATAACACTTATCTAAATTTGTAGCCTCTAAAATTATAAATTTGTAGCCTATGAAATTATGTCTTTTAAATCATATTTTTACATACTAATGGTTGCAATATGCATCTCATACACTCTTTTGCTGAGTGCATCGGCCACTTGATTCTCCTTGCCTTTGATGTGCTTAATTTTGAAGTCACATTCACTAAGCAATTCGAGCAATCTAATTTGTATAGCATTTAATGTGGCCATTCCAAACAATTTTTTCAGACCACAGTGGTCTATCCTTAGCTTAATGTTTCTCCCCATGAGGTAATGTCTCCATATTTTCAGTAAATGAATAATGGCTGCTAATTCTAGATCATGGGTAGCATAATTCCTCCCATGCTCTTTTAATTTTTGGGACCCATAGAATACCACATAGTCCTTTTGTGTGACAACTCCACTGATCCCTTCCTCGCATGCATTTGTGCAAAAAACAAGGTCTTCTTCGGGATATTCAATATTCAATATCAGCGCACTAGTCAATATGTCTCTCAATTGCTGAAAATTTTCTTCACATTCAAGAGTCCACCCAAATTTCACTCTTCTTTTGCAAAGAAGTGATTCGTCTTGCAATAATTGAAAAACCCTTTATGAATCTTTAGTAGTAACCTGCAAGACCCATGAATGATCTAACCTCTATCACATTTATTAGTGTTGTCCATCCTTGAATGGATTTTATCTTGATGAGATCAACTACTATCCCATCTGCTGAAGTAATATGACCCAAGTAATGAATCTTCTTTTGATAGAAGATAGACTTAATTAACTTGGCATACAATTTATGCTCTCTCAAAACTTTTAGCACCATTCTTAAATGTTGTTCATCTTCGTGCTCTATATTTGAGTAAATGAGTATAACATCTAGGACTACAATTACAAACTTGTCCAGGTCTTCCCTGAACACTCCATTCATTAGGGACATGAAAATTTCTAGTGCATTTCATATCCCACATGGAACCACCATAAATTCATAATGCCCATATCTTCTCCTGAATGTTGTATTCCTGATATCTTCCTCCTTTATCCTCACTTGATGATAACTCGATCTCAATTCAATCTTGGAAAACTATATTGCATCTTTTAGTTGATCAAATAGATCATCAATCATTGGCAAGGGGTACTTTTTCTTTGTGGTGACCTTATTAAGTTGTTTGAAATCAATACATAGCCTTAAGGTTCCATCTTTCTTCTTCACAAAAAGAATTTGGGAA
>ML792368.1:411383-436736 GCA_009831015.1 Picea engelmannii
TATATATATATATATATATATATATATATATATATATATATATTTTCGAAACTCAATAAAAATTGTCCCAATACCTGATCAAATCCCTCCCATATAACTCCTGGATCACTCTAAATGGTTTTTGGATATAAAGAAACTGATAAAGGGGCCCAAAAAAGTGACAAAAAGAGGCCAAAAAGTCTATAAATAGAAGCTGGTAGCTCATTATCACCATTGCTGATTTGGAAATTGGCTCTAGAGCCAAAAGACCCCCTTTGCCAAAGATCGTGATTCTAGGAGCTACGGTGGACGAAACAGACTTCTGCTTGGACAAAGTAAGTACAAACTCCCTTGTCTAGCTATTCAATACGTCATTTTTAGAATTTAGTTGATTTTGAGGGTGGGCGTTGACCTCAAAAAGGTCGGACCTAGGCAAACGCGGGCTATCCAGGGACAGTCCGCGGGTACTCGTGGGCAGAGCAAAGACTGCCCGTGGGTACCCGCGACTGTCACCTCTACAGGCCGCGGGTACCCCCCCGTGTAATGAAAAAACCAAAATTACAAAAGTATTGACCCTCCTTTTTGCTTTGTTGTGTTGGCAGGATGTATGTTCAGTGGAGGGAGAGGGAGCACGAGGCCGCCAATGAGTTAGTGGCTGCAGATCCAAATGTTGTGGCCGTGTTGACGCAGTGCGTTTTGGTGAAATTCTTTTTATGTCCATTTATGCACGCGCAACGAAGGCTACTAAATGCCTTGGTTGATTACTGGCACTCTGATGTAGAGGCATTCATGCTAGAGGGGAAATCTTTGGTGCCCACCACCGAGGATATTTACTTTTTGACTGGCCTCTCAAGGAGAGGGAAACTAGTCAACTTTCAGACTTTTCCTGCGGGACCGAGCAAAGTCTCGGGGCTGATAGAGAAGTATTGTGAGGCTGGGACTGATCAGAGAACTTCCTCGGTACCCGTTAGTAGGATTACTAGCCTCGCCCTTCAAACTATTTTATCGCTCATTGGGCGGATTACCGGCTCAAGAGCCGTGCATCAGGCTTCGCGTGCACACATGAACTGTGCGATCCAGTGCATGAATGCACAAATTTTTGATTGGAGTACCACACTGCTAGAGTGCATGAAGAGTTAGTTGATAGCTTGTAGACAACGGACACACAGGAACTTCGGGTTTGGGACCATCCTGTGTTCATTCTTTTTCGAGAGAGTTCCGTTCTTCAGTCCCCGGATGACAGTACGAGGACATCTGGCCACTTTCCCTGCAGTATGTAGATGGGCAGTGTTACTGCCGCGACAAGGTGGTGGAAGGACCGTAGAGGCCTTCAACGATGACTTTTTTGCTTGGCTGTCACGACAGATCCCAGCTATTGAGGAATACCCATATGCGGGGATCGACTTCTCTAGAGATCCAGCGATACCAGTGCCTCCTGGTGAGGAGCGAGGGGAGATGGGTAAGTCTCCACCTATATAGTTTTTTTGTTTGCATATGTAATTTTTATGTCTTTTTTGATATATATATATATATCATGTTTTTGTATACCAGAGTTTTTGATGGGTGAACGTTTCTTGCATGCAGATGTGGGACCCGTGCGACCTGCCGACTACGCACGGAACAGGTGTCGCCCATGGCCAGAGGCCGTAACTGCCGCCGCTGGAGGAGCAACAGTAGCGGGGAACCTCCTAGCAGGAGAGGCCGAGAGGGTACTGAGGCTAATTGAGCGGAACTTTACTGCGCTCACTCGCACAGTTCCCATGGCAGAGATAGAGGACCTGCCGCCCTCCATGCAGACTCATGTTGTGGGGGCACCTCGGACATGGGTCCGATTGTTTAGGCATTTAGCCCAGGCTGTACATGATTATAACAGGGCCCATAGGCCCTGATCAGACTTTAGACTTTTATGTGCCACGAGCACTGATATGTATATATTTTTTGAGTGCATAAGCCCAATGACTCGTTATTGTTCCCACTTTTGAGGAGCTTGCACCCATCTATATACTCTGAGGGTTTTATGATGTTTATATATGATTTTTTATCTCTTTTTGTGTATTATGGATTATGTGTACAAAAATGTATTTACATGTTTATGTTCATGATCTTTTTATATGTGAGCAAGATGCCAATCTAAAATGTGATTAGTTAGAGTATCTGTGATTTGATTTAAACTCCTAGGAACATGAAAATATGTGATATAATCAAAGTTGTGTTCCAAGAGACGTACCCTAAGGAATCGTCGGTGTAAAGTTGGGTCATGAACCCGGTATATTCTATTTAGCTGCGACACAACCAGTTGAGCGTCTAGATAGACCCGGAGACGAGAGATACCAAATGACAAAGCGTCACAAAGCAACTCAATAACTGCACTATACTCATCAAAATTATTCGTGGTGTCACCTAAGCATATACCTTCGAAAGATAACAACTGACCCTGTGGTGTAAAGATTACCCAAGCTGCGGAGGCAAGCCTCCGCGTGTGTCGACTAGCACCATCCGCACACTCAACGAACACCTCGGACTCACTTGAAAACTACCATATTGACGAAAGATAACATCAATGACACGTCCATAACATGTTTTTAAAAGAAATATAAAAAAGTAATAGTAGAAAGACTATACATATGTTACAAAAAGTGACCCACAATGACCTTTCTATAAGTAATACTTCTTGAGGTAGAGCCCATTTCTAGGCTCCACCAAAGCATTCCCTTCAAAATTGACCAAATGATAAGCGCCTTTTTTTAAAACCTCCTTAATAGTGAAGGGTTCGAACCACATGGGTTTAAACTTTCCTTCCCCCAGGGGGTCCTTATCTTGGTCATAGACCAGGACAAGGTCGCCCTCAGAAAAAACCCGAGGACGAACGGACCTATCATATTGACACTTGACCTTATGTTTATGAGCCTTGTTGGCCAGGGCCGCGTCGCGACGCTATTCATCAAGCTGCTCAAGGTGTACTAACCGTTCTTCAAGTGGAGAAGTGTCTGGCAGTAACTGTACTACCAATTTCAGAGATGGAATTTGACATTCGATGGGCAAGACTGCCTCCAGCCCGTAAACGAGTTGGAAAGGTGAGAAATCGGTTGCAGTCTTAACTGATGTTCGGTACGCCCATAATGCAGAGTATAACATCAAATGCCAATTTGACTTGGCTGAGTTGATAGTTCACTATAGAATCGTCTTAAGAGTTTTTTTTACAGCTTCCACCTGCCCATTGGCTTGGGGGTAGTAAGGTGATGAATTTTCTTGCCGTAACCTAAGCCTTGACATTAAATCAGACATCATTTGGTTCTGAAAGTGACTGCCATGATCAGTGACAATCTCTCTCGGGATGCCGAACCGTGCTATAATCTGGTTAAATAAGAAGAGAGCTGCAGTCTCTCCATCATCTTTAAACGTTGGCATCGCTTCGACCCACTTAGTGAAGTAGTCGACAGCTACGATGATATAGCGGTGCCCCCTTGCTGACGGGGGGTTGCATGTAGTGTAATCAATCCCCCATTTAGTGAAGGGACCAACAGTGATGACAGGAAACATGGGAGCTAGATGTGCCCTCATCTTCCGTGAGAAGATTTGGCACGGATGGCACTTCTTGACCGACTCGATACAATCTTTCACAAGTGTGGGCCAGAAGTAACCTACTCGTAAAATATTTTGGGCTATCTCCAACCCAGATAAGTGACCGCCACAAGCTCCTGTATGACAATCGTTGAGCACTATGACGGCCTCCTCATGAGTGAGACATCGACGCAAAATGCAATCTACACCTCCCCGATACAACGTTTCATCGAGTATGAGATAATTCTTAGCCTGATGGCGTATCCGCTGACGCTCATCACGAGAAGCAGAGGTGGGGCACTTCAAAGTCTGGAGATAGATCAGTATATCTCCATACCAGGGGTCTGAAGATTCAATCAAAAACATATCCCCGCGGATAGGTGATTCCTCAGGCACAACATCACCTGACTCAACCGAAAGCTCCGAAATAAGTTCTGCAAAAACCAATGACTTCTTGGACTTGGCTGAAATGAAGTCTAAGTCAAATTCTTGGAGGATTACCATCTATCTACTGATTTTTCCGCTGATAACTCGTCGTGTCAACATGTACTGGAATGGATTCACGACGGAAAAGACGGTGGTCTTGTGAAATAGAACATAGTGACGGAACCGTTGAACAGCATGAACTGCTGCCAATGCAAGTTTTTCGAGATGGGAATAATTAAGTTCCAGTCCTACGAGGCCTTGGCTTAGGTAATAGATTACGTATTCGGAAAATGAGTCATCTTCTTGAACTAAAACCATGCCTATTGTTGACTCTGCAGCAGCCAGATATAATAGGAAATCCTTGTTATAATTAGGTGGTCGTAGCAGAGGTACGGTAGTGAGGGCATGTTTTAATGCGTCGAAAGAGCATTGAGTGGCTTCATCCTAGAAAAAGGGAACATATTTCTTCAGTAAATGCATAAATCCCTTGGTGATTTCGGCATAGTTGGCGATGAAGCATCGTAAGAAGTTCGCCTTGCCTTGAAGACTTTGAAGTTGTAAAATTGTGCATGGAGGGGGCAACTGGATTATTGCCTCCACCTTAAGAGGATCAACCATGATCCCTATTGTTGAAATGATGAAACCTAACAAACGTCTTGACATGATGCAAAAGCTGCACGTGTTGGGATTCAAGCGAATCCTGAAGTAGCGACAACGTTTGAAGATTAGTCTGAGGTGTGTAGGATGATCCTTTCGCTTGCGAGAGCGTGATGCTAAATCATCTAGATAGGCCTTGACTATATGCTTGAGGTCATGAAATGCAAAAGACATGGCATGCTGGAAAGTGGCTCCAGCATTCTTAAGGCCAAAAGGCATCTTACGATAGGTGAATGTACCCCACGGACAAATGAATGTCGTTTTGTGTTGGTCTTCAAGTTTGATTTGAATTTGATTATAGCCCGAAAAACCATCCATGAATGAAAAGGCTTCACAACCGGCACATTCATCAATAATCTAGTCAATGAATGGGGTTGGATAATTATCTTTTGGACATGCCTTATTCAAATCACAGAAATTGGTACATACACGAATCATGCCTTGTTTTTTATCGATCATCACGGGGTTTGACACCCATTGAGTCAAATGAATAGGGTAAATGAACCCTACCTTGAGCAATTTCTCAACCTCAGTCTTAATGGTTGTTGCTTTCCTAGGATTAACTGGACGAAGCTTTTGTCGAATAGGCTTAGCATCAGGATACGTTGTGATTTCATGTTCAACTATTTTCGGATCAATGTCGCGGAATTCTTTGAAAAGATCCGTGTAAATGTGAATCTCTTTGGGGGAGCAATCCGCTCCGACAAAGACATTCTCTACGACGCCAGGGTTTCGGGAGATGTTGATAGGTATAGTTTCAGCGATAGTCGCCATATTGCCCTCGGTATAAATTTCTTGTGTAGCTAAGAGGTTAATAGGATGTGGCTGATCTCCCGTCATGGTGATAGTGAATTCTCCTGCCTCGATTCGGTGTAACTCTGGGAGGAAATATGATCTGTGATGAATATCTTCCCAAGGTTTGTCCGGACTAGTCATTGCTTCAATTATAGTTTCGTCAGAAGGCAAGACTAAGTCTAACAAATCGGTGTTGGTGAGAGAACCCTGAGCCCAGATAGGCTCTAGAAGTGGATCCAACTCTTGTGTGGGAATCGAATCAGGGTTAGGTGAAGCTTGTTGGACTAAAGAGTACGCTACTTCAGCGGCCAACAAGGGCATGGACATGCCAGAGTGCCCTGTCTCATCCATCGTGGCTGATGGGGAAGGAAGAATCCATGGATCCTGAAAGTAAGTCGTGCGGAACGACGAAACATGAAAAATCTCAGCCTTGTGGTGATTCGATATAAACTTGACATCATCATGAGGAGGTGGGTAATCGAAAGTACCCATCAAAGATAGGCACAAACCAAATCCTACGTTAACGACACCGGCTTGAGGATTATCAATCATGGGAACCGTGGATGCCCCCAAAGCTGGGTCAGGCCTAGAGAAGGACAATTGATCGATGGTCACTATCCGGCCTTCGTGTGGAAACAACAAGACTCGAAAAATGGTAGCGACCACAGCTTGCATAACATAAGTCCAACTCCGACCTAACAAGAGGTTATAGTCGAGGGGAGCATCGACTACCTCTACTTCAACGCACATGGTCTTCCCTCCTAACTGCAAAGGGAAAGAAGGAACGATCCCATGTGGTCGGAAAGAACGACCATCGAACACAGTGAGGAGGGTAGGTGATGGAGACAAAGCGGGCTTGCCAATGGCCTTCCAACATGCTAACGACATAACACACGTCGAGGCACCCCACCGTGCGAAAGATATTGCGTGTAAAGTTTTTTGTGGGATGAGCCACTACTATTTGAAACGCTACGTGGTAAGGCAGACGAGGTTTTAAGTCAGTTGTATCTAGCACAATGGTACCCGGGTTACAAGTCTCAGTAGAGCCTAAAGCAGTTAACAAGGATTTCCTCTGAGCAGGGCAACTTTGGAGGACCTCCAAAGCGGACATAGCACAAGGGGTTTGTGATAAATCTTCCACCACAGAGTAATTATGGGCGGCCCTTGCATTTGGGTTATGAGAAGCTTTCTTAAATGCAACCTTTGGAATGCGTGTCATCATTTCTCCCAATGTCTTTTCAATATGTAGACGAAGAGATGGGATTTTGGCTTCTTTACCCTTCTCAGAGGCGCTTGGTTTACTATAGTCATGCGCTCTAGTCATTATTAAATCATCACCCCTAACCATATATACGTTCATGGATGAGGAATTGTTTGGAGGAGGGCAGGTTTCCTGGCTGCCCCCTTTGACACTTGTAGAGGCTTGAGTTAAATTTTGCCCATGCTGAAAGGGATTAGTCAACACAGCTTGCTGTTGCTGTGTGACAAACTTTTGGGCCTCTGCAAGTCGAGGACAAAGATGGGTCGGGTGGTCTTCCACACACAAGTTGCACGGATACTTCGCCTTCCATTTTTCCGTGGTGCCCTTGCCAGCATTATTAGTGGGTTTTTTCTCCCCCTTACCCTTCTTTCGTTGTTTTTTCTTCCCTTCAGGCTGCTGGGGGGCCTTTGGGTTAGTCGTTTGCACGGAGTGTACTTCCGATGTTTGGGTAGGAGGAGCAGCCAAAGCAGTAGTCTGGCTGGCCGCTGAGTGTTGTATAGATAACTGTTGCAATTGCTTTGTCAATTGCTCAGCGGGCTTGGTTTGTGCTGAACCAACAATACCATCGACATGTGGTCCAGCTCTCTATCTAGTTTTATCCAGTATTGATCATGGAGCATCCGACAGGATGTTGTATAATAAACCAGACTGAGAATAGATAAGATCAAACTGTTGAGCCCTCATGATGGCATCTTCTTCGGAGAAAACTCCTGAAGTCGCGATGTCTTTGGATAATTGTGGGACTAAAGACTTAAGGAACCACTCTAGCAGGAATGTTGGTGGGATTGGTACTTTGATTAGACTCTTTTCGCGTCTCCACTCTCGGATATGATCAGAGATATGGTCTGTTGTCGTCTGTTCGAAATTGGCTAGCAACTCTGTGCCTGCGTCGTATCTCATAGGTAACTGGAAATGGTTAAGGAAGGCCATCGCCAGTTCACCAAAAGAAGAGTATCTTGAGCGATCAAGCTCGATGTACCATTTCGTGGCACTCTCGATAAGAGTGCGTTGAAACAATCACAACTGGATGGAGTCATCTTTCAATGAGTTAGATGAACACCAAAGATGGAAGGTAGTCACGTGATCACCTGGATATTCGTTAAGCTTGGCCTCGAACTTTGGAATGTCCGAAGGCAACTTCGTTGGCATAGGAGGCCAATGTGGATCATGACAGATAGGATCATTTAACAACCTTGTCAAATCTGGCAAGTGTAACGTCGCCAGGAATGGTAGTTTGGGTTGCTGCTGATAGCCTGGGAAAAAGGGTCCTGGAGTTTGACTGGCACCAGGTTGCCAGGAAAAGTTTGGCTGCTGGCCTGGATTCTGGTAGAAACCATGGCCCTAACCAGCATAAGGATTTTGCATCTGTGGAGACATCATTGGCTGATTCCCCATGAAGGACATAGGATGTTGGGCATTCATCGTGTTTGACGGACTTTGGGAAGGATTACCCCATGTCGGTCCTGCTGGGAGAGGCATAGAAGTCTGTTCGGGGTTCCATTGACTGTGGAAAGAATTACCCCAGAACAACATTCTAGAGGAAGGAACGGATCCTTGTCCTGAGTTCCAAGGTCCTGGTATATGTGCCCCTGGCGCAGGAATAGTACCCTGCGTCGGAGTAGACTTTCCAAAAATGGGAGTGCCCCCAGATGGGAAAGTAGTGGATGCGAAAGTGTTGTTACCAAATGTCCTGTTCCAAACAAATGGTGACGAACCTACCGGCAGAGTTTGCGCAGGTGTTCCTTGACTCCCGGCTCCAAATGAACTTGTGTGTGCAGGCTGCTCGGCGGAATGCTGATGCAGACCACCAAGCGAAGGGGAGGAAGGAGAGATATGACCTCCAGCGTAAGGAAAAGCGTTGAAAAGGATAGGAATGCCCCCAAGTTGACCTTGTAGAGGAGTGTTAGAGCTCCCTGCCCCTAGACCCAAAGTCTGTAAAGTGGAGTGAGTGAGTGCAGGATTTGTGCCCGAACTAGGCATACCGTATGAGAATGGAGGGCCTGTCGCACTGGGTGTGAAGGGAGTTTTGGCCGCTACAATAGATGGGGTCGGTCCACTGTGTGACGTAGTTGCGGTTGAGACCATGGTGGCCCAGACTGATGATGGCAAGTTAGGAGATGCTTCTCCTGTGGTAGCAACGGTGATGGGAATGGAGGAATTCCCAGAGGAAGTAACAGTGTTTGGTTCCATAACTGTGTGAGGCACTGACAGGCGTTCATAAAATTGGATTGGTACAATGACCGATGGCCAAGTATCAGTGGTTGGGGTTTCAACCAAGCCAAGATTGGCAGTTGATTCCTCCGGGAGTTGTTCGGGCTCAATGGTTTGTAACCCGGTTGCTTCGAAAGACCCTTGTTGGTCTAGCTTCCGCCTCAATGGTGAAGGGGGTGGCTCTAGTATAACCGGCGGCAAGCCCTGAAGCCTTCGTGACCGGCGGAGCTCAGGATCCTCCACTGTGTGAGAATATCCAAGACACACTAAGGTATTCTACACGTTCAAACAGTAACACACACTAAAAAAGAAGCCCCTAAGAGATAAGACAAGTAAACACTAAACTAGTTGGAAGAACAGTTACAACAACCAACACTAGAGCAACTTACCGGTGCAAGTGCAACTCGAAAACGAAAGCACCCTCTAGGTATACTCTGCAAAGCATGGCCCGATGTCTGTCCTAGGTACCACGGTATACCCCCGCAGTCACCTGTGTATGTCCCTAAAAAGATTGGCAACTAGTTTGCCAACACGCGAACAGTCACTAGGCGGGTACAGTCGATAGTCGGGTAGACCACAATGAGCAGGGTATCAAGCCCGAGACCTGTCGAGGGTATCGAGAGTAAATGGTCCGGAAGACAACTGATGACCTTGAACGGATTCGAGACCCACAAAGCCCCGTGGCAAATGCAAATGACAGAATCCCTCAACAAATCCTCGATATGTGTTCTCCACTATGCTTGGTCCAGCTTTGGAGGGGTTATCTCCGCTACCTTTCCTCACGCGACCTCGTTTTTAGCCCCTGTGTTAGAGGGGGGTCTCGAATAACTTCCACGTAACTAGACTTCTACACTCCCTATCACAGACTCCAATGTTTGGTTTTGAGTGGCCTTGGAGAGTTTACTCTCCAACCTAATCCAAGGCCCTAGTCCTGAGCTAGTATATGAACCCTACAAACAAAAAAGTCTAATAGGTTTTAAATTAGCGTTGCTTTTATTGGATTTTTTACGTCACATGGTATGAAGGTGAAACTGATGATGTGTAAAGACTCAAAGCAAAAATAAATGAAAAATGCTGGAAACAAAAGACTTTTACTAAATGCAAAAATCAACAACTTTTCACAAAGAAAGACTTCTTTTTCTTTTCAATTTTGCTAATATTTCATGCAGCAAACATAAAAGAACTTTCACTCGACTGCGAGCTACTTATGCTCTAAATGCACCGCACAAACTTATAAACAAAAATACTTCTCCCTAGCTATTGATGCAGAAACACAATCTTCAAACAAAGAAGCAAATGAAAAAGAGATAATTTTTTTTTATTTAAGTGCTAAATGAAGCAACAAAGGGAAAATGCCGACAAGCACAAAACCAAGAAAACAAAATAAAATTCTGGCTTAAAGCGCAGATCGCAAAGAACCAGAGCAAAGATGCACAATGCCAATCAAGAAAGCACCGACTCTTGCGCTTGTCTAAAAACCATAAAACAAAATCTTTCTTTTTTATCTTTTCTATCAACAATCAACTAAGAAAAAATAGGCTAAGGGTAAGAGGCCCTAACCTACTGACTGTGCCACCCTAGACTCAAACCCCTGAGAGGAACACTTCTCACCACAGGAGGGGATGACTGCCCCACCCTGATTGAAAAGCAACCAGTCAAGCCCGCTACTGTCACTGAAACAACACGCGTGCAAATGCATGCTGAGCTATAACAGAGTGTGGGTACCCACGGGCTGCACTTGCACAGGCCGCGTGTATGTATGAATTCTAAGACAAAACTAAACACAGGAAGCCCAAACCTGGAAGAGGCCTCTGGTACTGACAACCAGGTTCCCTTGAAGGCTTGGATGCTTCTTCTTTAACAGAAAAGAAAAATAATTGCAAAGAATAACAAAACGCAATAAAGCAAACTGAGACAAGACTGTGAACCAGCAAGACTTAGACAGGATCCAGAAATCCCCCTGAGAATGTATAATTCTGACAGGAAAGAGGGGGACTGTCTCTTAAGCTCTCTGACTCCTACATGCTACTGAAAGCTCTACAGTTAGCATTCACACGCATTCTGTAGAAGGTTAGGGCACGGGTTACACGTGTGCAGGCCTTCTGTAGGTCGCGTGTACCTCTATGTGTCTTGATAATTATCGTCAAGCAACAGTCAAGGAAAAACTGGTATAAAGAACCAGGTTCCCTACTAGTTCTGACCTAACAGAAAACAGACAAACAAAAAAACAAAAAATCTAATCCTTTAAACTACCCAAAAACCTCAACTAAATCTGAAAACCCTAAAGAGTAAGATCCCCAGTGGAGTCGCCAATTCTGTTGTTGGGAGATAATACCCTACGGACTAGCAAACTAAGGTCATATTTGCATGCAGATTTTGACCTTAAAGAAATGACCTTTTAACCTACCACCCCAAAACTTAAACCCCTCTTTCAAGACACATGCACGGAAAGGAACTACTAACCTTTTTACTAATGTTTGGTGTAGATCCTCCATTGCGCTTTGCCCGCTTACTTGCGCTGCTCCTTCCAAAGTTAACCTACAATCAAGACAAAACACTACGCATGCATGCTATTTTTCTACTTGAGGGTTAGAAATTAAGCATAAATTACACAAATCATAGATAACTCATGCATTGGGACAGGAAAAGTATTCTTTTATTATTTTCAAAATGAATCAACTTACAATCAAAGTCGAGACCGACCACCGCTCCTTGATCCTGATCCTGGGCTCCTCCTCTTCTTTGTCCTTCAACTGCTTTGTGTTAATTCTCCTTAGGCTTGAGGAAAGGCTAAAGGGTTGGGACAATGGATTCGGCAAATGGGCAGAGTTTCTTCGCTTATAATTTTCCTCCTCCAAATGGTACCCCTACCCCTTCTTTTATAGGCTAGAAGGAGCTAGGGTTTTGGATGAACTCTCGGCCATGCATGGCCGGGAGTTTTAGTTAACTGACCCATATCTTTTTGTCCCGTCGGCAAATTTCCTGTTTTTGTGCTTTGTTAGGTAAATGTGGGCTGTAGTAGGCCTGCCAGCATTCCAATGCGTGCAATAGTGGGTTAGGGCGCGTGTGACTTAACCCAAAAGGATTTTCAAAGAGGTTTCTTAGCAGATGTTTCGACAATGAAGGGATATGAGTTGGCTTGATGCCAGGTAAGCATGTGTGGTGAAATTTAGGGTTATAACATCGAGATCTCCTCGGTTCTCCCGACTTCGGAGATTTCAAATCTCAACCCATTCTTTCCTCCGTACGTCATTCTTCTAGAGCTAACAATCTGTTGACGCGTGTCCCTTTCTCGATCAATGATCGAGATCCTTTCACGTCTCTAGGGTTTGAAGATTTCAAATCTCAAAACCCCTTCTTTCCTCCAGAGTGATCACTTGCTATGTAAGTCATCAACGGTGGATACCGCTTGTTGTCGGTTAATGTTTCCGCTTACACTATCCTTCCAATGTAGTATATCGACGATCAAGAATGATCCTGAAGTGATCTTTTAGATCGAACGTGTTGTGTCCACTTCGGGACTACGACATTCTAGACTTCAAGACTTTTGGGAAAGTGTTGGTGGTATATCTCCCGAAGCAAAACTCTCGGAGTGACATAAGTTGCTTACGTCACTTGATGATGTGTCACGAGATGAGTAGCTGCCACGTGTCACTCTAATTCATGATTTTCACATACCAGAAATGTCGATTCAGCTTGAAACTTGTCGTTCTCTGACTGTGCCATGTTTCCTTACTGACATAAACTATTGACGTGGTCTGTCACAGATTCTTGTTGACGTCGATGTAGATCTCCCGATGTGACACATTTTCATCTCCTTGATCTAACGGTCAGGATAGTATCCAAAGGGTATTTTAGATCGATGACTAAGAGTGACTTTGGACCTTCATCCTTCGGGACTTCGTGACTTTTGACATTCGTTCGTGGTAAAAATCCTGAAAAATTCTCCCAAAGTGATGTAACTTGCTTACGTCACTTGTTGACATGGCATGAGTCTATTTCCTCTTGACAATTGTCATCATCTGATCATCCCATGTGTCTTTGCTGACCTGGTCTTCCACACGTCCTTACTGACGAGGTTCGTTGAAGTGGATCTCCCACACATCCTTGCTGACGTGGTCTGCTGGTCAATAGCCCTGATCCAATGGTCCTAATTATGTCCTCCAAATCTGACGGTCTTTATTCACTTCGTATTTCTGGGATTCGGGTATTTCAAATATCAAAATGAAGGAGCGTAAGTTCCTCACATCTTTAGACCCGAAGTGAAGGATGTTCCTTTAATCAGGGTGTTAGATCAATGACTCGATCTATCTGTAGTTCTTTTCTTTTGGCTTATCCTGTCCTTCCACTTAGAATGATCCAAGGGCTGACAAAAGTTTGCATGAATGAGATCTCAGATCTTACCTAGCTTATCCTATCCTTCCACTCAAAATGTGATCCAATGGTCGTGACGAGAGCTCGGGTTTGATACGATGGATGATAGGTATTTGGATAGTCAAACTCTCAGCCTTTTTACCTTGCTTATCCTGTCCTTCCACTCAAATTTGATCCAACAATCATGAAGACACTCGAAGAAAATCAACGGTCGACAATGATTGGGGAACCACAACTTGCGAGTGAGTTAACTCGTCACCCAAAATCCACAATTGGAAGTTGTGCGTTGTTGGTGAGTCAACCAAAATCGTTGATCTTTGAAGCTATAATATCGGATGGTCCTTACTAATTGCGGGATTGGAACTAGCGTGACGTTTAATTCTCCTTTCATTCTCCGCAATTCATCCCTACCATAGATTTGGTGATTGCGCATTTGACAATCACGATTTAATCTGAATTAAACTCATTGTTTGTTGGATCAACTGCGGTCGTATATCTTTGAAGCTATGAGATCTAATGATCCAAACAGATTGCGGGATTGTAACTAGTGAGTAGTTTAATTCTTCTTTCGCTCCCTGCAATTCATCCCTGCCATTGACTGGCTTGCAGATCGATGGTCACGATCCTCCAATGATCCTCAAGCCCATGGTCACTCATATGACCATTTTCTATTATATGAGACGATCACCACCGTCAATTTCCTTGATTAGACGATTGTTGAGACTTCTCACCTTTTCCTATGCAATGGTCGAATTCTCAATATTTCCATCGATCCCGACGATACTTCTGCAATGCACTTCTTCCTTATGAGCTTTGATCTTCATTCGCTAACCCTCCTGTGCTTTTATCATAGGATTGTTGATCCTATCGTGATCAACAATAATCACTAATTTCTTCATACCGTTCACTTCTTCTAATATACTGTGTAATGCGCTTTTCCTTTTGAGCTTTGATCTTCATATTGTTCGCTCCTTATGATATACTATGCAATGTGATTTTTCTTCTGAGATTTGATCTTCATATTATTTTCTCCTCCTGTTCGCTCCTCTTTTGATCTCTGCATACTGTTTGACGTATTCTTCTAACTGATATATTGTTGAGATCAATGACAATCTCATATGTGGTAATTTATCATTAACAACAAATCATCACATTGACTGTTGACATAAATGACAATATGTCCAACAATCTCCCCCTTTGTCATTGAGGGAAACACACTAACTTCATATACAAAACTCCCCCTATGATGATGCTTTCCTCTTATAAAGTTTTCTTCCTATGAAGTTTCTCCCCCCCTTTGACATCAATGGAAAAGGGTTTTTCCTCCTATAGTAAAGCTTTGTATGTTACTGACCAGAATCTAATCTTGGGTAACTCTTCCTGGAGTCATGTTCTGCCTGCCATAACTGAATGACTTCCCCTATTAATATGCTCTCTCTCTTCTTCTGACTACTACCCCCATTTGTTTCTGAAAAGGTAGTTCTTCCTAACAAGGTTTCTTCCCCTGTTAACTAACTTCTTATCTTAGTTGATTGGGATTTTTGTGTTTCAGATGATTAGTTTTCTTGATATAAATTTTTGTAGTGATCGAGTTGTTTCAAGACTTAATCTAATTACTTTCTTATTTACTAACCAAAACTTCCCTTGATTTTTTACTAACTGTTCTCCACTTGTTGTTTCTACAGGATGCCATGTACCTCATTTTGTACATCAAAATGTTGCTTCTGTGGATGTTGTTGTCCTACTGGAACACTGCGCAATTGTATCTCATCTTATTCAAACAACTCTTGGATCTGCCCATTGATTCTCATCGGTCTCTAACCAGATGTATCCGTTGTTATCCAAGATACTTCTTTACTGTACATTGCTCTAAATTTGTCTGAGACAATTGTATACTATGCTTGTCACATGAATGTAATTCTTTTTGTAGCAATCAACTTCACTCCTGTTCACTTGTTCAGTCTTTTCTATCCACATCTATGAGTGTCCTGGTTTCTTGAACTTTATTCTCTGATCATCTATTACTGGAACTTCATTTTTCTTCCATGTTCCATTTACTCCTTTTGTCATACTGTATGACGTATTTCTCATTGACTGTTTTCTTGAGTTCCAATAGTTATAGGCTTTGTGGCCATATCCATCACAACTGTAACATCTCATAGTGTAACAATGTGCAACAATATGTCCAACATGATTGCAGTTCCAACATCTTATATTGTTGTTGAACCTACCAACTTGTTTTCTTCCATGATGCCTACAATCTAAGGCTTTATGAACATATTCATTACAAGAAAAACAATAACCATTAAAAACACTTTCATACCTTATTTGATTCATCCATGAAGGTGTCTCTCTTATGAACTTGATTTGAGGTATATGAATAGCTTCTAGATGTCTTCCTTGATCCAATCTTCTAAATTTTGTAGCGTTGCTTTTATTCTTTGAACGTGAAGAACCCGAGTCATACCCGATTTCAATTTTTACAAATGAAGGATTTGTTTCAGACATGTTTTCATCTTTTACGAATGAAGGACTTGCATCAAATTTCTTAGGAGTATTGATTTCTTCCTTGTTGTATCCAAGACCAGATTTGTCATTTGGTGATCTATGAATATCCAAGATCTCATCTAGGATCATGGAGTTGTTCAAGAACTTGATTTGGGTGTCTGACTTCTCAACCTTCTTTCTAAGATTCACAACTTCTACTTCCATCTCATGACAAGATTCTTCCTTTTTGTCAAACTGGTTCCTTACTACCTCTTCTCTGCTTTTGGCTTCTTCAAGTTGAATTTTAAGATTGACATAGCTTTCCCTTAGTTCTGCAATTTTTTTTCTTGGTTCATCATCTTCCTTCTTTTCTTTTTTTGCTTGACTAATTTCATTTTTCAATCTCTTGATTTGCTCTTCCTTTTATTTTGTTAGATCAACAACTTTTGTTTTCAATCTTTTGATCTCTTATTCTTTGTTTTCTAACTGAATCTTTTGCACAGATATGATTTCTTTATTGTCTTTGAGATTTTCTTTTATTTCCAGGATATGCTTCTGATTTCTAAGCTCATCATCTTCCTTCTCCTTTTCTTTTACTTGAATAATTAATTTTTTCATCTTCTCAATCTCCTCTTCTTTCTCATCTAACTAATTATCTTGCTCATATATTAGCTTTTCACTATCCTTGAGCATTTCCTTTATTTCCAAGACATGATTTTGACTCTTTTCAAGAAATTCTTTAGTGTAATAATGAAGATAGCTATAGTTTGATTCATTATGGTCATAAAGGTATTCATAGAGACTCCAATCAACCTTTTGTTTGGGCTTTGATAGTTTTTCTTCTTCTTCTTCCATGGGATAAATGCTAACATAACATTATGTTATTGTATCTGAGTCTTCTTCTTTACTTGCAGGGGAGGATTCAATATCATTGTTATTGCAATCGAAATATTTTGGAGAGTCCTTACCTTTATCGATGGCTGAGTCTCCATCTTCATCTTTGATAGGAATGTCTTCTGTTTCTTTAATTTTGATTTAATACATATTTTCTAACTTCGGCCATAAGTCCTTGGCAGATGTGCATAGTCCTATGCTTGCCTTGACTGTATCTGATAATCCATTAAGAAGAATATTCAATGCCACTTCATTGTTCTTCCTTGCTCTTCTTTGGACTGTAATCTTTCATAGATTATTTGATGTAGTTAAATCCCAAGGCTTTCTTACTACTGAATTCCAAAATTCAGATCCTCTTGACCTCAAATATTGTTTCATATTTTCTCTTCATGAAGAATAATTTGTTCCATCAAATCAGGGAGATTCAATTGCAAAGAGAGCCATCTGTCCACCTATTGCTTTGGGATCTACCTTCCAGTGGTTAAACTTTGTTTGAAGGAACCTCGTTCTGATACCAATTGTTGAACCGACCGCCCACACTAAGAGGGGGGGGTTGAATTAGTGAGTGGACTATTCTAACTTTTTCTTCTCATAGGTTAGTAGTTAAAACATATTTGAATAGATTAAGAACAATCAAATCATAATTAAAATGGTCAAAGAGGCACCAGATGTTTGTATTAGCTTTTGTATAATTGATATGAATATCGTAATATAAATATATGTGAAAGAGGATTTTCCCAGCATCAACAGATTTGTTTCAGGACCAACTGAAGTAAGGATCACCAACTCCTCGGAGAGAACCAACTCTCAGGCAAGACCTAGCTTGTTGCAAGACCCATCTTGTTGAAAGAACCCAGTCTATCCAACTAGATTTTATTCAACTCCAGTAGTAGTGATCCATTATAGAATCAACTATATCTCATGATCAGAGGTATATCATAAAAAAATCATCACTGCATTTCATCTTCTCTTTGAAATTTGTGCCTTCTTTGCTTTATCTATCCTCTAATATATTTACTCAATCTTCGCTTCTACATCTCTCTCTTATATTCACACGGACCTCATGTCCATATCTGCCTCTTCACTTCAAAATCCATGCTTCATCCACCAACACCGATTCAAGTGAACTAATCATGGTTGTATTTATACTTGTTTATGCTCAAAAATTGTTTAATTTGTTGAGCTCACTTGTGCAACAAGTTATAACTAACTTGTTCATTTACGATAACTTTTGGGACCACCAGTTCATCAATCTGAGTCTTCAACTTTCCACCTGGAATCCCCTTTTCCTTTTACAAATCGATCACATTCATGGATCAATTTCCTTCGTCTCTGTGATAACAGAGATCGACGCTTCCTTCAAACCAGTTTATATGATCAATGGCGTAGAACCACAGGCTTAATAATTTAAGTGACCCATACATTCTTCCCTTTAAAATCTCTTGAACATATGACTGACGGTGGTGACCTCACATTAGGTGAGATGAGTGCATGAGCGCTTATCAATTCAATGACCACGATTCAATCTATGATGAGATGGACGATTGTCGGGACTTCGGATCTTCTCCCTTCGGGTATTCATGACTTCAAACCTTTGAAATCTTCCGAATATGATATCGCTGAACAAATCGAATGGTTCACATTATATCTCAGAACTAGATCAATGGTTATCATCGATACTTACATCTATCCTTTCATTCCTTAATCCGACAACTAGGATTTAATCAAGCATTGTGATGGATGGCCACCATTTACTCCGGGTCTTCAGACTATTTTTCTTACGCTATCCTTCCACTGTATTTTGATCAACGGTCGTGAGTGCAACCGAACATCTGATCGATGGTCGATATCTCCTTCGAGTCTCCAAACTTCGGAGATATTGAGTCTCAACCCCTTCTTTCCTCCGTACGTCAATCTTTCGGAGCTGACAAATGGCTGACGTGTTTCCCTCTCGGATTAATGGTCGAGATCTACTCGGGTCTCCGGACTTCGAAGATTTCAAATCTCAACATGTTCTTTCCTCTGTAAGTCATTCTTCCAGAGTTGAAAATCTGTTGAAGTGTGTCCCTTTCTCGATCAACAGTCGAGATCGTTTCACGTCTCCGAGGTTCGGAGATTTAAAATCTCAAAACCCCTTCTTTCCTCTAGAGTGATCACCTGCTATGTAAGTCATCAACGGTGGAGACTGTTTTCTGTCGGTTAGCATTTTTTCTTACACTATCCTTCCACTATAGTAGAACGATGATCAGGAATGCTCCCAAAGTGATCTTTCATATCAGACATCTCGTGTCCACTTTAGGACTACGACATTCAAGACTTTTGGGCAAGTGCTGGTGGTATATCTCCTGAAGCAAAACTCTTGGAGTGACGTAATTTTCTTACATCACTTGATGACGTGTCACAAGCCAAGTAGTTTCCACGTGTCACTCTAATTTGTGATTTTCATGTACCATAAATGTCGATTCAGCTTGACACTTTTCGTTCTCTGACTATGCCACATGTCCTTGCTGACGTGGTCTATAACAGATTCTTGGTGACGTCGATGTAGATCTCCTGATGTGACACATGTTCATATCCTTGATCTAACGGTTAGGATAGTATCTGAAGGGTATCTCAGATCGATGGCTGAGAGCGACTTTAGACCTTCGTCCTTTGGGACTTCGAGACTTTTGAAATTCGTTCGTGGTAAAACTCCCGAAGCAATTCTCCCAGAGTGACGTAACTTGCTTACGTCACTTGTTGACATGGCATGAGTCAATTTCCTCTTGACAGTTGTCATCATCTAATTATTTCATGTGTCTTTACCGACATGGTATTCCACGCGTCCTTGCTGATGAGGTTTACTGACGTGGATCTCCCACATGTCATTGCTAACGTGGTCTGTTGATCAACAACCCTAATCTAACGATCCTCGTTAAGTCCTCCAAATCCGACGGTCCTTATTCACTTCGAATTTTCAGGCTTTGGGTATTTCAAATCTCAAACTGACGGAGCGTAAGTTCCTCACATATTTATACCTGAAGTGAAGGATGTTCATTCTATCAAGGTCTTATATAAAAATTGGATCTTCGTTGAGGCTATCACCAGATTCAGATGAATGAAGAAGATATTTGAAACACTACTTTCTTAACTCATGAAGGCCATTATGAATTCTTGGTAATGCCTTTTGGACTTTGCAATGCTCCATCTACCTTCCAAAGTCTAATGAATAAACTCTTGAAACCCTACCTTCAAAATTTTGTTTTGCCCTTTTTCATCATATCCTCATTTACATCTGCACTTGGGATGCCCATCTACCCAATGTAGACAAAGTACTCCAATTGTTACAGAACAATCAATTGTTTGTCAAAAATGCCAAGTGTTCTTTTGGGGTGAGCAAGGTTGAATACTTGGGACACATTGTGAGCCATGAGAGGGTAAGAGTGGACCCCCAAAATATTCAAGCTATGCAAGATTGGTTGAGACCCACGAAAACACCTTCAGGGTTTCCTAGGCCTCACAAGATATTACAGGAAGTTTTTCCACCATTATGGAAAAAATTACCAGCCATTGACAAACATTTTTAAGAAGAATGCATTTCATTGGAAACCGGAAGCAGAACATGATTTCACAGATTTAAAGCAGGCCATGTGCATTACCCCTGTCTTAGATGCTCCTGATTTCAACCAAACTTTAGTTGTGGAATTTGATGCCTCAGGCATAGGTATTGGCACAGTTCTAACACAAGAAGGTAGACCTCTTTCTTTCACTAGCCATGCTTTAAGTGGCCACAATTTTGGAAAATCTACATATGAAAAGGAAATGATGGCTATTCTCCATGTTGTGCACACTTGGTGATCATATCTATTGGGCAACCATATTCATCTCAAAACAAATCACCATAGTCTGAAGTATTTCCTAGAATAAAGGTTATCCTCCCCGAAACAGAACAAGTGGATGACCAAAATGCTTGGCTATGATTATGAGATCATATAATATAAAAAAAGAAAATACAATGTAGTGGAAGATGCATTGTCGAGAAAATATGATGATGAAGGTTCCCTCTTTTACTTATCATTACCAATTCCTAATTGGATTGAGGAAGTTAAACAATAGTGGCTCACCCACCCAACTATATCCCAGGTAATCCAACACCTTCGGGAGGACCCAAATCCGCCCACCTGCTACACTTAGCAAGACAATATCCTCTGATATAAGGAGCACTTGGTTCTATCTACGACTTCAACACTCAATCCCAGGATCTTAAATGAGTTTCATTCATCTGCCATCCTAGGTCATTCAACATTCCAATAGACATATGCTCGTGCTCACATTTCTTTTTTCTAGGAAGGAATGAAGAAGGAAATCCTTACCTCTGTCAAAGAAAGTGATATTTTCCAACGTAATAAAGGTGAAACTGTCAAGACCCCAAAATCTCTACAACCATTACCCATTCTAGCTTCTATTTATACTGACATCTCCATGGACTTTATCATGGGCCTTCCACAAGTGGGAAAAAAGTCAGTCATCATGGTCGTGGTAGATCGCCTCTCAAAGTAGCAAATGTTTTGTGCCTTACCACACTTTTTTGTGCCCACTATGGTAGAAAAAGTTTTCATTGATCATATTTTCAAACTACATGGCATGCCAACATCCATTGTATCGGATCATGACCCGACTTTTACCAACACATTTTTGCAAGAATTGTTTAAATTACATGGCACACAGTTGAACATGACCACAACTTACCACCCACAAATGAATGGCCAAACTAAATTTGTCAATAAATGTTTGGAAACCTACTTGAATTTTTTTCCTCGGATAAACAACAATAGTGGGTGCAATGGTTACCATTGGCAGGATGGTGGTACAATACTTCCTATCATACAACAAGAAAAAAATGACACCATATGAAACAGTGTATGGCCAACAACCACCTATAGTAACTTCATATCTTCCAGGAACATCAAAGGTCCAGGCTATTGAAAAATTGCTACAAGGTAGAGAAACTACCTTCATGACTTTGAAGGATAACCTCCACATGGCCCAAAATCATATGAAGCAACAGGCTAACCAGCAATGTTCCTAATGGGTTTTTGAAGAAGGTGATCAGGTGTTTCTTCGACTCCAACCTTACAAGAAAACCTCCCTCAAATACCATGGCCACCACAAGTTGGAACCCAAATTTTATGGCCTTTATTAGATTATCAAACGTATTGGTCCARWTGACTACAAACTGGCACTTCTAGAAAATACATYYGGTGTTMCATGTTTCATGTTTGAAGAAAGTGGTGGGTCAGGATTATAGGTTTCAAACCATTATGCCTGAATTTGATGAAGAAGGATCCATTTGGTTGCAACCARAATCCATCCTCAATTTGCGTGAGCGTCACTTGCATGAACGCACTATCAAAGAAGTATCGATCAAGTGGAAGGAAACATCTCCAGAGGATGCAACTTGGGAACCAATGACCATACTGCAACAATTTCCACATATTCATCCTTAAGGAAAATGTTTTTGTTGAAGGGGGAGGGCATGTTAGGATCTGACCCTAACCCCTCTTGGTTGGTTATTAGTTAGCATGATATACATTTTCCATGTAATAAAGGTCGACATTATTTAATAAGGACTATTAAATAAATGTGAACAAGTCAATGTAAGAAGACATAATAGAAGCTTCCACTTCTAGAWGGATSTTCCTCTAGAATGTTCCTTAGAAGATAAAATTAGTACAAATAAGAGTAGGAGGTATGAGAAATCTTGTATGGAGAATTATCGTAATAGAGCTCTACTCTGTTGGAGGTTTCCGCCTCGAAGAGGCAAGTGAACATTGTTTTCTATCAATAAAAGTATTATTTTGGTGTTGTGGTTTAATATATTGTGTTGTTCCATTGTTATTCTTTGTAGTATTTCTATTCTTTGTTGTTATTCCATTATTATTCACTACATTATTTATCTTTTTTGCTATTATTGTAGATATGGTACCTTACAATTTCCACATACCAAAGTTTGTGTTGAGTGATCTATTTAACTAGTGTAATAATACACATATAAATACATCAATCTTTACCTTAAGATTAACACAATATCTTAGCATTGTGACAAATCATTGAGAGAATATCTCAACCACATGCCAAAATAGAAGTCAATTAGTTGGAAAAACTTTATCATATCCAACTAAATCTATAACAATCCTAACTTTCCTATGATAAGTATCTGTTAAGGCCTAAATAATGGCTCATTATCCCTTAATTGGGGCATATTACATTAGTAATGTTATTTTATTTATGTCATCTTTAGTCCGTTAGTTGTAATTATACCTCCTAGTCTCCTATATATACCAAGGAGACATTTTCATTTGGAATCATCTTGTAATTGTACATTTATGTGGGCATAAGGAGGTTGCCCCCTCGAAGAGGCTTATTATCTAAATTTCTCTCTTTTTCAAGGCGTTGATTACTTATTCTGAGGTTTTTCTATGCTATATTGATATTTGGTTCTTAACATATGGTATCAGACCTCAAGGTCTTAGGGTTTCGCTGTTACATCTGAGACACCTTGGAATTTTCTCTATAATTTGTTTTCTACAACATTTCAGAAGGAACGACTTGGAGGATATTTAGAGATAGATCAAGGTACATTGGGTTAAAATTTCATCTCCTGAGGCCTTATACTTTCAGAGATACAGCCTATGCAAGATAGGGTTCTGGAATCATCCTGAACTGAGTCATTGTGGCATTTTCTCTATAAAAAATATTCTGTAACATTTCAGATCCTGAAATCTAGAGGCTATTCACAGAAATTAGTAAGGTATCTTTGGTAAAAATTTCTAATTCTGGGTCATCTTACATTTGTACATACACCCTGTGGAAGATAAGGTATTTGACTAGTCCTATTAACTAGTCTCAAGAAGGTGTTCCAAGTAAAACAATCATAACTTCTTCCTAGAGTATCCAAATTGAATGAGACTAGTTTCATTGGATAATGGACTATTTGTAGTATTTCTGGTATGAGTTTCATAATTTTATATCAATTATTTTGTGTGGGGCATGCTATACAAGTGAGATCTCCTGGAAAGGCCAAAAATCAACAAGTTGTGGGGAAGTTACCGTAAATTCCACTTGTCACATCCAATTTTGATCAGACTTATGGCATTGCAGAGAAGAAATATCAGATAACTACCCAAAAAAAAGGTTTCATATCCAGAAGGGCCAAAACTTTGGAGATACAGTAGAATAAATATTGTCTAGCAGAACCACCTCAAGATCAAGGTTCAAAAGAAATACTTGGCCAACATGCAACCCAAAAAGGGAACTTCTACACCGAATAAGCCTCCAGAAAGTCCTACTTGGACTCTTGATGAAGGTGAAGAAATGCGTAGGGACATAAATGAATTACAAAAGAAGATAGTGACAAAAGATGAACTACAAGGGATGATGGATTCAACTAAAGCTAAATTGGAGGCAATAATGGATACTAAGATGGATGGTTTAAAAAGGGAGATCATGGAAGGAATGAAAAATTTACTAATAGAGAGGACACCTAAAAGTGAAAATGTGTCCCATGAAATTCATGATGAGGACACAAGGAAGATGAATCAAGAATGGAGAAACTCCAACTTTGGGTTGAATACCACCCACGTTCCTAAGATCAATATGAGGAAGTTTGATGGCAAGGACCCAATTAGATGGATACTTCAGATGGAACAATTCTTTGATCTACATAATGTTCCACATACACAAAAGGTATGAATTGCTTCTTTATATTTAGAACTCAATCAATTTGTATGGTATCGATGGCTTTGTTCTCGCAAATCACTCATCACTTGGAAAATTTTCACGGAAGAAATGATATCACACTATGAGGATACAAGGACCAATACCTTCTTTATCCAATTGATAAATCTCAAGCAAAAGGGTTCAGTTACAGAGCCCATTGAGAACTTCCAAAGATTGAATATAAAGGTAACATATATTCTAGATGACCACTTGATTGATGTATTCATCGAAACTTTGAAGGATAACATTCAACATGAGGTTCACCAACCCAAATCATTGGAGAATGCATTTAGGGTGGCAAGAAATGTTGAAAGTAAAAATATGTCTATGGCTACTGGAAGGACCAATCCTAATAGCCATAGAGAGAATAATGTTCCTTCTTCTAAAACACCTCAACCTAAAAGGTTGACACCTCAACAATTGGAGGAAAGAAAAGCAAAAGGTTTATGCTTTAATTGTGACAGCAAGTACAGTAAGGGACATAAGTGTGGTGATAAGAAATTATTCTTTATAGATTGTGAAGAGGAAGAAGAACAAGAACAAGAACAAGAACCATTTCAAGATGAAAACGTAGATGAAATTTTGTCTAAATAGTTGACTCCCACGATATCACGTAATGCATTGGCTGGAATTAACACTCCTCAAACCCTCAAGATTGAAGAATATATAAATGAGAAAAAGGTAATAGTCCTAATTGATTATGGTAGTACTCATAATTTTATTCACTATAAATTAGCCAAAGCTCTCAATTTCTTTGTATATCCAGCGACAGAGTTTCAAGTAATGATTGCAGATGGAGGAACTATAAATTGCTCAGGAAAATGCAATAAGATCAATCTTACTATGGGGGAATATGTAATGAATAGTCCAATGATTGCTATACCCATGGGTGGTGCTGATGTTGTACTAGGAATCCAATGGTTACAATCATTAGGAATGGTGGCTTTTAA
>ML792368.1:467388-483907 GCA_009831015.1 Picea engelmannii
TACAACTTTTCAAAAAATCGAAAGATCCAGATTTCAAGTCTTTTGATAAAATTTTCAAACCAGATTCAAAACATCATCAGTATACTGCATAGGAAAAAAGAAAAATGTCTTCAACTTAGGCCATCTAAAAACTGTCAAAATCAAAAAACTTTTAGGCGCATAGAAGGTCCTTGCTTGTTATCTTCCCACTGAGTGTAGATAATCGCTCCTCGTTGATTTTGATCTCTAAGTTCCTTCTTTGAAAGTACATCTGCTTCCTTATTGAAATCTCTGTATTCATGATTATAAGAGACCTTATCAAACAAAGTGCTCAACTTTTTAATTTGTTCCTTCCAACCTTCTAGCGCCAAGCTCTTGAGGCTCCCAATTCCATTACACCAGTCTATAATGAGTTTAGAATCCCCAATAATATGAAGACCTCTAATATGTAATCTTATTGCCAAGAAAAGAGTAGCCCAGACCCCCAACAATTATGCTCTACTATTTGTCCTAGCACTCGTGTTGAAGGTCCACTTATAGAAAGTAGAAGCATTTAATTTGATAATGCCTCCTGCTCCACTAATAGTTCCATCAGCAGTAGTCGCTCCATCAAACCACCCCACCGATTGTTGAAGCTGAGGTGGCCTCTTGACCCTATAAAGATTTTTGCTTTTATGGGACTTTACACAAACATTGAAAGATCCTATGGGTTTAAAGGCCACCCCATGAGGCGAAATGATCTCATTATTAAATAAGAGCCTATTTCTCTCCAACCATATGAACTAACAAACAAAAACTGGAAGTTCTATCAAATTTGGATAATGTGCGACCCAAGTCGAAAAACATTCCTCGACTATGTTCTCATCCCAAGACAGTCAAGACTTGAGTGTCCCCACGAAAAGGTTCCAAACTTGTCGTGTAAGCAAACAAAGTATAAACAAGTGGTTTTGAGTCTTTGAATTCGATCGACATAAAATGCAAAAACTCAGACCTTCCAACCCTTTGGTATGACTTCCACCTCCTTACCTCCACTTCCATGACTCACCTTCATAAAGATAAAAAAAATATAGAGATAAAGGTGTATATATTGTGTAATTAATATTACACATTTTAATTGTAATTGATTTTACACTATAATTAATTTTTTCATTATTTTAATTTTAAATTTAATTTTGTTCTATTTACTAAACTTATTTAAAAATATATATACAATTTGATATATAAAAGTTATCAATAATTATTATTTTATTTTCTTAACCATATTTAAATTTTAAATTTAATTTTATGAACTTACTTTGAAAAAATATAATTTAATATATAAAAATTATCAATAATTATTATTTTGTTTTCTTAACCATATTTAAATTTTAAATTTAATTTTATCTTGTAATATAATATTAAAATTAATGAAATTGTATTCCTTTATAAGCAAAAATATGATGATTTCTTTCGATTATCATTTTATCACTCCTCAACGTAGTCCCTGCCGAGTTAGTTGGGAAATACATGTTGAACAATGAAACTTAATATAACTAAATGTACAAATAATGAATATTTTTTTGTCAAAAGATAATAATTGAGGGTTGTTTGTTATGAACAATAAATTGAATGGAACTATAATATTCATAAATATAATATAAATATAATAAATATATTATAAATATAATAATAAATAATATATTAGATAATAAATATAATATAAATATAATAATACATAATAATAAATACATAATAAAACTTTTTATATTTAGATGTGGTGATTGGTCAAATTCATTGATTATGTAATTAATTCTACATATTGAAACACGTGAAGGGAGCAATAACACTTCAATTTTATTAACCAATTAGAAATGAGAAAGACAAATATTTTTACTATATCCAAAAATATATATTTGTTTTCCTATGTTAAACATTACATTGCATACAAGAAAACTCATTGCTATAGTCTCATCAAGAGTCTCGGGCCTTTGAAAGACAAGGTTTCCACTCTTGCGACTTTTTGAAAGCCGTATCAGAAGTCTCGGGCCTTTGAAAGACAAGGTTTCCACTTCTGCGACTTTCCAAGTTTTAACTAGTTATTGCCTGAGCAGTCGGCCAGGAGCCTGTTCAACATTCTTTCACTCCAGTGTGAAGAACTAGAACTAAAAGCCTTGCTTTTTTGTGCAGTAATAGTTATTTATTTCTTCATGGATTCATCTGTTTCTTTCCATACCAATTTGAATGCTGAAGATCTTAGTGCTTCAAGTTCTGAACCTCAAAATTGTCTCATGATTCACTACATACCTACCATAGATACATTAGATCCAAGGCTCCAAAACATTTACAAAGGAATGAGACCACCAAGAACCCCTAGATATGGTCTAGGGTATATAGAGCAATGTGACCAGGTCATACCTGATTGCAGATTCAACAATCCCTTACCTACATCCATGCAAAGACCATCTATTGATGAAATTCACAAATTTCATTCAATCATGACAGGATGTCCAAAAAACACTATTGAAGAAGCATGGATTAAGAAGATGCTAAATTGGAATTTATTCACCCACCCTGAAACATCTGAATTTAATCTTTCCACTTCAGATGCAGAGAAGGCCAATTTGTCTCAAGACTGACAGACATATATTTTTGAAATCAAACTATGGATTTATTTTTATGAATGGAAAAGAAAATCTCAAAATCCAGTAGTTCAAATGATGGAAGGAGGGAAAGAAATATCTACTCAACATGAATGGAAAATTCTAGAAGGAAAAACTGTAGAATCTACATAAAGGAGGGGGAAAAGATTCTACCTGCTCTTTTAGGGATTTTATTTCTTGTCTAGCCCAAGCATTGATCTTATATGAATTTTCAGAATCCTTCCCATATTTGTGCAATTTTGTTTTTAATTCAACAACCTCTTTTTTGAGAGAAAAAACTTATTTTGCCAAATCAATGAGTGAGGGATGCTGCAACATGGTTTCTTTATGGTGCTTGATAAACGATTTGGTATTTATCTCAAATGAAGCCTCAAGAAACAAAGGCTTAAATCCTTCTTTATAAGAAGGTCCTGAAATATTTTGCTTTTCTCTTGGTGTCATAGATTTTAAAAAGGACTTGAGTAAAGAACTTTTCATATCTCCTTCAGGGAGAGCTTTTATTTTGGCAAGCATCTGGGCTTTTTGATCTCCAGTACTATGGTACATGCATACTTTCAATTTATGTCTGTGTTGGGTAGGACTAGATATATAATCAGAATCAGAGGATTATGCAAGAGAGCAAAACTTTGGGTTATCACACTTGCATTGATGATTGAGGAGAATATTTTCATCATCTGAGGAGATGTCAAATTCTGATGTTTCTGTTGATTCAGAAAAATAGCCTTCATGTAATAGGTGGACTTCTTCTCTTTTAACAAAAGGATGATGTGGGCATTGGTTTGTCTCGTGGTCATTGGCTCCACATCTATTGCAATGCATTCTATGTGCTAATTGTTGTGTTGTTTCAGAACTAGCTTTTTGATAAGCTTCTTTAGCCTTTTGTTCTGAAATTTTCCCTTTAGACATTCTTGAGTTCTTTCCTTCCGGACAAGAACTTGCTATGTGTCCATTTTTACCACAGATCCAACATTGCACTTGTTGCCTTGCTTGGCTAGAGTGTGTTTTGAGCTTGATATCTTCAGGCTCATAATAATGGGTCTTTTGTTTATATCTTCCTCTTTTTTGTTCTTTATATGTTCTGATTTTCTCTGATACCACTTGTAAACTCAGAGGCTTCCTCCGACGAATAATGAAGATTGAAAATCAGCTTGTCTTGAGCTTCTGTCTTTGCCAACTGCTTCTTCTTGCGATCTCAGCATGAACCCAGAAAACCTCCTTATGTGAACCCAAAACGATTGCCACCATGAACCTTCAAATAGCCCAATGCCCAAAACTTCCCTTAGCGGTCACCTGCCTTACAAGACTTACTATAGATGCTATTCAGGACCTAAGTGAACTTCAAGCAATCGTTTCAGTGAACTTTATCTAAGTCTTCCAGTGAACTCCAGATGATCGCAATAATAGGCAAACAGATAAAGCATATAACAGAGACAAGATAATAGACAATATTCAGAGATGAAATGCAGAAGCTGATATATATTAAAGAGCCAGAGCGGCTTGGGTATTACAAACTTTGAGCATAGAATGCTCAGTTCTCACCACACACTTATGCAAACTATAAGAAAGACACAAATATCAAAGAGAGGGAGCTTAGAGAACTTCGGATCTCAGACTCTATGCAACTCTACTCAAACTCTAATGATTGACTGACTAACTCCCTAGGAATGAACCTCTTGCCTCCTTATATACAAAATTTTGGAGACCAGAATCATTTCATAGATGAGACATAAAGATATCAAATTTACTTTTTAGATTTAGCAATCTACTTTTGGAGATTTGGCGAAGCAAACATGCAAGAATCTCCGACCAAATTTCAAATCTACTTTATACGGAACCAAAGAATCTTAGAAATGCGGGTCAAACCGCGCCAAAATATAGAGAAGTGCTCTAGGTTTCTAATATGATTTTATTAGAATTTACAAGGTGGAGATTTGTGACGGAAAATCCACGAAAACCGACTGGCACCACTGTCGGCCAATAAGACATGAGGGTCCCCTTATTCCACCGACTGATCATGAAAATGATTGAAATGATAAGGATCCCAATGTTGAGTGTAGATTTCTCGGTACATCTAGGGATCTTCATCACTGTCTTCCTCTTGTTGTAGGACATATTTGGTTCGGATGACCCAGGGATGTCTTTCATTTATGAAACTGGTCATATTCCCATTATTGGAGATTTGATTTAGCTGATGAACATTATTGGAAAGATTTAACTGATGAAACATCTGTTCAATGTATAATACATCAGGGTGTATAGCACTTGGATTTAATCCAAACTTCTTCGACCAATCTTCAAGCCAATCTGGTTCAGGATTTGTATTTGCTCTGAAATGAGTGGAGAATTTCACCATGCAGTAATAATATTTGTACCTGTCACTCCACAAACATATATGATCCCACATGGCTCGATACTGATAATAATTTATCTGATAAAAAAGGCTAGAAGGGTCTTGTTGAGGCCAAGACTGTAATGCCCTCATTTGATTTATTATTAGATAGGAATGGTATGGAGTCTCACGCCATAGTTGAGAAGTTTGGCAGAACCATCTTCTGAATGAAGTTATTTGTCGAGTGAGGTCTCCCATTTCTATTAATTTCTCTCTAGAAACAATAGTAGAAGCTTGATGTATCCTGCTTATAACATGCTGGGGAGGTATAACATGAATGCTGGAATTTGAAGAGAATCCAGGCAGAACAAATTCAATTCCTTTTGACCATCTTAGCTCCCAATGAGGAGCCCAATTTTGGGAATAGGTTTCCCAATCTAAATTATCATCAATCTATTCAGTCACTGGTTTGTTGTTTAGATCATCCCAAGTATTAATAATAGCCAAACTCTTGGATTTTTCTGAACAATACACAATATTTGACTACTGTTTGGAGATAAATCAAGTGTCTTCTTGATTGGTGGATGCTTTCCTATTCTTGGCATAGTAATGTAATAGGTTGGGTGTCCTTTAGTGGTTTTAGCAGATCCATGTGGTTCAACAGCAGCAAGAAAAGGAGTTCCCAATATACAATCAACATGCAAATCTGCTAAAAGAAACTTCATTCCTAAAGCATACTCATCAAACCATAAAATGCCTTTAGGAATCTCATAATCAAAATCTGTGGAGATGTTTCTTAGCCCGATAGCAGAGTAATTGCTAGGAAGCCAATATTTGCAAGGAATTAATTTCTTATGGAGGAGATTCATGTCAGATCCGGTGTCAAGAAAATCATTTAAGTGAAACATTTCTCCATTTATTTCTAATTTTACATGCACATGATACTTCTGAAATTTGATAGGCAAAATCTTCATAGCATTTAATCTTTGCAACTGGCTTGAGCTTTGGCCATGTTCAGTTGGAATATCCTTTAAAGGAGGGGGAAAATATTCTACCTGCTCTTTTAGGGCTTTTATTTCTTGTCTAGCCCAAGCATCGATCTTATATGAATTTTCAGAATCCTTCCCATACTTGTGCAATTCTGTTTTTAATTCAACAACCTCTTTTTTGAGAGAAAAAACGTATATTTTTCCAAATCAATGAGTGAGGGATGCTACAACTTGGTTTCTTTATGGTGCTTGATAAACGATTTGGTATTTCTCTCAAATTAAGCCTCAAGAAACAAAGGCTTAAATCCTTCTTTACAAGAAGGTCCTGAAATATTTTGCTTTTCTCTTGGTGTCATAGATTCTAAAAAGGACTTGAGTAAAGAACTTTCCATATCTCCTTCAGGGAGAGATTTTATTTGGGCAAGAATCTGGGCTTCTTGATCTCCAATACTATGGTAGATGCATACTTTCAATTTATGTCTGCGTTGGGTAGGACTAGATATATAATCAGAATCAAAGGATTCTGCACAAGAGCAAAACTTTGGGTTATCACACTTGCATTGATGATTGAGAAGAATGTTTTCATCATCTGAGGAGATGTCAAATTTTGATGTTTATGTTGATTCACAACAACAACCTTCATGTAATAGGTGGACTTCTTCTCTTTAACAAAAGGATGATGTGGGCATTGGTTTGTCTGGTGGTCATTGGCTCCACATCTATTGCAATGCATTCTATGTGCTAATTGTTGTGTTGTTTCAGAACTAGCTTTTTGATAAGCTTCTTTAGCCTTTTGTTCTGAAATTTTCCCTTTAGACATTCTTGAGTTCTTTCCTTCTGGACAAGAACTTGCTATGTGTCCATTTTTACCACAGAGCCAGCATTGCACTTGTTGCCTTGCTTGGCTAGAGTGTGTTTTGAGCTTGATATCTTCAGGCTCATAATAATGGGTCTTTTGTTTATATCTTCCTCTTTTCTGTTCTTTATATGTTCTGATTTTCTTTCTTCTTCTTTTGGCTGGATCTGCAAGATATAACCCATATTTTTCACAAATTGACTTACTGTCGAGAAGATGAGATAATTTGTTGATAGACTTATGGACTTTCATGTTGATACATAGTCCAATGAGAGCTTTAGTAATGAGAGAATAAATTCTCCCCAAGTGTACATCTCATAGGGTAATTTGAAGACTTCTTGCATTTTGAGGTATTCTACAAATTTACTTGGGATAACTGCAAGATAGACTTGTTTACATAAAAGATTTTGGCCGTCTTTTACCTCAAATATCCGTTGTGTCCATTCTTTATGGAATTCTTCATATTCAGACATCTTCCTACATTTGACATTCATCAATATCATTTCATGCTTGTCAACCAATTCTTCTTCAGTACCACACCAATGTTCTAGAATTAGAGTGGTAAGAGCTCCTATCATATTATTCTGAAGCGTTCCATTTAGATGGTAGACAATATCTCCTTGTTCATCCCTCAAAAATTTTTCTTCCATTTTTGTTATCATAATGGGTGAAGAAATAACTTCCCACCATTTGTTGAGTGTCCATGTGAAGCATTGAATTATAGATTTGCATGCTTCTATCTCACTTTTCCCTTTTCATGCACATGATTTTGTAGGAGACATACATTCTATCTATCATTTGTCGAATTTGTCCAATAGATAGTCCATCTATATTCTATTCAGAGAACCAATCCTCTGAAAATGTCTGGGTTTATGGCATTTTCCCCTTTCCTAATAGATCAGGTGCAGATGGTCTATTCATGTGATGGGGGATATTTTCATACGAGGGTCTTTGGACCAATACCAAAGACAGGTTTTTGTCTTGAGAAGAGGAAGAAGAGGGTTCTTCCTGTGGGAAATGAATAGGAAACTTTTTCTCCATAGTTGTTTCTTTGGGATTATATACAGGAGAAATAATAGAGATTGGAGAATGAGGAAGGATAAAGGATTTGGGAATTGGTTTATCAGGAGTTTTGTCTTTTGGTTTGATTTCTAACAAAGTTTTTCCCACAATTGAAAAAGCTTCTCCTAATCCTTCCATTAATTCTTCATGATTTCTTACAGAATCAGCAGACTTGATCATTATTATTTCTTGGGTTTTGCCAACTTGGCTATGGATGTTTGCAACTCTGTCATTAATTTGATTTACAGATTGGATTATTGTATTTGTAGAGACTTGCATGTCTCTAATATGCCCTTTTATGGCATAGTCGTTTGTGACAAAAGTATGTGTAGCCATACCTCTAAGAGCAGTGTTTGTCCAGTTTACTTGTTCTGTTATGGACTGGACTATTTTTTCTATACCCGAAAGTTGGGTAGCTTCTTTTGCTAACATCAGTGGTATAGATTTGACTTGTCTGTTATTGTCTTCTAGGATGATACCCTTAAAAGGTGGAAAATTTGATGTAGATTCTACAGTTTTTCCTTCTAGACTTTTCCATTCATGTTGAGCAGATATTTCTTTCCCTCCTTCCATCATTTGAACAGCTGGATTTTGAGATTTTCTTTTCCATTCATAAAAAGAAATCCATAGTTCGTTTTCAGAAATATATGTCTGTTAGTCTTGAGACAAACTGGCCTTCTCTGCATCTGAAGTGGAAAGATTAAATTCAGATGTTTCAGGGTGGGTGAATAAATCCCAATTTAGAATCTTCTTAATCCATGCTTCTTCAATAGTGTTTTTCGGACATCCTATCATGATTGAATGAAATTTGTGAATTTCATCAATAGATGGTGTTTGCATGGATGTAGATAAGGGATTGTTGAATCTGCAATCAGGGATGACCTGGTCACATTGCTCTATATACCCTAGACCATATCTAGGGGTTCCTGGTGGTCTCATTCCTTTGTAAATGTTTTGGAGCCTTGGATCTAATATCTCTATGGTAGGCATGTAGTGAATCATGAGACAGTTTTAAGGTTCAGAACTTGAAGCACTAAGATCTTTAGCATTCAAATTGGTATGGAAAGAAACAGATGAATCCATGAAGAAAGAAATAACTATTACTGCACAGAAAAGCAGGTCTTTTAGTTCTAGTTCTTCGCACCAGAGTGAAAGAATGTTGAGTAGGCTCCTCACTGACTGCTCAGGCAATAACTAGTTAAAACTTGGAAAGTCGCAAAAGTGGAAACCTTATCTTTCAAAGGCCCAAGAATTTTGATACGGATTTCAGAAAGTCGCAAGAGTGGAAACCTTGTCTTTCAAAGGCCCGAGACTCTTGATACTGCTCTCAAGATTTAAAATTTTAAACAATAGAACAAATAACAGAGTGAGAATTCTGTTATCATACCCGGGGCGAAAAGGGGATTATGGCTCTGATACCACTTGTAAACTCAGAGGCTTCCTCCGACGGAGAATTAAGCTTGAAAATCAACTTGTATCGAGCTTCTATCTTTTCCAGCTCCTTCTTCTTGCGATCTCAGCATGAACCCAGAAAACCTTCTTATGTGAACCCAAAATGATTACCTATATGTTTCACTTAAATGCTTTGCTTGACACCGGATCTGACATGAATCTCCTCCATAAGAAATTAATTCCTTGCAAATATTGGCTTCCTAGCAATTACTCTATCGAGCTAGGAAACATCTCCACAGATTTTGATTATGAGATTCCTAAAGGCATTTTATGGTTTGATGAGTATGCTTTAGGAATGAAGTTTCTTTTAGCAGATTTGCCTGTTGATTGTATATTGGGGACTCCTTTTCTTGTTGTTGTTGAACCACATGGATCTGCTAAAACCACTAAGGGACACCCAGCCTATTACATTACTATGCCAAGAATAGGAAAGCATCCACCAATCAAGAAGACACTTGATTTTATCTCCAAACAAGAGTCAAATATTGTGTACTGTTCAGAAAAATCCAAGAGTTTGGTTATTATTAATACTTGAGATGATCTAAACAACAAACCAGTGACTAAATAGATTGATGATAATTTAGATTGAGAAACCTATTCCCAAAATTGAACTCCTCATTGAGAGCTAAGATGGTTAGAAGGAATTGGATTTAGTCTGAATTCTCTTCAAATTCTAGCATTCATGTTATACCTCCCCAACAGGAACTAAAAATAAAGCAATAATAAAAAGTACAAAAAATTTCCCATTTTTATGTAAATAAAATAAAAATAAAAAATAAAAACATTTTAGTATACACCACACTAAAAGGTTACATTTTCTCTCTATCACCTACATGATTGTTCCCTATTGGCTTCTTCCCGTCCATCACCTCATTCAGGATTGTTCCATGCGCCCGTCGATTCATGGTGTGGTTGGGTCCACACATTATTTAGTTCATGTGCTCATTGTTTCATGGTATGGCATGTTGATTTGATGTTTTGTTTATATTATTTTTTTAAGATATTTAAATACAGTTAATTAGAAATTTGATTTGAAATTTTCATAATTTAAAATTAAGATGTTAATTGTTTACACTTTTATTATAATTTATGTAATTTAATTTTAGTGAGGAAAAAAAAAATGTTATTCTGTTTGTTTAAATTCAAGTACCACTTCGATAAGAAGTTAAAAAATCATAAAAATGTTTTGAATTTGAAAATTTAATTTTAGTGATGGAAATAAATGTTATTCTGTTTGTTTAAATTCAAGTCCCACTTCAATAAGAAATATAAAAATCAAAAAAATGTTTTGAATTTGAAAAACACTCGTAATTTGAATGATCGGTATCTATCTACCCAACAGACTTTGATTTGACCTGAAAATTAGGTAAAATTATAAACATATGCAAAGCCGTGATTGATAATGGCCATTTAAATTTCTATATTTTTGTTGATTTGATTTTTTTTTTTTAATTTGGTTGGAGTTTGAAAAAAAAAAATTAAATAGATTTATTTATTATATTTTTGATATATACTGTATATTATATTGTAATGGATTATGAGTTAATTTTATTTGACTTGGAAAGAGTGGTTTATGATTAAATTAATTTTTTTTATTAATTTAATATTATAAACAATAAAAATATTGTTAAAAAAAAATTTGGAACAAAATTGTGTGAAGTTTTCAGGTCTTTAATGATGGGTGGAGTGTCCACTCCAAAGGTTGGATGTTTCTCTGTTCATGATGATGGGTGGAGCCTCCAACTTTTCATATTCGTGATGATGGGTGGAGTGTTCACTCCAAAGGTTGGATATTTCAAAACTCCACAAATGGTTTTCATGTCCATGATGATGGGTGGAGTGTCCAACTTTTCATGTTCGTGATGATGGGTGGAGTGTCCACTCTAAACCTATAGTTTTCATGTCATTGATGATGGGTGGATTGTCCACTGGAAACTTTGGACTTGTTAGAGAAGTTTCTCTAGCATTATGACTAACTATGAAAACCTACATGTTCAAATAAAAAATATTTTTAATTTTATAGAATTTGAAATTCTTAATTTTCCATAGGTTAAATGCAACAATATGACTATTTTTATGTAGTTTTAATAGGTATTGTGAGATTACCAAAAAAAAACATAAAACATAAAATAAAAAATAAAAAATTATCCCAGATTCTAATTCGAACCCAACCCGCAGCTGCGCCTCCAATGGAAACTTAAAGATTTAAAAATCCGCTCAAAGTCTTGGAGTCTACAAAAGAAGAAGTCGGAGGAGGCTCGACTCTTAAATCTCGATCTGGAGATTAAAGAGCTCATTCACCGGTCAACTACCACAGCCCTGTCTACTGAAAACTCTGTTTATCTAAGAGAGCTGGAGCAGCACAGAAAATACATATTGGAAGAAGAGGAAAGGGCTTGGAGACTTCGAAGCCGAGCAACCTGGCTCAAATGGGGAGATGCCAATACTAAATTCTTTCACAAATTGGCTAGTTTCAACAGGGACAAAAAGCGCATTTGGTCTATCCAGAGCGATACTGATGAGACGCGCCGGGGTCAAGAGGAGATTAAGACTGAGGCGGTATCTTATTTCAATCATCTTTTTAGAGGCAACGGCTCCCATCATCTTCTTGAAAAAGTTTCAACAGCCAGCCTCTACCCAAGATTGGTTACGGATTTAGAAGCTGCAGATCTTTTCAAGCCTGTCTCCCTCCCGGAGATAAAACATATTTTGTTGCATTTTAAAAAGGAGAGAAGTCTGGGGCCTGATGGCTGGACGACGGAGTTCTTCTCCCACTTCTTTGATATTGTTGGGCCGGATCTCCTTTTGATGATCGAAGACGTTCGCATCAGAGGCAAGATTTCTAAAAGCATTAACTCCACTTTTCTGGTCTTGATTCCCAAAGAAAACAACGTTGTCTCCTTCAACGACTTCAGACGTATTTCCCTATGTAATCTCATTTACAAATTAGTTTCAAAAGTCATTGCAAATCGTTTGAAACCTTTTCTGGAAAAGGGCCTTTCAGCGGAACAACTCGGGTTTCTAAAAGGAAGGAGAATCCAAGATGCCATAGCAACGGCTCATGAGTGCATACACTCTATTAAACAGAAAAATTTGAAGGCCTTAATCATGAAAATAGATCTCAAAAAGGSCTTTGACTGTATCGACTGGGMTTTCTTGAGACTTATCCTACTTGCTGCRRGTTTTGGKGACARGTTCAYTGATTGGATACTGRCTTGTGTTACAAGTGCGAATTTTGCGGTGYTGATCAATGGGGAAGCGTCAAATTTCTTCAACAGTGAAAGGGGGCTTCRTMAGGGCTGCCCCCTTTCCCCTTACCTCTTTATTCTTGTAATGGATAGTCTCRGCCTTCTCCTTTCAAAATCTATTGCTGAACACAAGATTTCGGGTATAAAAGTTTCTAGATTCATAAAGATTTTTCAGCTCATGTTCGTGGATGATATTCTCCTTTTGACCAAAGYTGAGCCAACTGAATGGMTTGTTATTTTGGACATTCTACWTGTTTTCTGCACTGCTACGGGACTGTCTATCAACCCCACTAAGACCTCGGTCCATCACTGGGGAGTTTYGGAGGCTGAGCTCTTGCTTCTCAAAGGCTCCTTACCTTTTTCTTTCATTGATTTGAAAGAGGGCTTCAGCTACCTGGGATATAGGCTGCTGCCGAGAGCCTCCACCCCTGCTGATTGGAGTTGGCTCGTGGAAATTTTTGAAAGGAAGATAAGTTTCTGGTGCAACAAGTGGCTGTCTCTTAGGGGGCGTTACATCTTAGTCAAAGTAGTGCTTGAGGGGCTGGCTGTTTACTGGATGACCCTTGAGCGCCTTCCAAATAAAATTCTTGTTATTTTCCGAAGACTGGCATGCAATTTCTTATGGAACGATCGGGTAGACAAACATCGCTTTCATCTCTGCAAGTGGCAGTCCCTTTTCATCCCCCGTAAGGCAGGAGGCTGGGGGCTAAAGAACCTGTCTTATTTCAATTCGGCTCTCCTGGCTTGCTCCTTCTGGAGAGGAGTTACCATAAGAAGCATTTGGCAGAAAGTCATTTTAGATAAGTACCTTGGCAGCCTCCCACTTTTACATTGGTTAAGAAGACCCTCTCTTGAGCTGAAATGGGCTTCCCCTTTTGGAAGGGTTTGATTTCTGCCTCCCCGGTGGTGCTTCACTGGCTGCGTTGGAAGCCCGGTTCAGGTACCGAGATCCTCCTCGGTAGGGACAAGATTCTTGGATTGGAGAATCTCTCCATCCTCTCTCCTTTGCTCAGATCTCAGCTCGATTGTAAAGGGTTCCGATATCTAGCACAGGTTAATGTGGCAGCAAACAATGGTTTTCTTCGGGACAACTGGAGTACTAGCAGCGCCCTACAGCTTCTTCCTCCGATTGCTAGGGAGTGGGATTCATACACAAGAGCTTTGAAAGCGGCCGGAATCTCACTTTCCGATCAGCCTGATACTCTACTTTGGGAGGGAGGTGATGGATCAGGTTTATTGACAGTAAGAAATGCCTATGTGGCTCTGCACCAAACAGTTGACTATAGTGAAGTAAGTCCGCTGCTTCTATCCATTTGGAATTGGCCCATTCCACTTAAGCTTAAATTATTCGTTTGGTTATGCTTTATGAACAGACCGCAATCCAAAAAAGAGGTTGGCAGGGACCTGGTCATTGTCCCTTGTGCTCCTCTGCCACTGAAGATTTAAACCACCTCCTGATTCATTGTGTGTTTACTATGAATGTATGGAAGCGCTTGCTACAGATCTTGTCTCTTACTTTGGCCTGGGAGGGCGATTCCGTCTCTGATTGTTTTGCTGCTTGGCAAAAAAACAAATCTGCTCCTATCTCTCTGGCAGCCATAGTTTGCTGGTGGATCTGGGTCGAGAGAAATCTGGCTATTTTTGAGGGGAGGCCTCCTTCTTGCCAATTGGTTCTTCACAAAATTCTCACCAATTTCAGTTGGCAACCGACCTCTCAAAAAGTGTTTCAAAACAAAGTTTGTAACATTCTTTGGATGGATGGCACTATTCTGGTTAGTTTTGATGGTGCTGCCCTCTCCAGTGGCCTCTGTTGCGGGGCAGGAGGCTCCTTCAGAGCCCACCAGTCAAGGACGACAAACTGGTTTCTTAATTGCGGAGCTGGAACTAATAACAAAGCTGAGCTCCTGGGTTTGTGGGTCTTACTTTCACTTGCAAGCTTTTGGTCCTTAAACCACCTTCACGTTTTGGGTGATTCAAAATTGATCATTGACTGGATTAATCGAGTTAGTAAGCTCAATTCTGTTCATCTTGAAGGTTGGAAGCAAGATACGAGGAAACTGGCCTCCAAATTCTCCGACATCCAGTTCAGTCATATATCCAGGATTCATAATTCGGTGGCTGATGCTCTATCTAAGAGGGCACTGAGTGCGGTGGTTGGTAGGCTCTCCATCTACCATAGTGATTATGGAATCGAGAGTCAAATTACTTCCTACAACCTTTTCGAAGGAGATTGAAGGCGCCTCTGGTACTGCTGTTCCATTCTTCAGATGAATGCCATAGCTTCTCGGTTGGGAGATGCTATGATTTTTCTCTGATTTGGCTTTAAGATCGCAGTTCACCTACATCCTTCATCGGTTAAGGGCGGCCCGAGAGTCATTCACTTCCTACATCCTCTTCGAAGGAGATGGAAGGCGCCTCCAGTACTGTTGATCTATATTTCAGAGTGATGCCATAGCTTCTCGGCTGGGAGACTCTTTGAATTTTACTCTGTTTTGGCTTCAAGATTGCAGTTCACCTTCATCATTCATCGGTTAGGGCGGCCTGGGCGTTTTAGACTGTGGAGACTGTTTCACTATTATGGATCGGCTTTATTAAATGTCGGGTCTCTTTTGCTACAGCTGTAGCTTGTTTTTGTAAATGAAGCTATACTCAATATAAATTCGAGGGAATTTTTCATGGAAAAAAAAAGTAGTCATCACTTTAATGAGTCATTTAATGTGATCATTCTTGAGAGATATAGTTATTTCAAATCATTCTTGATGTAAGAAATATCATTATTTTAATCCATTTGTGTCTTTATGACTTCATTGTTTTGATAGTACTTGTAATTTAATGTTATTATTCTTCATTTTAGTTGGAAGATAGATCATTTTTTAATTCATTTTTGTTTCATTTTGAAAAGTCTTTATTTTAATTTTAAGTAAACTTTAAATTTGATATAATAATGTTATTATTAATCATAAATAAATAATATTATTATTGTGATTTGTTAATTAAAAGTTTTGGTGTAGGTGTCATACTTTGAAATGTTACGAATAAGAGTAGTATACCACAACTTTTATTGAAGTATTTATTTTAAAAAGGTTTGAAGATTTCAATTCACATTTGTGATATTGTGAATATTTATTAAAACCTAGATATGCTCTATCACTTATCTTTTGCTTTTAGACGAAGTATAAATAATACATTATTGCAAGTTTCAATGTTCCATAACTATTTTATTTTTTCACTTTTTTGCATAGGAAAAAACAATGCCTTGCTATTCAATTGAATCAAAAGCAATTTTCCAATACATATAGTGAGCCATTACAACAATATACTCATTATAAGATCAAGAAATTTTTTTTTCAATTTTTTTTTATAAAAAGTACTTGACAACTTTTCTACTTTTTCCACTTGTTTATTTTTTAGTTAGATAATATAAAAATCTTAGTTAGTTGATAATAAATTAGAGTGAAACTTAAATTGGATTATTAGAATTTTAATGGCTGTGAAACTTCCTATTATTTCTAGAAAATTCCATAACAATAGTGATTAATATAATTATATAACAATAATGATTAACATAATTGCAAAGTCCATTGGCTAACCATACCAATTGACTACCATTCCATTCCCAGATAAAAAATATTGATAATTTCATTATGTAGGTGTTGGGAAACCATACCAATCGATTACCGTTTCATGGAAAAATTAATGACCATTTCATGATGTAGGTGTTAGGGCGAGATTTTGTGTAAGGTAGCTAGAGAGGTAGTGGGGGGGCCTAGAGGGTCCATAGTGATAATAGTGGAGGTCATTCAATGTAAGGTGGACTAGGTCCACTATATTATTAAATAAGGCCCATTATGGTAGCTAGATATAATAAATGTAAGAAGACTTCTTAGAAGGTTCTACTTCTAGAAGATTCCTCCTCTAGAATGTTCTTAGGTGATGGTAGCACTATATAAAGGGGTTCAAGCAAT
>ML792368.1:486311-507039 GCA_009831015.1 Picea engelmannii
ATAAGTCATCATTGTGAGTAACTAACCACCCTCAACTAACTTATCAATGAGTCATTAATGTAGTAACTAGCAACCTTCAACTAGCTTACCTAGTCACTTAATGACTTAAATATTAGATTAATGTGCTTGTGAACAAAAGCAAATATGTGCAAAATACCTTATGCATATGCACACAATAAAACATATGCCAAGCTGCAACCAAATCCACTATTTAGATTTGGTTTCCCCTTGGAAGAGCAATTTTCCAAGTTAGATGAAATAAGTGAAACACTTACACATGTTATCCACTCAATGCAATGCAGATTGAGCTTTTTAGTGAGTATGCTTGAGAGTTCCAAAGTGGCCACAAAAGGCAGACATACATGAAGCCAAACCTAGTTGACTTAGGCATTCACAAGTGACCAAATCTCTATGCACTAAAGGCCATGCAAAAGTAGCCTTCTTTAACATGAGGCGGTGAAACATTGTATCATGAACCCTGCAAGTTTGCATTACTTATATTGGGGTGGTGCTAGGCTAGATGGAATCTTATGTTTTTTGCAAATCATATAACATGAAGTTTATGTAATAAAGTAGTGTTTTGGAATTCCAAACAATTAGACATGTAAAAGAAAAGGGAAACATGTTGATATATATAGTGAGGAGAGCGGCATTGAGTGTTCCACCCGAAAACAATCGGCACCCCCAAGAATCCTTTGGCCCTATGGAAGGGATCTCCTTCGTCAGACCATCCAATGTCGCTTATGACCTCCTCATCAACCTTTATATCTTGCCTCCTAGGAAAACTTTCTTCTATGTCTACTCAGTGGTCGATGCCATGATCTACATGCCCTCTAGACCTACTCCTTCCTTAGCCCATCTACTTAGCTAATGAAAGATAAGGGAAAATAGAGGACTCCTTATCCTTCAATGACAAGCTTGATAACGACTCTAGGATTGTCAATGCAACACATCTACCCTTGTTTTCATATCTCATCTGTTGGCGACGGAAGTCACTCCTGGATTGCTAGCAAGAGTAGAGCCCGACGCCCATTAGTTTTATGTCACAATGGTTTTTTATGGGTGATCAAATGGACAGAGACTCGGGGAAATGTCACTCTAACTCAGAGACTGGGTCTGGCATGTATGAAACAAAGGAGGTCTTGATCTAACTTCAATCAGTGGGTTGATTAAAAGGTGAATAGGTGGAAGACTTGATAAGAAGAGTGAACAAACTACTTTGGGCAACAGGATTTCTGCAGTTTGTTGAAGAAAAACCCCGAATGCGAGATCCTCAGGTTCAGGGCTTCGAGGTACTAATAAAGGGACTTGAATGGATTCTCCAATTCCAAGTCGTTCAACGTTAAGAAAATCACAAGGACTGATTAGAGACGATGCAACTGTCACAGTGATCAAATTCTACATCATCCTATGATAGCTACAACTCGACTGGATTCTCCAATTCCGAGCGGCTCTAACACAGTTTGAACAAAGACATGAAAGAAACTGACATTCATAAGGCAAGAAGTCTCAAGATTTCATACATAACCAGAGATAACAGTGCTTCATTAAAGCTTTACAACCGGGAGCTCTGCTCTACCATCGATACCTTACAAAATACCAAGACTGAGTTTATATACTCAGAGAAAATCGCCTAACAGAGGCGTGTCTAGTCGCCCAAGGCTTGGTGTCTCTTCAGTCAAACTCGTACTGATATCTTTCTTTAAGTGCCATCTTAACTACGCATGGCTCCTGTAAGGGGAGTAGCTGAGCTAATAAGTTTTCAGATAGCGTGTGCAGACTTCTCTGTTGAGCTGAAGACTTTGGCATGGCTCCCTTGAGAAAAACGATACACAGGACTTCCTCGGGCAGACGGTTTGCCAGACCCTCCATTCCCCTTACTTAATGACTGAAAGGAGGTTTCAACCACTCGCTCTTGTCGTCATTTACTCTAGGCGAAAAACAATATGAAGATCAGATCTGATGGCGCTTAGAGACCGCGACGATCCTCTCTGCAACTGAACTCGGTGCCTTCATCCTTCTTTCCACAGCTCCTTCCTTTCCTCAAGTGACCATGGGCTGGGACTCTATGCTTTCGGCGTTCGCGGATATGAAAGGGATAATATTTGCTGATTGAAGTCGCGATGAGCGATATGCCGAGAAGGCTTAATCTGGCACCACGTGTCCCTCTAAGATCTGAGAGCCTTGAACTCACCCGACACCTCTGTGGGCCCAGGTCCAGGACTCACCCGGCATCTCGTGCATCGGACCATAATGGAGTTGCTTTTTGCACCTTGGAATCGCAATGGGAGAAGCACTGAGATGGCACTATTCGCTCCCAAGTGTCCCCTCTGGATGGACGGATGAAAATACCTCGGCAAGACTGTGGGCCCGAGTCCTGACTACTTTCTACGCTTCGCGTCTCGCGGTTGGGAAGAGGCTGGTCCTCGTTCTTCAAAGTCACGAAGGGTAAGGAGGTGATGAAACCTAATTGCACACCACGTGTCCCTCTTTGATCTGACGGTTGAAAATGCTTCGTGGCGCCGCGGGCCCCAACTTCTATGCTTTCGGCATTCGTGAATGTGAAAGGGCTAATCTTCGCTGACTAAAATCGCGATGAGCGAAACGCCGAGGTGACTCAATCTAGTGCCACGCGTCCCTCTGAGATCTGACGGTCTTGAACTCGCCCGACACTGCTGTGGGTCCGGGTCCAAGACTCTCCTGGCATCTCATGCATCGAAACAAAACGGAGTCGCTTTTTGCACCTTGGAGTCGCGACGAGCGAAATGCCGAGATGGCCAGCTCTTGTGACATGCATCACTGGATCGAACGAACCATATTCAGCCTCCAAACATAGGAGTCTTCTTTGATGCTATATGTCGGGTAATTTGGCAACTCTGAGATCCCGATAACCGTTGATCTGCTTCGTGGATAGATTTCGGCTGCCGATGGAAAAACTTCGCCCGCTCACTTGACTCATAACCGGAGAAGAGATCCTTCTGCTGTTGCGCTTGGGTGTTTCCCGTGCAACCTGCAGGTCCGGGTTCTCTCGAGCCCAGGACAAGAATTATCGCTAACATTAGGCTCCATGGGGGATAGAGTCATCCCTGTGATGCTCTAAGAACTCCTTCTGCAGCTTCAGTGCCTTGTTATTGGGCTATGGAGTCACTTATTAGGCTGAAAACATAGAAAAATAAACTAAACAAAGAGCTAAAAGACAATATTTACAAACAGAGGAGCCGTCTAAGGCTCAAATAAAACATTTTTTCAGAAAATGCCCATTCACTGGGCTGTTGAAAACCTCTTCACCCTCCAGATCCTGCAACCCATAGGTGTTGTTGGAGAAAATCTTAGAGATTTTAAAGGGGCCGATCCAGAGGGCGTCGAACTTGCTGTGCTTGCCTTTATCTTGTCTAGGTGCATCCCACTTAAATACCCAGTCCTCGATCTCAAACTCATTTTTACTGACCTTCCTATCAAAAGCCTGCTTGATCTTCTGCTGATGACTGTAAGTTGCGTCCCTCACTTGTTCTCTGATCTGCTGCACTTCCACTATCTGATGAATTCTTCTGATCATATGATCTGGTTCTCCCTCGTAGTCTTGAAAGAACTTCTCCATAGGTAGGGTGAGCTGAGTAGGGAAAACCGCCTCTGCTCCGTAGACTAGTTGAAACGACGAAGTGCCCAGAGAATTCTTTGTCGTGACACGATCGGCCCATAGAGCGAATTTCAACTTTGAATCCCAGGCTCTTTTGTTATCCTCTAACAATATTTTGATGATCTTTATCAGGCTTTGGTTAGAGGATTCCGCTAAACCGTTGCCCTGGGGATAGTAGGGGGTGGAGTGAATTAGCGAGATCTGGAACTACTCACAAAACTTAATTAGAGGTTCAGATTTGAAAGAAGAAGCATTATCGGTAACGATTCTGCTGGGACAGCCAAATCGGGCTATGATATCCTCCAGGAAGTTGATAATTACTTTGTGTGATGCGCTTCTGGTGGGAAAAACCTCTATCCACTTGGTGAAATAATCTGTTGCAGTCAGGATCCATCTGTGCTAACCACTTGAGGGAGGATGAATCTCTCCGATGAATTCCAACCCCCACTGCTGAAAAGGTGCCGAAGCTACTATGGGTTTCAATGGCAGCGATTTGAGCTGTTGCTTTCCTCAGAACTTTTCACATTTGGTGCAAGCTCTGATCTCCCTGCAAACGTCGGGGAACAAAGTGGGCCAATAATACCCAGCTCGGAGTATCCTGTGGGCTGTGGTCTTCCTGAAATGATGAACTCCACAAAGACCGCTATGAAAATCAAACATAACCTTCTGGGCCTCCTGCGGGTCCAGGCATCTCAGAAATACCCCTAGAGGGTCTTTCCAGTACAAGGTTTGGTCAATGAGGCAATACCTGACCGCCTTGAGCTTAAGAGCCCTCACTTTACTTTTTCCCATTCCATCGGGGGGCTTCAACTCCTGCAGAAAATACAGAATGTCACGATACCAGGAACATTTTGCCAGCGATAAGCCATCTTGAGAGCCTTGGCTTGGTGATTCAGCTTGCTGAGATCCTAGGCGAGCATTGATGAAACTAACTCCCAAGGCTTCGCAGTTGGATTCAGCCAGTAGCTTGGCTAAACCTTGCCCCTTAACCAACTTGGTGGGTTTTATTTCTAAGTCAAATTCTAGAATTTTTATGATCTGTTGACCTCTTTTCCCATCTACGTCGGGTTGCACAAGGATGTCCTTCATGGAAGCTGAAGGAACATATGTTGTTACTTTTGAATGCAAGACATAGACTCTGAAAGCTTTAAGAGCTTTCACTAAGGCATAGGCCTGCTTCTCCATGATTTCATATTTTCTCTCTACGTCTCTTAACGCCCTGCTGAAGAAGGCGATGGGCTACTCATGTCCTTCCTCATTTTTCCGCAATAAGACCGCCGCCACTGTATCAAAAGAAGAAAATGAGAAAATCAGGAACTCTTTGGAATAGTTAGGACTGATAAGCACAGGTGCCTCAGTTAATGCCCTTTTTATTTGGTCAAAAGAGGCCCTGGGCTCATCGGTCCATTTCACTTCGTTTCCCTTCCTGAGCATGGCCATGATGTGCTTCACTAGCTCAGCAAAATTCGAGACAAACCTCCTTAGAAAATTAATCTTCCCCAAAAAGGCTTGAACCTCTTGTTTAGACTTGGGCAGTGACAAGGCTTGAATTGCCTCCACCCTACTGGGATCAATTCTCACTCCCTCTGATGATACTATATGTCCCAATAACTTCCCCTCTTTCATAGGAAACAAAGATTTTCTGGGATTTAAGGATAGGCCAAACCTCCGACATTTCAGAAAAACTTTCCTCAGATGACTGCAGTGTTCTCTGTCAGACCTGGAGAAGACCATTATATCATCTAGGTAGATTACCACAAACTTATCTTTCTCCCCGATAAAGGCTATGTCCATGGCTCACTGAAATGTTCCCTGCATTCATCAATCCGAAAGGCATTTTGGCATACATGAATGTGCCCCAAGGAGTGGTGAAAGCCATTTTTTCCCTGTCCTCAGGTATGACTGATATTTGATTATAGCCAGAGAAACCGTCGATCATGGATATCTTGACTGCGCCAGTTACCCTCTGCAGTATGTGTTCCATATTGGGCAGGGGGTAATTGTCCTTCCTTGAGCTCCTGTTCAAGTTCCTAAAATCGACACAGAGTCTGATTTCTCCGCTTTTCTTTCTTACGGGGACCAAATTGGCCACCCAATCAGAATATCTCAAAGGGACGATAATTTGGGCATCTAGCAACTTCTTTAATTCTTTCTCCATGATAGGTAGCAGCATGGGGTTTATCTATCTCAACTTCTGCCTGAATGGCTTAGCCTCTGCTTTCAGTGGAATCTTGTGTTCAATGACAGATGTGTCATAAGTCTTGAGATCTTCGTAGTTCCATGCAAAGACATCAGCGAATTCTTTTAATAACCCAGCATATTCCGCCCTCTGTTCATTGGTCAAGCTGCTTGATAATTTGACAAACTTAGGCTCCTCCTACGTGTCGATGTTGCATTCAGCTATGTCAGCATCTTTACTTGAAACACTACCATTTACTGCCACATCATTCTTATCAAATAGCCTTTCTAAAGGGACTAGTCCCCTTGGAATGTGATTGCTAGGCAGCTGAATAATCTGGTGATTGGTAATTTTATTTGCAAACACTTCAGGGTGAAGTTCACCCTCTGGGTCAGGATCTTGATCAATGTGCAGTGCCGAAAACTCATCGACGGTCTCAAGAAAATTTATGATTTCAATGTCGTCCTCAAATACCTCCCAGTGCTTTACATTGTCTGGGATGGATGGTCTGTATCTTATTTCGACCTCACCATGGATCTTCGGTGGCAGAGAGGCCTTGAACAGACTGGCCGAGATGGCGAAGGAATCGGCCGAGGTATTTTCTTCCCTTGGGACAAAAGTAATGTTGAAAGTTGAGAAAAAATTATCAATCAGGTCCCATACCTCATTCCTATAACTCCTGAGCTGAGGATGCTTAGCTTGATAAACATTCCTGACCTGTTGGATTATCAATTCTACATCTCTAAACACGGACACCTCTTCAATTCCTAATTCCTTTGCAGCCTTCATACCCAGAACAAGAGCTTCGTATTCCGCCACATTGTTGGTGGTTTCAAATTCCAGCTTGTATGACAGGGATATAGTCTTTTGGTAGGGCGATATGAAAATTACTCCAGCGCTAGCACCCATACTGGAGGAAGCCCCGTCAAAGAACATATTCCAGACAGAGGTGATTGAAGGAGGTATCTGCTGATCAATAATAGGCTGCTTTCTTATCTGTAAAGGGACCTTAGGAGTTCCAGTGATCTATAACAAACTAGTCCCTAAGTCGGTATCAAGTGCAAAGATGGGGTGGTTAGTGGGGTTTGCTTCATCACTGACAATATAGGCTATTTGGGCCTCTCTGTACAACCTCCTGTGCTCTCCTCCAAAGACCGGAATAGTGGCATATGTGAGGTCCATTTGTAATGTTCCTCCAAGTCTTTTAATCCAATACCTTGACAACAGCATGCCGAACTTGGGAGGAACATCAGCTACCACAATGTCCATGACCACACTCTTCATGGGCAGTTGAAACAGAGAAACCACCAGGTCCTTGATGACTCCCAGACATTGCACTCTCCTTGAATCGAAAGAATATAAATCATGATAATTCCTTGTCACCTCCAGTCCCAATTCTTCCATGACTATTTTTGGCATAAGGTTATGGGAAGCCCCTGAATCCATGAGGCAGTTATGCAGTACTTTATCATGTATATTCAGGGATGTGTAGAAGGGAGGGGATGAATCATCTCTGTCTTCTACCATGGGGCCTAAGATGATGGCTGGCTTCTCATCTTGAAGGCTTACTGAGTCAGAGGGGGGCTGGGGGGATTCAGATTGTAGCAACTTGGAGAGGGACCTTTTGAAGTCTTCATTTTTAACTAGCTCGGAGAGAGGTACAGGAATCCTAATCTTTTGAATCTCATGCTCAAAATTGAAAGAGGGGATAGGCTTAGGATCTTCTCTTACCTCAATGACAGGCTCTTTGGCTGCTGGCGAAGCACTCTGAGTCTTCTTTTCTTTAGTTGTGGCTGTTGCAGCTTTGGTAGGCCTATCTGCTATGAGGGGCTGGTCTGGGCTGTCAAAGTCTCCTTCTTTCCTTCTCGATCTGAGATTATATCTGTTAGAAGTGTGACCATCCCTTTCTCCCTTCCCTAACTCATAGATCTGAATGTTCATCAAAGATCTTTCATATGCAGACTGAGTCAAGTGGGGAAAAGGGGGAGTCTCTTCAATACAGTGAATTTTCGGGCCAAACTCATCTATCTCCTCTCTTTCCTCATGATCAACTAGGTTGTTTTGGAGGGGGGTTTGAACCCTTTGATCATCTCTATCTTTTCCCCTTTGTTCCCTCGGGAAAACCYGMGGCATRTTGTTAGYAGGTYGTCTGAAACCTYTATTATCARTGTTHTRGRGATTTYTGTACATRGGMTTCCCCTCTAATTCCCACCTTYMTATCTTGGCAGYRAGCGATTTTATTGCTCTGKYTRTCTCATCTRTMTRATGGGGCAGGGGAGAGGAAYTGGAYGAGGGAGCTTCAKGCCTGCTCTTTGAYRTATTTCTATCACSGRYGTTCCTGAGTCRRWTGAYGGMCAATAYGTTGGATTCTACCTCCACGGYTGYGTCTTGCATGTGTGCCAGCGTAGCAGCTCTCCTCTCCCTTAGCAGTAGGCAGAAATCAGGATYRAAGGCRYTGGASTAAGTGATCTTTGCARAGGCTTCGGAGGGTTTTATCTCAGCAGGAATTTTGTTGTACATTTTATTAAATCTCTTGGAGAAGTCAGAAACAGACTCTCCTTCCTTTCTCTTCAACGACCCAAACTCTGTCATGTAATACATGAAGTCTTTTTTATCTCCCCGCTGTCTCAAAAAGGCATTATCTAAAGCTCTGATCCCGTCAATAGATCTAGGAGGCAGGGCCCTGAACCAGTTTCTAGCCTCTCCTTGGAGACTATGGTCAAAAATTCTCATCCATACGTCTGTGTGCATGATAACATTATCATCCACGAAAGTGTAAAAGGATGCTAGGTGCTCTTCAGTAGTTATATCCCCCTCGCCTGTGAACTTGGGCAGCTGCTTTAGGTATCCTTCTGGTGGGAGGTTATTGAGAGGCTATGGTAGCACGAGGGGAGCGTATCTAGCGGCTATGATGACCTCTATTTTGGTCATAGGGGGATTTTATCCGGCCATAGGAATATTAGGTAGAGGAGAAATCAGAGGAGGAGTTCGCGAAGGGGCTACGGGAAATGAGTCTCGAAGTGAAGTGGGAAACAAGAGAGGATTTAAGGAGAAAACTAACAAGCTCAAGTCAGCAGGTACTCCTCCTTGTGCAGGAGTGGGGAAATATTTTGTGGTCGTGGATCTACGCCAATGTACAACTTAAGAGGAGAGGGGAGTGACAAGGGTTTCTCCCTCCATTCCCGGACCAAGAGGGGAAAACTCAGCAGGAACACTCTGTAAATTCAGGAAACAGGAAACTTCTGAAGGAGGTCTATTAAGAAACTGAGGAGGAGAAAACAGAGCTCTTACAGAAGGAGATGGCGGATTACCTATTTCGACGGTGGAAGCTTCTTCTTCAGGGGCCTTTCCTTTTCTGAGAACCACCTCCGGATCAGTTTCAGGTGTAGCTAGGGGCAGCTGTGGATGAGACCGCGTGTGTCTGCCTCTGAAAGCCACAATTGATAGAGCAGGTTCTCCCCAGCGGAGTCGTCACAATGGAGTCGCCAGGTACACAACAACAATCTTGATAATTCTGATATCTGATGCACCTTCAGAATCAGTTAATCATTGTCGTTCAATCCCGGGGAAAATATTCAACTTCGTCCTCGGCAACAGTGCCAGAAATGTTGGCGACGGATGTCACTCCTGGATTGCTAGCAGGAGCAGAGCCCGACGCCCATCAATTTTATGTCACAGTGTTTTTTTATGGGTGATCAAATGGACAGAGACTTGGGGAAATGTCACTCTAACTCAGAGACTGGGTCCGGCCTATATGAAACAAAGGAGGTCTTGATCTAACTTCAATCAATGGGTTGATTAAAAGGTGAATAGGTGGAAGAATTGATAAGAAGAGTGAACAAACTACTTCGGGAAACAGGCTTTCTACAGTTTATTGAAGAAAAACCCCGAACGCGAGATCCTCAGGTTCGGGGCTTCGAGGTACTGATAAAGGGACTTGACTGGATTCTCCAATTCCAAGTCATTCAGCGTTAAGAAAATCACAAGGACTGATTAGAGATGATGCAACTGTCACAGTGATCAAATTCTACATCATCCTATGACAACTACAACTCGACTGGATTCTCCAATTCCGAGCGGCTCTAACACAGTTTGAACAAAGACATAAAAGAAACTGACATTCATAAGGCAAGAAGTCTCAAGAGTTCATACATAACTAGAGATAACAGTGCTTCATTAAAGCTTTACAATCGGGAGCTCTTCTCTACCATCGATACCTCACAAAATACCAAGACTGAATTTATATACTCAGAGAAAATTGCCTAACAGAGGCATGTCCAGTCGCCCAAGGCTTGGTGTCTCTTCAGTCAAACTCGTACTAATATCTTTCTTTAAGTGCCATCTTAACTACGCATGGCTCCTGTAAGGAGAGTAGCTGAGCTAATAAGTGTTCAGATAGCATGTGTAGACTTCTTTGTCGAGTTGAAGACTTCGGCATGGCTCAATAGAGAAAAACGATACACAAGACTTCCTCAGGCAGACAGTTTTCCAGACCCTCCATTCCCCTTACTTAATGATTGAAAGGAGGTTTCAACCACTCTCTCTTGTCGTCATTTACTCCAGGCGAAAAACAATATGAAGATCAGATCCGATGGCGCTTGGAGACCGCGACGATCCTCTCTGCAACTGAACTCAACGCCTTCGGCCTTCTTTCCGCAGCTCCTTCCTTTCCTCAAGTGACCATGGGCTGTGACTCTATGCTTTCGGCGTTCGCAGATATGAAAGGGCTAATCTTTGTTGATTGAAGTCGCGATGAGCGATATGACGAGAAGGATTAATCTCGCACCATGTGTCCCTCTGAGATCTGACATCCTTGAACTCACCCAACACCTCTGTGGGCCCAGGTCTGGGACTCACTCGGCATCTCGTGCATTGGACCATAACGAAGTTACTTTTTTCACCTTGGAATCGCGATGGGTCAAGCACCGAGATGGCACTATTCGCTGCCAAGTGTCCCCTCTGGATGGACGGCTGAAAATGCCTCGACAAGACTGTGGGCCCGAGTCCTGACTGCTTTCGGCGCTTCGCGTCTCGCGGTTGGGAAGAGGCTGGTCCTCGTTCTTCAAAGTCGCAAAGGGCGAGGAGGCGATGAAACCTAATCGCGCACCACATGTCCCTCTTTGATTTGATGGTTTAAAATGCTTCGTGGCGACGCGGGCCCCAGCTTCTATGCTTTCGGCGTTCGCGAATGTGAAAGGAATAATCTTCGCTGACTAAAATCGTGATGAGCGAAACGCCGAGGTGGCTTAATATTGTGCCACGCATCCCTCTAAGATCTGACAGTCTTGAACTCACCCGACACCGCTGTGGGCTCGGGTCTGGGACTCTCCCGGCATCTCATGCATCGGAACACAACGGAGTTGCTTTTTGCACCTTGGAGTCGTGACGGGCGAAACACCGAGATGGCCAGCTCTTGCGACACGCGTCACTGGATCGGACGAACCATATTCAGCCTCCAAACATAGGATTCTTCTTTGATGCTATATGTTGGGTAATTTGGCAACTCCGAGATCTCGATAACCGTTGATTTGCTTCGTGGATAGATCTCGGCTGCCGATGGAAAAACTTCGCCCGCTCACTTGACTCATAACTGGAGAAGAGATCCTTCCGCTGCTGCGCTTGGGTGTTTCCCGTGCAACCTGCAGGTTTGGGTGCTCTCGAGCCCAGGACAAGAATTATCGCTAACATCATCAACAATGAATCTAGGGTCGTTCTCGCAACATGTGTTAAATGAAAACCCTATGTAGAACCCTCAACTCCCAAGAGTTTGAATGGTAAATGAAGCATTGACACCATCCATCACAATGGTCAAAGACATAGATTACCAATGCAACTTTTTGCAAGAAAATGTGTTGGTGTGTCGCTTCAATGCCCTCTAGCCAAAACCGAAACATGGAACATAGAAATAAAAGAAGCCTACATCTACTCAAACACAAAAAGGTTCTTCATTGTGGAATTTGATCTTGCAAAAGACAAAAATCAGATCCTCAAAGTGTCCTTTGTTTTGGGGTCAAAGCGAGACTTTTTGAAGCCAAGGATTCCAATGTGTGATGCAGAAATGGACACACTCTTCACCGCCCCTGTTTGGCTAAGAATGCCAAACCTCCCCTTGCACTTTTGGGGTTTTGATTCATTGTAGTAAACAAAAAATACCATAGGTAAATCCCATTTTAGAGGTGTTGAAACCTAATGAAGGAACATAACTACCTTGCATGCATTTGTGTTAACATGGATTTTAGTAAAGGATTCCCGACAAAAATAAAGCTTGTAATAACAAACTACACCTAGACCTCGCATCTTGACTATGAGCAAGTAACATTCAAATATAGGGCTTGTCTCAAAACATGGCACATAGTAGCTCACTGATCCAAGAGAGATGGGAGACATAAAATCCTAAAGAGGAAACCCACATGGTGGGATGGAGAAACAACAAACAAATATCAAATCAATAAGGAATCCCTGATAGTGAAATATGTCTAGTAAGCTCCACCCTCCCCATGCAAGGCATCAAAAGTTCTACCAAAGACCACCCTACCCACATGAGAGAACCCACCAATCATTGACCCATTGGTGTAGATATTTCCCTTGATCTAGGAAAGTGGGGAAGGGCGAAAACAAATCCAACCCTCTCCTCTAAGAACATCCATCTCTCTTTCATGTCCCATAAAAAGGGCAAGATCCATTGGGTAAATTTATTAGAAAAAGAAAAGGAAGTCTTGGAAATTTTTTGTGTCTAGCATTCCCTCCTTGATGAAGAAAAGTGTCACAAATATGCAATAAAGTAAATTGTCAAAATTAGTAACACCTTACGGAGATTAGACAAAGGAATGGATCACATCTTCCGAGAAGAAAAAAAGCAAATGGTTAATGTTTTTATTGATGTCATATTACGGGATTACAATACACACAACATTTCCAATATTGCTTTATATATATATAGGTTTACAAGTATAATAAAAAAAGGGTGCATGTAAAAAAGTATAAAGTGAAATGGTGGTTTCAAACCCATGGGTTTGGGTATTTTCCCATGGTATTTGGAAAAGTAAAATAAAAAAGGGGAATTAATTATTTAATTAATGGACATGTCCCTTCATGAAGGGTTATGACGAAGTATAAACAGAGAAATTATTGAGAGAAAGTGTGTGTGTGAAAAATGGATGAGCAAAGATTGGATATCATTTCAAAAGGGAAGAGTTGATAAATTAGTTTTAGGCCATCTTGGAATTTTTGCGATAACTTAGTTTCTGGGGCATTTCAAACATTGAAATTTTGATGAGAGGAATGAGATATCTCTGGGTACTTGTGGTCAAAATTTTAGATGTTGATTCACTATACTTTTGGAAATATTCCTTCTGGAAATTAGGGTTCTTGAATGCTTCTGAAATCAGTTTCAAGCAAGTCAACTTGACATTTTCTCTATAACTTATTTTCTAGGATGTTTCAGACCATGAAATTTTGATGAGACGGAGGCGAGATCTATGGGTACATGTGATAAAATTTGTATACCTTGGTTCACTATAATTTCAGAGATATGTCCTATGGAATTCAGGGTTCCTGAATGGTCCTGAAATCAATTTCAAACAAGTCAATTTGACATTTTCACTATAACTTATTTTTTGGGATTTTACTGTGCAAATTTCATAGATCTAAGGAGACATACAGAAGTACCTAAAGTAAAAATTTCAGATGTGGTTCGCTATACTTTCATATATATGCCGTGTGGAAGTTAGGGTTTCTGAATGGTCTTGAAATCCATTTCAAACACGTCAGTTTGACATTTTCACTTTAACTTCTTTTCTTGGACTTTTCAGACCGTGAAAATTTTAAGGATCTGAGGAGACATACATAAGTACCTTAGGTAAAAATTTTATACTCGGATTTGCAAAATTGGATACGTGGCATGTTGTACAAGTTCGTTCTTGGGAAGAGGCCTAAAACAAGCAGCTTTGGGAAAGTTACCATTTGGAAATTCAAGTTTTGGTCAGACCTGGTAAAGGGAGAAGTAGTGAGTAGACCTGGTGAAGGAAAAATCGATGAGTAGACCTGGTGAAGGTAGAAGCAATGAACAAACCTGGTGAAGGCATAGGTAACAAACAAATCTAGTGAAGGTTAATGAAGCTCACACAAAGAGATTGGTGTCTCTTGCTAAGTTGGTGCTTACCAATGGGGATTGGTGTCTATGGATATCTGTAAGAGTAGGAATTGGTGCCACTCAAACAAAGAGATTGGTGTCTCTTTCTAAGTTGGTACTCAACGGTGGGGATTGGTGTCTATTGGAACATAAATAATCCTAAAATTTGATCTTGAAATTCTCCACTTCATGAAAATATAATCCTTCCCAAAGTGGTAACTCATAAATTAAATTTTGAAATTTAAATCAAATTCAATTCTGGTCAATCCGTAATAAAGCGCATGTGATTTTTGTTGTTGATGAAGTTTTTCATTTGATCGAACGATCCTAATTTCTCTAGAGTTTTGGAGTCACCTGATGGTTAATAACATGAATCACTAAAGGTTGCTTCAGAGCTTCGTGCTTCAAGTATTTCGATAAGTCTTAACGATAAAAGTCCCAAAATCCAAAAGCGTTCGTTTGTCACTGTTTCCTAAAACTTTAAAGGACACGAGTCGTAATACAGGTGTATCTTTTGAGTCTTCCTTGAGTTGACATGTGGCACCTACTTATGACATTATCATTTGAAGATTCATATGATTCTAAGTAACACGTGGCTTCTCCCTTTCTCGAGACATAATCTAGAATGACGCCATCCACGACATGTCACTATGGGAGATGACCCTTTGGAAATATAACAAAGAGATAATTCGCAAATCCACGAACCAATAAAATGTCGAAGTATTAAATTTTAATTAATAAATTTAATCTTGGTCAAGAGATAATTAACAACTTCGCACTTCATGGTTCGGACGCTGACTCTTCATCAGATCCTAAAATCTCGGCAGTCCGAATTTCCGAAGCACTTCAAGATAAATATGATTAATTAATATTTTAAAAGAGATTATTGGATAATTAATCATTTCGTAGTTTCTGGTTTCGGGAATTTCTTCTCGAACTACATTTAAAAATCCCAAATTATGGAACTGCGCCCTTTGGAATTATGACCTGTGGAACTACACCCTCTAGAATTATGACCCCTGGAACTACGCCCTCTAGAACTATGCCCTCTGGAACTATGACCTCTAGAACTACGCCCTCTAGAACTACACCCTCTAGAACTATGACCTCTGGAACTATGACCTCTAGAACTACGCCTTGTGGAACTATGACCTGTGGAACTGTGACATGTGGAACTGTGACATGTGGAACTATGACCTGTGGAACTCCGCCCTTCAGAACTATGACCTGTGGAAGTACGCCCTCTAGAACTATGACCTATGGAACTGTGACTTATGGAACTACGACCTCTGGAAATATGCCCTATGGAACTATGACCCGTGGAACTACGCCCTCTGGAACTACGCCCTCTGGAACTGTGACCTGTGGAACTACGCCCTCTGGAACTACGACCTGTGGAACTACGCCCTCTGGAAATACGCCCTCTGGAACTATGACCTGTGGAACTATGACCTGTGGAATTGTGACTTGTGGAACTATGCCCTCTAGAACTATCACCTTTGGAACTCTGATCTCTAGAACTACACCCTGTACAACTATGACCTATGGAACTACGCCCTATGGAACTATGACCCGTGGAACTACGCCATCTGGAACTATGACCTGTGGAACTACGCCCTCTGGAACTATGACCTGTGGAACTACGCCCTTTGGAACTACGCCCTCTCGAACAATGACCTCTAGAACTATGACTTGTGGAACTATGCCCTCTAGAACTATGACCTCTGGAACTCTGAACTCTAGAACTATGACTTGTGGAACTGTGACCTATGGAACTATGACCTGTGGAACTATGCCCTCTGGAACTACACCCTCTGGAACTACGCCCTATGGAACTACACCCTCTGGAACTACGCCCTCTGGAACTATGAACTCTGGAACTGTGACTTGTGGAACTACGCCCTTCGAAACTATGACCTCTGGAATTATGACCACTAGAACTATGCCCTGTAGAACTATGACTTGTGGAACTGTGACATGTGGAACTATGACATGTGGAACTGTGACCTCTGGAACTATGATCTCTGGAACTATGACTTGTGGAACTATGCCCTCTGGAACAATCCTTCTGCTCTATGTTCCAAAGGTCGCAGTTCCATAGGTCATAGTTCTAGAGGGTGTAGTTCCACAGGTCATAGTTCCAGAGGTCACAGTTCCACAGGTCAGTTCCAAAGATCACAGTTCCACAAGTCATAGTTCTACAGGGCATAGTTCTAGTGGTCATAGTTCTAGAGGTCATAGTTCCAGAGGGCGTAGTTCCACAAGTCAGAGTTCCAGAGGTCATAGTTCCAGAGGTCATAGTTCCAGAGGGCATAGTTCCAGAGGGCGTAGTTCCACAGGTCATAGTTCCAGAGGGTGTAGTTCCAGAGGGCATAGTTTCAGAGGGAATAGTTCCAGAGGTCATAGTTTAAGACGGCATAGTTCCACAGGTCATAGTTCCACAGGTCATAGTTCTACAGGGCGTAGTTTTAGAGTTCAGAGTTCCAGGGGTCATAGTTCTAGAGGGCATAGTTCCACAAGTCATAGTTCCAGAGGTCATTGTTCCAAAGGGTGTAGTTCCAAAGGGCGTAGTTCCACAGGTCATAGTTCTAGAGGGCATAGTTCCACAGGTCATAGTTCCAGATGGCGTAGTTCCAGAGGGCGTAGTTCCACAGGTCATAGTTCCACAGGGTGTAGTTCTAGAGGTCAGAGTTCCAGAGTCTGTAGTTCCACAATTCACAGTTCTACAGGTCATAGTTCCAGAGGTCATAGTTCCAAAGGGTGTATTTCCAGAGGGCGTAGTTACAGAGGTCATAGTTCCAGAGGGTGTAGTTCCACAGGTCATAGTTCCAGAGGGAGTAGTTCCATAGGTCATAGTTCCAGAGGGCGTAGTTCCAGAGGTCGTAGTTCCAGAGGTCGTAGTTCCACAAGTCACAGTTACACATGTCATCGTTCAAGAGGGCGTACTTCCATGGGTCATAATTCTGGAGGGCGTAGTTCCACAGGTCATAGTTTCACATGTCATAGTTCCACAAGTCATAGTTCCACAGGGCATAGTTCTAGAGGTCATAGTTCCAGAGGTCATAGTTCCAGAGGGTGTAGTTCTAGAGGGCAAAGTTCTAGAGGTCATAGTTTCAAAGGGCATAGTTCAAAAGATCATAGTTCCAGAGGTGTAGTTCCATAGGTCATAGTTCCAAAGGGTGTAGTTACAAAAGGCGTAGTTCCAGAGGTCATAGTTCCAGAGGGCGTAGTTCCATAGGTCATAGTTCCACAGGTCACAATTCCACAGTTCATAGTTATAGAAGGCCTAAGTTCTAGAGGGCGTAGTTCCATAGGTCATAGTTCCAGAGGGCGTAGCTCCACAGGGCGTAGTTCTAGAGTTCATAGATCAAGAGGGTGTAGTTCCAGAGGGCATAGTTCCATGGGTCATAGTTCAAGAGGGTATAGTTCCACAGGTCATATTTCCAGAGGGCGTAGTTCCACAGGTCATAGTTACATAGGTCATAGTTCCACAGGTCATAGTTATACATGGTGTAGTTCTAGAGGTCAGAGTTCTAGAGGTCATATTTCTAGACGGTGTAGTTCCACAAGTCATAGTTACACTGGTCATAGTTCCAGAGGTCATAGTTCTAAAGGGAGTAGTTCCAGAGGGCATAGTTCCACGGGTCATAGTTTCAGAGGGTGTAGTTCCACAGGTCATAGTTCCAGAGGGCGTAGTTCCTCAGTCCATAGTTCCAGAGGGCATAGTTCCACAAGTCACAGTTCTAGAGGTCATAGTTCTAGAGGTCATAGTTCTAGAGGGCGTAGTTCTAGGGGGTGTAGTCCCAAAGGTCATAGTTAGTAGTTCCACGGGTCACAATTCCAGAGGGCGTAGTTCAATAGGTCATAGTTCCAAAGGGCGTAGTTCCACAGGTCATAGTTCCACAGGTCACAGTTCTACATGTCATAGTTCTACAGAGCGTAGTTCTAGAGGTCATAGTTCCAGAGGGCGTAGTTCCACAAGTCAGAGTTCCACAGGTCATATTTCTAGAGGGCGTAGTTCTACGAGTGAAAGTTCCACAGGTCATAGTTCCACATGTCATAGTTCCAGAGGGCATAGTTCCAGAGGGTGTGGTTCCACAAGTCATAGTTCCAAAAGGCGTAGTTCCACAGGTCATAGTTCCAGAGGGCGTAGTTCCACAGGTCATAGTTCCAGTGGTCATAGTTCCAGAGGTCATAGTTCTGGAGTGCGTAGCTCTATAGGCCAAAGTTCCAGAGCCAAGTCATAGTTCTGGAGCACGTAGTTCTACAGGAACAAGTCACAGTTCCAGAGGTCATAGTTCCAGAGGGCATAGTTCTAGAGGGCGTAGTTCCATAGGTCATAGTTCCACAGGGCATAGTTCCACAGGTCATAGTTCCAGAGGGCATAGTTCCAGAGGGCGTAGTTCCATAGGTCATAGTTCCAGAGGGCATAGTTCCAGAGGTCATAGTTCCACAAGTCAGAGTTCCACAGGTCATAGTTCCAGACGGCGTAGTTCCACAGGTCATAGTTCTACAAGTCATAGTTATGGAGGGCATAGTTCAACAGGTCATAGTTCCACATGTCACAGTTCCACAGGTCATAGTTCCACAGGGCGTAGTTCTAGAGGTCATATTTCTAGAGGTCATAGTTCTAGAGGGCGTAGTTCTAGAGGTCATAGTTCCAAAGGGCGTAGTTCCAGAGGGTTTAGTTCCAGAGGTCATAGTTCCAGAGGGCATAGTTCCACAGGTCATAGTTCCAAAGGGTGTATTTCCAGAGGGCATAGTTCCAGAGGTTATAGTTCCAGAGGGCATAGTTCCAGAGGTCATAGTTCCAGAGGGCGTAGTTCAAGAGGTCATAGTTCCAGAGGGCATAGTTCTAGAGGTCGTAGTTCCACATGTCATAGTTCCAGAGGCGTAGTTCCAGAGGGCGTAGTTCCACAGGTCATAGTTCCAAAGGGCATAGTTCCAAAGTGCGTAGTTCCATAGGTCATAGTTTCAGAGGGCGTAGTTCCACAGGTCATAGTTCCAAAGGGCGTAGTTCCAAAGTGCGTAGTTCCACAGGTCATAGTTTCAGAGGGCGTAGTTCCAGACGTCATAGTTCCACAGGTCATAGTTCTAGAGGGCATAGTTCTAGAGGGCATAGTTCCACAGGTTATAGTTCTAGAGAGTGTATTTCCAGAGGTCATAGTTCCATAGTGCATAGTTCCAGAGGTCATAGTTCTAGAGGGTGTAGTTCCAGAGGGCGTAGTTCCAGAGGTCATAGTTCCAGAGGGCGTAGTTCCAAAGGGCGTAGTTACAAATGTCATATTTCCAGAGGTCATAGTTCCAGAGGCGTAGTTCCATAGGGTGTAGTTCCACAGGTCATAGTTCCAAAGGGTGTAGTTTCAGAGGGCATAGTTCCAGAGGTCATAGTTCCAGAGGGCATAGTTCCATAGATCATATTTCTAGAGGCGTAGTTCCATAGGTCATAGTTCCAAAGGGCGTAGTTACAGAGGGCGTAGTTCCACAGGTCATAGTTCCACAGGTCACAGTTCCATAGGTCACAGTTCTACAGAGCATAGTTCTAGAGGTCAGAGTTCTAGAGGTCATAGTTCCAGAGAGCGTAGTTCCACAAGTCACAGTTCCACAGGTCATAGTTCCAGAGGGTGTAGCTCCACAGGTCATAGTTCCAGAGGGCATAGTTCCACAAGTCATAGTTCTAGAGGGCGTAGTTAGAGAGGGTGTAGTTCCACAGGTCATAGTTCCAAAGGGCGTAGTTCCACAGGTCATAGTTCCAGAGGGCATAGTTCTAGAGGTCATAGTTCCATAGGGCGTAGTTTCACAGGTCATAGTTCAAGAGAGCGTAGTTCCAGAGGTCATAGTTCCAGAGGGCATAGTTCCAGAGGTCATAGTTCCAGAGGGTGTAGTTCCAGAGGTCATAGTTCCATAGGTCATAGTTCCACGGGTGTAGTTCCAGAGGGCGTAGTTCCACATGTCATAGTTCAAAAAGACGTAGTTCCAGAAGGCATAGTTCTAGAGGGTGTATTTCCATAGGTCATAGTTCCAGAGGGCATAGTTCCACAAGTCATAGTTCTATAGGGCATATTTCCACAGGTCATTTTTCCAGAGGGTGTAGTTTAAGAGGTCATAGTTCCAGAGGGCGTAGTTCCAGAGGTCACAGTTCCACAGGGCGTAGTTCCATAGGTCATAGTTCCAGAGGGCATAGTTTTAGAGGGCATAGTTCCAGAGGTCATAGTTCGACAGGTCATAGTCCCTGAGGCGTAGTTCCATAGGTCATAGTTCCAAAAGGCATAGTTCCAGAGGTTGTAGTTACAGAGGTCATAGTTCCACAAGTCATAGTTCCAGAGGGCGTAGTTCTAGAGGGCGTAGTTCCAGAGGTCATAGTTCCAGAGGCATAGTTCTAGAGGGCGTAGTTCCACAGGTCATAGTTACAAAGGGCGTAGTTCCACAGGTCATAGTTCCACAGGTCACTGTTCTACAGAGCGTAGTTCTAGAGGTCAGAGTTCCAAAGTTTATAGTTTCAGATGGCGTAGTTCCACAAGTCACAGTTCCACAGGTCATAGTTCCAGAGGTCATAGTTCCAGAGGGTTTAGTTCCATAGGTCATAGTTCCAGAGGGCATAGTTCCATAGGTCATAGTTCCAGAGGGCGTAGTTCCATAGGTCATAGTTCCAGAGAGCATAGTTCCAGAGGTCATAGTTCCATGGGTCATTCAACAGGTCATAGTTCCATAGGGCATAGTTCCAAAGGGCGTAGTTCCAGAGGTCATAGTTCCATAGGGCGTAGTTCCATAGGTCATAGTT
>ML792368.1:524078-547505 GCA_009831015.1 Picea engelmannii
TACAGAGATATATATTATTAGATCAAATATTTTATAGTCCTCCCCACATGATTGAAGGTAATAATATGATTCTCACGTAAGGATTGTGCCAGTTAATTTATCTGTAGAATCTTTAGGGGATTGATTGAGTGGTTGAGAAGGTCTGCTCTCCACCATCAAGTCTGCAAGGAAAATATTACATATCAGTCACAAATAGTAAGGAAAAGTTTGTCTTTATCAATTTTATTTGCTGGATTACTTACCTAGTTGGTGGGAAGTGTTGAATCCGTAAACCATATCTTCTGGCTCTGGAATTGATATATGAAAGATATGCTCACTTGGGGTGGTAGATCTGCAAAAAATAAAACACTTCAATATAAGCCATACAAAATCAAAATCAAAATGGAGTTCAGACAAACAAAAAGTGAATGAGATGGAATCCAATACGTGTTGAAGTTGACAGAAATGAGGTGGACGGGTAAGACATCGGTTACATTGTCTATCCCTCGCTTGGATACGGGGAACACCGTGATCACCGGGGGGAGTTTTAACAGTCTGATCTTCCATGCAAGAACTACCCCCCAATTCCCGCACCCTCCACCGCTCAAGGCCCAGAACACCTCTTCCCCCATGCTATTCCCGTCGTGCAGTTTCCCCGCTGAGTCTATCAGCCGCGCGTCGATTACGTTGTTCGCCGCGAGGCCGTACCATTTCCAACTGTTAGCAGTCGTCGTTGCTCACACAGTGCTCTGGTTCAGGGGCAGAGGAATGGGCGCCCAGAGGAATGAGGCGGGCGCGGATTGGGAGCAGAGGAATGGGCGCGCACAGAGGTAATGAGGCGGGGAAGATTGAATTTGAATTTGAATTTGGCATTGCCGGACGGAAAGATCGCGCGACTGCCGGCGGGAGGTTCGACGGGATGTGACGGGTAGCTGAGGCTCCGACATGATCGGCGATGGGTCTAACATCATCGGCGACGGAAAATAGAAGCCGGAAAACGGGTGCCGGCAAAGGTCCATTTCGTTTGTGGTTTAGCCTACGCCAAAATTTAAAAATTCTGCCATTTTTCTTTCTGCCTCATTAATTTTCTCTTGCCGCCTTCCGCCTCATTAATTTCCCTTCCACTGAATTGTCTGTGAGGTGAGAAAAGTGATGAATACACGCCAAAGCAGGTGCGAAAGGTGATAAATACACGCCAAAGCAGGTGATGACTACACACAACATATGTAGGTTGGCAGTTTTGCTGTCTTTATATATAAAAAACTCTCTTTCCTTCGCCCCCCTCGGTGGTAAGTATTTCATCTTTGATGGGGAGACGGCTCCAAATGCATAATACCTGACAAAATTCCATACATGATTTGACATAACAAATGACAAGTAAAAAATCTTAGTCTGTACACTTAATCTGAAAGATGGGTCTGCATTGCTCACCGCCTGGTATTGCTTCCTCCGACGTGAGAGAAACAAGCGCTGTTGATGGGTGCATACTGTCGAGGAGCAATGATAATAGGAAGGCCGAGGCTATACACATTGATTATATCCGCAGATAACCCATTTTGGTTTTCGGAGCAAGAATGCTTGCAGATCTCATAACAATCACTGTATATATACATTTATATCCTGAACTCACATAGCTGCTCCAAGCCATAGATTTTAGCGTTGGTCGGGTCTTCCTGGCTTCAGATTCTATCCCACAAAAGATGAGTTGTTGGGCTTCTATATGAAGAAAAGGATCCAAGCAAGCCACCCACTGAACTTCGATAAAATTATACCGACTATACACTTGTATCAATATGATCCCTAGGAATTACCAGGTATGTTTAATTCTTTACTTCTTCGCTTGTTTGAATTTGAAATTAAATATTCAGGCAGTATTAACTGATCTATTACAGGTTTAGCTCATGATGTTGGAGAGAGACAATGGTTATTCTTGGTTCCAAGATATCATAAAAAATGTGCTCGACCTAACAGATTAACCGTGTCGGGTTTTGCTAAAGAGTCGAACGGTTGACGCTGCGAAGATGCCAATGAGCCAAATTTTGTTTCTCCAAGGCATCAGGATCGCATGATCATGGAGTGTTTAAGGTTACTCCAAACTTGATTATTCATGATAGAGCTCTCTCCGATGGAAATAAGGGAAGCGATGACATGAACAACATGGAAAATGGATATGCACTACTTCTAGAAATGGATATACGATGACAAACGTACAAAACAGTGCTTCTGACCTTTATCTTCAACAATATAAAAAAAATCCAATGTAGATCTAGAGGGGGTTTCCAAAATTGATTACAGTCTCTATTTCTTTCTAACTGACTTGTGTGACTGCTCTGTGACTTGCTGTCATGGAGATTCAAGCATAGGGTTCAACATTCCACAGAGTCCAGAAAGAAGAAGAGGGCAAAGAGGTCATGCTGTCTAGATGGGATTCTCTATCTCCTTTCCTATGTATTCGATGAACGAAGACTCCATCTCCTCGTACGTGTCAAGTAAAATCCCCACAGAGTCTTTGATCCCATTCATCCACGACAGAGAATAGGATTTCGAACGAGGAGGAGGCGGAGGCCTTCATCCATATTGCATATTCGAAGGCCAAAGAACATGCCCAGAGGTGGAGTTGAGAGATTCTGTAGAATGTCTTCCATGGCCTTACATGGACTTCTGCTACTGCAGCATATGATCGTGACCATGAGGATGATGTTCATCAGGATGTGGTCCTGATTCCCCTAATTCCTCCTCCGATTCCAATTTGTTTCAGACAACTTTGTACATCACCATCAGTTACCCTTTGAGAAACTACTTCTTCAGCCAAGTTGGATTAAGGTGGACTACTTTCCCTTGCTCCTAAATACAACTACTACGCGATTTGACCTTACCTTATAGTAGGTTTTTTTTCTCCTTTCTCAATGTTTCCTGCATATTCATGTTTTCTCTTGCTCAGTTTCATAGATGCCTTCTTCCTGTACTCTTCTGGAGATTCGTCACTAGAATTTCCCTACTCCCTGGAGAAGCCTTTGCTACTTGATTTGCACCTCTTGCAGGTCGACTTGGCAATACCCCACCAGGAAAGACATATGGTGGAATTTTCTTTTGGCACACATGTGATACAAAGATGTCCATTCTTGGTCTCCAAAGGAAATACATGATCACTGAGTGCCTGGATTGTTCTACTGAGTGCATGTATTCTTCTACAGTGCCATGCATGTCAAACTATTGATCTTCCTATGTTGGCACTCCTTGTTTCCTTTGTAAACCCATAAAATATGCACAATTTTATCCTTGACTAGATGTGTTGTTATATTCACAAAGGTAAGGATGGCATTGCAACATCCCAAATGTGTCCCTTTCAATCTACAAAATTAAATAGAAAACTGCATAAACAACAATATTACTACATATCAATCGAAAAAAAAACATATACTGATAGAGCATGGTCGATCCTTCAATGTAATTAGCCTTAGTCATGACTCAACCCATCCCTTCCATGTTCTCAATTCATCTTGATTTGCAGCTACAATGTCTATTTACAAATAATTTTTGTATGACTTAAAAAAAGGATGAGGCTCAAATAGAGCACCCCAACCTGCCTTATTCATTTCAATATCATGTTCCAAAATCAAATTAGAGAATGAAGTTTACAAGAATCCATTTTACATGCTTATCATCAACACAACTTAATAACAAAAATTTCTTTACATTTTACATGCTTATCAACAACAAAGCTTAATAACAAAAAGTTCTTTAGAGACTCATACCTCACCAATTTTGTTTCCGGTATGAAATTTCTCTTTCACGACATAAAGTGTGCTTGCGAATACATTGTAATTGGAGTTCATGCACGGATAATCTGGAGTTATGATGGGAAAGTGATGGGTTTATGTTTATGTGTCAAAGGATGTGCACTTGGATAGTCATTTCTAGGTAAAAAATGTGCCAAAGACAAGTGTAAAGAATGAGTGTTAATATGGCGACTAAGAGCCACTTTGATCTAGGTGGATATTGGTGGCCAACCACCTATTCCAACTGGCTCTTCGTGTTCGTTTTTATTTCGCACGTCTTTTTGTACTGCTTTATAATTGTGAGTTGTGCACTTCTGGGGTTGTCTGAAGCCTCACACATTCTCCAAGTGGATACGGGTGGCCTCTCGCCTAATCCAACTAGATTATTTTGTATGTTTGCATGTTAGCACATCTTGTTGTACTTTCATGGTTGTTTTGGGGCCCTAAAAGTTGGTTTTTTGGCTCGCCACAATCAAATTGTAAACAGAGTCAGAGTCTGATGGAGGAATGTTTATTTCTATGAAATACCTTTCCAACGGAGGTCGTATGGAAAATTTATGACCCTAGGAAGTTGAGGCACCAAATTACACCAACTTACCCATAGGGCCCACGTGACTTTTGGCGTTTCACCTTCTAGGGTTAGGTTTTTGGATGTCTAGGGTTTTGGAATTCATGGGTAATATGAAAAGGGCCTATGGAGCCTCATTGTAATCCATTCTTCTCAGACATATGCATGTACAACCACATCTCTTCTTAGAGATAACTACCACCATTCGAGCAAGTTTCAGTTTTGCAGTTTTACAATTTCAACCTATTTCATTATTTAATAGAAGATATTGTTCACTGGATATTTGTCTTATTCTTCCTATCTCTGTGTTTATTGTATTCAGTATGTTAATCAGTTCGTTCCACTCCTAAATCCGGATCAGTGGTATCAGAGTGGTTTTCTCTTCATTTATTTTTCTTCGTGCATGTCCCCGACAAGGTTTGGGTAGAAGAAGTTGGGACTCGAACCAATCGAGCCGTTACTAGATCGGCCATGCTGAGCCCGACAATAACCCATGGGAGACGAAAATAAACATGATGGAGCAGGATATCTTATTAAAATGTTGCTCGAGGAAGTCCTCGCACGACAAAGGAACAAAATGATGGACAACTTCACACAGATCCTTCGACGGTTGCTCACGGGAGAAGCATCTTCATCAAGCGGCCATGCAACCCTCTTCAAGGTATAGGGAAATTTTGATATTTCATTATTTGAAAGACTGATAGATGCAGATACTGTAGATAAATGGTTGAATCTTCTTGAAGGATATTTTTCGGTCCACAATTTTTTTGATAGGGAAAATATCACTTTTTCACTCCTCAAGGTCGTTCCCCATGTTAAAGATTTGTGGGATACTCACTCTGAGCAAAGGGCTGTGGAGGAATCTGCAATTTTTGTGGTGGCCCCTACATGGGATATCTTTCGGGACGCCATTAAAGAACAATACTACCCATTTGGAAGCTACGAGGACCAATACACCAGATGGACCACCCTACGTCAAAAAAGGGACCAGAAAGTACCAGACTTCACCAATATTTTCCATACCCTACGCACCAAATTGGGTATCAAATATTCTAAGTGTCATCTGGTGCTCAAATACTACGACTGTTTGCATAAATACATTCAAACATAAATGGAATTCCTAGACATTGCCCCATTAGGCACAACTTATAGATACACTGTCAAGATCGAGCATAAATTTAAGCAAAAATGACGAGAGTTTGGATTTGCAAGCCCCTCACAGTTGAAGTAGGGAAAAGACAACCCCAGCTCACACAACAAGGGACCAAGTCATGATGGCCTCCCTAAGGACAATCTATCCAAGCCGCAACACAAGAAGGAAACAAAAAGACGAAGAAGGACATGAGAAAATGGTGTGAGTACCATAAAATTCCTTGGCACAACACCGACGAATGCCACTCCAAGGAGTCCCTTGTGGTCGAGATGAAGGCTTCTAAGTCAGAGGCCTATTCTGATTCCGAGTCAAATCCTGAAGGAGGGAAGCGGATTATCGATGTTGAACCTAGTGCCACGGTTACTACCACCAAAGTCCGGCCAAGCGAACCAGGAGAACCATAGGAAGGGGAACACCTCTTTCACTCATAGATGTGGTTCAAGGGGGCTCTGATTCATTTCATTTTCGACAGAGGTAGTCAAAAGAACCTGATTTCAGTAGATTTCATCAAGCGGTTGGACCTGCCAACGACACCGGACCTGCAACCCTACACCATCGACTGGCTTCGTCAAGGAAGAGATCTACGTGTCAGCCAGCAATGTCGTCTACCCTACAACATCAATCCTTTCAAAGATGAGGTACTGTGTGATATTGCTCCCCTTGAAGTTTTTGATGTTCTTTTAGGAAAACCATATTTGTGGAAGCATCATGCTGTGTATGAGTCTAGACCATGTAGTGTTATTATTACCTTGTGTAGACAATTGTACAAGATCCCAGAGATGACACCACCTACTACTATTTTTTTAATCTATGTTAAGCAATGCAGTAAGGTCATTTGACATACCGAAAAGTTCTTCTTCTTTGTGATCCGTGCTCACAGTAAGAAGAAGGTCTCCGCCACATATGTGGCCTCTACACAAAGCCTCTCTTTGCAGCAACAACAAGTGGATGGGATCGTGGAATAATACAGAGACATCTTCGCCTCACCTATAAGGGTATTGACACACTGCCAAGTCAAGCATCCAATTGATCTAACCCCCAATGCACCTCTACCTAATGGGCCAGTCTATCGGTGCTCGCTGATGGAGAATGACAAAATCAAGCGTCAGATCCAAGAGATTCTTCAGAAGGGGCACATTAGACCTAGATCCTCCCCTTGCGGAAGCCCGATTGTACTGGTGTAGAAGAAGGACGGGACTTGGAAACTTTGCATTGATTACAGAGCCTTAAACAAAATCACAGTCAAGAACCGCTACCCCATTCCCAGGATTGATGAAATTCTTGAACAACTCAAGGGGGGGAATTTCTTCAATAAGATTGACCTGAAGTATGGCTACTACTAGGTTCCCATCAAACCAAATGATGTCTGGAAGACAACGTTCAAGTCTAAAGAAGGTCTCTACGAATGGCTAGTCATGCCCTTTGGCTTAACAAATGCACTAGCCACTTTCATGAGGTTGATGGATGATGTATTGAGACCTGTCACCAACTCCTTTGTGGTAGTATATTTGGATGACATCCTCATCTTCAATAGAATGTGGGAGGAGGACATGCAGCATATTCAACATGTTTTGAGCACTCTGTGACGACACAAGCTTTATGCCAACTTGAAAAAATGATCTTTTTTCATGAATAAGGTCCAATAACTAGGCTACATTATTGATGAGCATGGGGTACATGTTGATCCAAATAAGATCCAAGTCATCTGTGACTGGCCATCCCCAACCACACTGACTGAGCTTCAGAGCTTCTTGGGACTAACCAATTTGTATCGACGGTTCATGTTGGGATTCTCCCATATTGCATGGGCCCTCGACCAGGTAACAAAGGGCAGTGGTAGGGCCAAGTTCATGTGGGGGAAGGAGCAACAACGAGCATTCAATGATCTGAAACATTGCTTGTGCTCAACTCCCATACTCTCCTTGCTCGATCTGCAACAACCATTCGAGATTGAGATTGATGCATCTGACTATGTTGTGGGAGCAGTTCTCACTCAACACGAGCATCCTATGGCATACCATAGTGAGACACTCTCTGATACTATCCAGAAATACCCCACCTATGATAAGGAAATGTATTCCATTATACAAGCCTGTGGAAAGAGACGATCATACACATTGATCACAAGCCTCTGTAGTTCATACAAAGACAGGGGAAATTGTAGAATGACTACCATCACAAGTGGTCCACCTACCTGCAGCAGTTCCTTCTCAACATCAAGTATAATACAGGTATCTCCAATCATGTCGTTGACTATCTCAGTCGGCCTCTTGTGGTTGCACTCACCACTTTTCTCTAGTCCTGTGGACATGAAGCATCAAAGTGGTCCCAACTTTATTAGCAAGATCCAGACTTCGCCACCACATATCAACTCTTGGGTACAGACACCACTGTCACTGATTTCCAAATTTAGGACATACTCTTATGCCACCTGGGCCATCTTTGTGTTCCTACAAGTGAGCGTGCAAAGCTAATTTGGGAAGCCCAATACAGTCGGGTGGCAAGACATTTTGGCGTAGATAAAACTGTGGTCATTCTTCAAAAACATTTTTATTAGCCAAAACTTCAACAAGATGTCAGCAAGTATATTTGATCTTTCACTACCAGCCATCAAGAAGAAAGGCTTATACATCCTCTTCCTATTCCCGAGAAGCCGTGGAAATCCATCTCAAAGGATTACATGTTTGGTTTTTCGTCCACCAAGCACGAAAATGACTGTGTGTTTGTGGTCGTTAATCGATTTTCGAAGATGGCCATCCTCACAGCCTGTAAAAAGAATGTCACAATGCCCGAGACTGCCAAGCTCTTCTTCGAACAAGATTGGGTCCACTTTTTTATACCAGATACCATCATCTCTGATCGAGAAACCAGGTTCCTCAACACCTTTTGGTCGAGTCTCTAGTCTCTATTGGACACCAAGCTCACAAAATCCACTGCTTTCCACCCCCAAACCGATGGCTGAACCGATCTCGTCAATCGAAAAATCATGCACATCCTACACATATAAAATTCTAAGCATCCCCGTACATGGGATGAGTGTCTCCCATATGTCCAACACAACTACAACAGGGTTCTCCATAGTTCCACTGGCCACAACCCATTTCAGGTGGGTCTGGGATTCCAACCCTTGGGACCCATTAATGTTGCACTTCCTATTGCCACCACAAAGATAGACTCTTCCCTTGATCATTCTGCAATCGAAAAAGCCACCAGATTCATTAAGCGGATTCGGCACATCCACCAACCGGTCCAGGAGATTTTGCAGAAATCCAATGCTAAGTACAAGCAATTCCACAATCAACACACGGTACCACACCAGTTTCAAGTTCGCGACAAAGTCTGTTTACATTTGCAAAAGGAGAGTCTCATCGGACCCCATCAGAAGCTTCGCCCACTCCGTTATGGGCCTTACACTATCACCAAGGCTGTGGGTAGCAATGCTTTTGAGCTCAACACTCCACCCTTCCTTGGTCTGCATCCAATATTCAATGTGGACCTCCTTAGGCCATATTTTCCACCATTATTGGACACCTCTGAGATCGTCAAACAACTGACACCAACATAGCTCAACCCTAACTACATGGAACAAGCATCCGTCGATCATATCATGGACACACAGTTCAAGGGCACTCGCCAACAACGGATCCAACTTTATCGAGTTTTCAAGGCAGGGCAACTCCTACACCAAGGCAAGTGGCTCACTCGGGGACAAATCCAACATAATTTTCCTCACCTGATGGGGGAACTCAATGAAATGGAGAGCATTTCTTCCTAAGGGGGGAGGATTGATCCAGGTGGATATTGGTGGCCAACCACCTATTCCAACTAGCTCCTTGTGTTCATTTTTGTTCAACACGTCTTTTTTTACTGCTTTATAATTGTGCATTCTACACTTCTAGGGATTTCTAAAGCCTCACACATTCTCCAGGTGGATATGGTTCGCCTCTCGTCTAATACAACTGGCTTATTTTGTATTTTTTCATGACAACACATCTTGTTGTACTTTCAGGGTTGGGTTGTTTTGGGTCCCTAAACGTTGTTTTTTTGGCTCACCATAGTGAGACTGTAGACAGAGTCAAAGTCTGATGGTGGAATATGTATTTCTCTGAAAGATATTTCCAACGGCCTATCACGCACCTAAAATGGAGGTTGTATGCAAAAGTTATGACCTTAGGAAGTTGAGGTACCAAATTACACCAACTTACCCATAGGGCCCACGTGACTTTTGGCGTTTCACCTTCTAGGGTTAGGTTTTTGGATGTCTAGGGTTTTGGAATTCATGAGTAATATGAAAAGGGCCTATGGAGCTTCATTGTAATCCATTCTGCTCGGATTGATGTGCATAGAAACCACATCTCTTCTCAGAGATAACTACCACCATTCAAGCAAGTTCCAGTTCTGCAGTTTTACAGTTTCAACCTATTTCATTATTTAATAGAAGATATTGTTCATTGGATATTTGTGTTATTCTTCCCATATTTGTGTTTATTGTATTCAGTCTGTTAATTAGTTCGTTCTACTCCTAAATCCAGATCACACTTCCATTGTTGGGTGTGACAACTAGCATATGTGTTGCGCTAAACAAAGCATTGTTGCCACTTGGTAAATAAAAAGCCAATGAAAAAATAAATAGATGCTTGTCTAAAGAGGGATACACTCATAACACTTAATAAAATATCGCAAAATTAATAGACAATGACAATATTATTCTCGCAGTGGAACTGCTTTGGTGTGTGATGATTGTGCCCGCTTTGGTTTCTAAATCAGAACTACACTAAAGTGTAACAACATGTTTAGAAATTCAAAATAGACAAAGATTAAAAGTTTTTTATTTTATTTTGGAAGCTAGCGGCAACGATCTTTATCAAAAGACTAGCACCTTAAATTGTTAATAAAATGTCATTGTACTCCTACACCCCAATCAATATGGGCCTTGACTCTTCCATCTAGGATTCTGCAGTAGGCCAATGAAGTCTGTACCTAGGAAAACAAATAACTTCAAGCAGTTTCAAGTAAAATTTCCTAGAATTCAAGAAAGTTGCAGAAATTATAGAATTTGGGCTGCTCATTATAGTGTTTGGAATATTGCATTTGGTAATCGTAGTGGATCTAGATTTCCATGAGTGGTCAATCTTGACGGGTGAGACTTGAGAAGTTTTTTGCTCTGGTAAATTGGTTCCCTCACCTGCAACAACACATTAACAAGGTGATTACTATCAATTTGGACATTTGAACATTTTGTGAATAAGAGAACTACAGAGTAATTTCTCAATCAAAACTAGAAACCATGATAGCTTTTCGAAGATCTGTTGATGGTGGTGTTTCCTTTATTATCTTCTGAGTATGGAGATTTGAATGTAGCTGGTTTTAAGGTGTTGGGAACTAAATGAACGTGATTTTAAATTCTCATATCTAGGCAAGAAAACTGTTATGGAAATATCGATTATGGTAGTATAGCTGTTAAAATTTAATATAGGTTTTATTTTAAAACACACTCATTTGAAATTTACAAATTATTTTATACATTAAAACAATGTGTAATATTTATGATATATCATTTAACACGATTTTTAATTATATATATATATATATATATATATATATATATATATATATATATATATATATATATATATATATATATATATATATATATATATATATATATATATATATATAATGTTTTAATATATTTGTCACGCAGTTATTGCATAACACACAAACAAGCATCATTCAAGAAAGAAAGACAGTCTTATTATAAATATAAAATATTAAAATTTTATACAATACAAGTTTTCTAAGTTTTTTTAGTAAATTATACATCAAAATTCCACTTTACCACTTTATATTTATGATAAATCTAACTAAATTTTCTTGGATTAAGCATTGGTTGTAAAAGCTTTCTTTCCGTGTCTACAACAACCAAGAATGATAACAAATGGTACAAAATAATGCTTTATTCACTCAAACTGTGAAAGTGAATAAAGATAAAGATATATAAACATTTAATTCAATCAAACTACCTTAACCAGTGACAAAAGTTAGTAAACTACTGCAAGAATTTACCATATACCACTTTTTTAAAAGCAATTCACTATATTAGTAATATTACATTTTCTTAGATACATAATGTATCATAACACACAAGGCAAAAGGTACCAACAATGCCGCCAAAAATCCCAACTCATTTAAAAATATATATATATTTAAAGAAAAGAGATCAAGACAAGGACAACCATGTGACATGAATCTGAAATACAAAGAATTTATCGCAAACCACCATCAAAAAAGTTCTTTCAACATGTCCAATAAAATAAAATGGTTAACAACCACATCCAAAATCTGGTAAATATTCATGTTCCATCCCAAAAAAATCCAAATTTTAAAACCACTTGAACTCACTTCTTCCTTTCCCCGCTTCGGGGTTATGCTAGTTATATTATTATGAACAAATTCGATTGATATATCAGCATGAACTTAGACTGAGGGAAACCAGTTGCATGGCGAAGCATCTCACGTGCTCTCGCTGAGGGAAGCACGATGGAACAAAGTTTTTTAGGTTCAAAATGTTGACTTTGAAATGCAATTCAGAAAGACACAGCCCACCAATTTCTCTTTCTCATATGGTCCAATCACATGGATTCAGACTTTCTTCAACTGTTTCAACTCTATTATTTCTATTGAATGCCGATGGCTCGAATTTGATAGAGTTTCATCTCATATTGTCTTCCTTCCTACCACACTATAAATATGTGCAAAAATCCCATAGTTTCATCATTCAATCAATCAATCCTAAATTTATGTTTGGTGAGTGTCTGAAAGAATGGCTTGAGTTTATGAGAGTGTTCACAAGAGCCTTCCCAATCAGGGTAAGTCTTTTCTTATAGTCGAGAGAGTTCAAGAACTCGCGAAGAAGCAGAAGGAAATTATACCAGAAAGGTATATCAGAAGAGATGAATAAAGACCAACACCAGCTTCAATATTTAATCAACAACTCGACATCCCCATCATTGGCATGGCCAAACTTTCAGAAGGACTGCAGAGAGAAGGAGAAATTAATAAGATTTCCACGGGTTCTGAAGAATGGGGATTCTTCCAGGTATCATTTCAGTAACTATCGCTTTCTTGGTATCATGAACTGTTTCGGAAAAAATAACTGAATATATTGTGGTGGGGAGTTTTGTAGGTTGTGAATCACGGTATCCAAAACTCCTTAATAGATGGTATTGAAAGAGTTGGAAAGGAGTTCTTCCAGCTTCCTTTGGAAGAGAAACAAAAGTATGTGGTGAATCTAAGAGATCTTGAAGGCTATGGCCACAAATTTGTCGTGTCTGAAGGGAAAAAGATGGATTGGGGTGACTTGTTGGGTTTGAAAATGTCTCCTTCCGAGTGTAAAGATTTGAATGTGTGGCCACTTCAACCTACAAAATTCAGGTGCACTTCAAACATATATGTTCGTGCAGGGAAATACTAAATGTTATATAACACAAAATCATTACATGATCTTTTTGTTTTTAGTCTAATATAATCATTAGTGATTGATCTTCATCTTAAGAAATGTGTTAATATTTCATAATTTTTTTTGTATTAAGGAATTTCTAAATATTTTGATGATTACAATATTATATAATTATGAGGATATGTTAGATATTGGGTCATTATGAATGGAAGGGGTTCCATTTTTTCGATATTGTTATTATTCCATAGTTGAACATAGAATATAGGAGTGGGATATTGATCACACAAAAGAGGAGGTAAAAATTGTGTAGTACCCATTCAGACCACAATGTCAATGGAAACTCCATAGTGAGTGCTCCATTTCTTTGTACTTTCATTTCATGACTAAGGAAAAAAAAATAGAGAATAGGCCTCGCCTTGTAGCTGGGTTTTCTTCTTTATTGGGTTTCTAAGACCACATATTTTGTTCATTTGTGTGGATGGTGTGTTCATTTTCTTTTCTATTTCACCTCTAACGAACTATTCCAATGGAGTACCTGTGGAAGTTTATAAATCATATCATATTGGTATCATAGCAATTTTCTTTGGGGTTTTGTGGCAAGTTGTAGGATCCAAGAATTGCCATAAGAAGAAAGTCTCAGAACCCTAGCCGTGGTAGATGAGTCCAATTGTAAGAACCTTCGAGATGAGGTAGAGGAGATATTTTTTAAGGTGGAAGAAAAATTCATTGATATCTCTTGCAAGATGGTTAGAACAAGTTTGGACAAAGTTGGATCAGACGAAAAATTGGGAGATATTGAAGACCTAGAAATGGATCCAAAGAAAGAGCAACCAAGTACCACAATCATCACTTGATATTCACAAACTCTTTTGAAAATGTAAGTGAAAGTGGACATCAAACTCTAACAAGGTTAAATTGATGTTATATATTAAGTTAAATCACTAGTTTCAATAGTTAGAAGTTTTTTTTACTATCCATGTCATAGAAAAAGAGTAGAATATTTCCTTGTCCCTGTTGAAATTAGAGGTCCATGCCCTAACGTGGTGGGAAATACATATGGAGATACTTAGGCAGAAATACATGTTGGGAAATCCACATGGAGATACTTAGGTTGGAGGGTATTTCCCATGGAGATACTTAAGTTGGAGGGTGATCTCCAAATAACCAAGAGGGAGGTGTTTAAAACCATCATCAAGTCCCAGTTCTATCCCATTGGCTATGTAGATGACCAATGGATCCATCGACATCACTTCAAGCATAGTCAAGGGTAGAGTGTAAGAGTATACCACCAATTTCAGAAAAAATGGAAAATATGTTCGGTATTTCTCCCAAGAACCCAAACATACTCCCTAATTATTTTGGGGGTCTACATAGTCATTTGTGGAAGAAAGTGATGTTTTTTAAACATTGGAAAATTGATTAGTATTGTGTGCAAGAAAAATACATGGAGAATATAGGCAATAAGAAAGGAAAACCATGTGGTTCCAAATATGAAGACCACCTAGATGCTTCCAAGGACGGGAAGAAGAAGTGTAAAGGAAAGGACAAGGAGACAATAGATGCTACACATAAGTGCAAGTATCCAAACAACCACTACAACCATTGTGATATCAATGTTCACATTAAGGATAAGTTTTGGAAGCTACATCTAGATCTAAATCCAAAGAATCATAAGAAGGATTCCAAAATAAGAAGGATGTGGGATCTATCTTGAGTTCCCCTCCACTGATCACATGCCCTAAATACACCAATGATTGCTAATAAAACTCACATTTCTTAAGGTTATCCAACAATTGATTCTTTTTCAAAGACTCTAACACTTGCGTAAGATGTGATATGTGATCTCCATAGGTAGAGCTATAAACCAATATGTCATCCAAATGCATTATTACAAATGAATATAAATAAGGACACAACACATCATTTATCGATCACATAAATGTATCTAAAGCACTACATAAACCAAAAGGAATGACCAACCATTCATACATACCTTGCATTGTCTTGAAGGTGTTCTTCCATGTGTCTTCTTATTTAACGCATACTTGGTGGAATCTCAATTTGAGATCTGATTTAGTGAAGTACTTGGCATTCTATAACTAGTTTAACAAATCATCAATCTTGGGTAGAGGGTACTGTGTGATGTTGTTCAAAGCTCTATAGTCAATATGCATTTTCCAAGTCCCATCCTTGTTGGGTACTATTATGAAAGGTTACCCACAAGGTGATGTTCTTGGTTGAATTACTCCTTGCTCCAAAAATTACTACAATTGTTTCTTCACTTTGTCTTCTTCTAGAAATTGTTTATATAATCCAATATTTGGTAATGGGGAGTTAGGAAACAATTATATCTCGTGATCCAATTCCATCTTAGGTGGCATCCATTTAGGCTCTTGGAACACTCCTCTATATTCCTACAACAACTCCTCCAATTTGATCCAGGAGGATCTCGGTGGCCAACCATTTTTTCCAATTGGCCCAAAACAGTTTTTGGCAACTTACTATTTTTAGCAGTTTTTCTGTTCCTGAACTTCCTGGGTCATTTTTAGGGCCTAAACGTATATTTTTCACGACCCGACACCTCAATAATAGTGAAAGGATTTTATTTATCCCCCCAAATGAATCTCCTCGTCAATACCTTTCCAACCAACTATCGTGCGCTCAAAACGAAGATCGTATGCAAATGCTACGACCCTGCGAAGTTGATGTACTAACTTACCCCAATAGGGCCCACATGATTTTTGGTGCTTCATATCCCAGGGTTAGGTTTCTGGATGTCTAGGATTTTGGCATTCATGTTTATTGTAAAAATTCCTTCAGAGCCTCATTGTACTCATCTTCTTGCGAATGAGCATAGCTGTCACATCTCTTCTCAGAGATAAGTTGCCACCATTCTAGCAAGCTTGTTTTCAGTCTGTATTTTACAGTTTCAACATATTTATTATTTAATAGAAGTCAAGTTTTACTGTATCTTTGTTATTTTTCATAGTGTTTCTGTGTTAATGTTATAAATCTGCAGCTTCATTTTGTTCCTCTCCTGAATCTGGATCAATGGTATCAGAGCGGTCTTCTCCTTGTCATTTTTTTTAATGCATGTCCCCGATGCGGTCAGGGTATAGAGAGTTGGGTCTTGATCTTGTTTCTATTGAGGAGAAATTCTCTCACACACCCAAGAAACTGCCCATGGTGGGAGAAAATAAATATGATGAGATAGGAGATCCTTTCAAAATGTTGCTCGAGTAAGCCCTAGAGCGACAGAGGAATGAGATGATGGAAAACTTTACACAAATCCTTTGATGACTGTCGACAAGCAACACATCCAACTCAAGCGGAGGTGCCACCCCCTTTAAGGTACAGATCAATTTTGATATTTCTATACTTGAAGGTCAAATAGATACATATGTCGTATATAAATGGTTAAACTTTCTAGAAGGGTATTTTTCTGTCCACAACTTTTTCGATAGAGAAAATATTACATTTGTGCTCCTCAATGTCGTCCCCTATGTCAAATATTGGTGGGAGACTTTCTGTGAGCAAAAGGAAATAGAGGGATCCACATTATTTGTAGTTGCACCCACTTGGGGTTCCTTCATGGATGTTATTAAGGAACAGACCACACTATGGCAGGAAAGAGACCAAACAATGCTAGAGTTCACCAATGTCTTCCATACCTTGTGCACCAAGCTGCATATCAAAGATTCTGAGTGACATATAGTGCTCAAGTATCGTGATAGTCTTCATAGATACATCCATATGGAAATGGAGATTTTGGACATCTCATTCTTGGGTGCAGCCTATTGATATGTCATCAAAATCAAGAAAAAGATTAAACAAAAGGCATGACAGTTTGGGTTTGGGAACCCCTCACAGCAGAAGCAGGGCAAGGGAAACCCCAACCCGCAAAACAAAGGACAAAGAAAATATGGGAAACCTCAAGACAACCATTTCAAGTTTCAAGCAAAGAAGGACAATGGGAAGACAAAGAACGATAACATGAAGTGGTGTGACTTCCATAAGAGCCCCCGACATAAAACTGTTGATTGTTGCTCAAAGAAGTCATTGGTTTCTGAGGTAAAAGCCTCTGAATGAGATGCAAGTTTTGACTTTGAGTCAAAACCAGAAAAGGGGAGATGAATCATTGATGTGGAACCTAGTGCTTCCCTTGCTACCACCAAGATCTAGCCCGTTGAACCTAATGAGACAGAGGAAGGCGAACACCTCTTTCATTCACAGATGTGGGTGAAAGGTACTCCACTGCAATTCATCATTGATAGCGGTAGATAGAAGAATGTCATCTTAGCAGAGGTTGTTAAGAAGTTATCCCCGCCAAAAATTTTGCACCCACAACCCTACACTATCGAATGGCTCTGTCAAGGGAGCGATCTTTGCGTCAACCAACATTGTCGCCTGTCGTACGACATCAAGCCATTCGAAGATGAGGTATTGTGTGATGTTGCTCCCCTTGAAGTTTGTGATGTTCTTTTGGGAAAACCTTATTTATGGAAATTCCATGTTGTATATGAGTCTAGGAATCACAATGTTATTATTACTTTGAACATGAAATTGTACAGGATACCCGAGATAGTCCCACCTAGTGTTATTTCCTTGATCTATGACAAGCAATGCATGAAGGTAATTTATCAGACTAGGAAGTTTGTCTTCTTCTTGATTCTCTCTCAGAGTGAGCAAAAGTTTGAAGCCACATCCATGAACTCCACGACCAATCTCTCCACGCAAAAAAAGAAAGTGGATAAGGCCATGGAAGAATACAAAGACATTTTCTCATCACCTACTAGGGTACCTCTGCACTGCCAGGTCAAGCATCACATCGATCTGACCACCGACACATCACTACCCAATGGGCTAGTCTATTTCCGCTCTCTACTAGAAAATGAAGAGATCAAGCGTCATATCCAAGAACTGCTCCATAAGGGGCACATATGACCCAACTCATCACATTGTGGAAGCCCAATCGTGTTGGTGCAGAAGAAATATGAGACCTAACGACTTTGCATTGATTAATGGGCCTTAAATAAAATCATAGTCAGGAACTGGTACCCGATTCCTCAAATCGACGATCTCCTTGATCAACTCAAGGGGGAAAAATACTTCAACAATATTTATTTGAAGTTTGGATACCATCAGGTCTCAATAGAGCAAACAGATGTATGTAAAATTGCCTTCAAGTCATGAAAATGTCTTTTTGAATGGTTGGTCATGCCATTTGGTTTGAAAAATGCTCCAACAAATTTCATGAGGATGATGGATGATATCTTGCATCCTTTCAATAATTCATTTTTTGTGGTGTATCCGGATGAAATCCTCATCTACAATAAGAATTGGGCAGAACACTTGCAACATATTCAAGAGGTTTTGCACACTCTGCAACAACACAAGCTATATGCCAAGTTGGAAAAATACTCCTTTGGCATGGACGTGGTCCAATACCTAGGCTACATTTTTTATGTGCATGGTGTGCATGTTGATCTAGCCAACATCCAAGTCATCCATGACTGGATAGCCCCAACCACGCTCACTTAGCTTCAAAGCTTCTTAGGCCTTGCTAATTTATATTGCAGGTTCGTGTTGGGATTCTTCCATATCGCATGGGCCCTTAGCCAAATAACCAGGGGTGGTGGAAAGGAAAAATTTGTGTGGGGCCTATCCCAACAAAAAGTGTTCGATGATCTAAAGAAGTGTTTGTGCTCATCCCCAGTGCTTTCATTACTTGACCTGCAACAATCCTTTGAGATCAAGACAGATGCTTTAGAATATGTTGTAGGCGCAATCATCACTCAACACGACCATCATGTGGCCTATCATTGTGAGACACTATCAGATGTTGTTTGTAAGTACCCTACTTATGACAAATAAATGTACTCCAATGTGAAGGCCTTCCACAAGTGGAGGAATTACATTCTCAAGAAGGAGACAGTCATCCATACTGATCATAAGCCACTACAATTCATGTAGACACAAGGTAAATTGTAGAATGACCGTCATCATAAGTGGCCCACATATTTGCAAAAGTTCCACCTCAACATCAAGTATAAAACAAGAAGTACCAACCAAGTCGTTGATTTCCTTAGTTGACCTCTAGTCATGACACTCACCACAGTGCTAGATTCTTATAGCCATGAGACCTACAGATGGCCCCAACTCTATGAGATAGATCCTGACTTTGCCAATACCTACCAGATGTTGGGCCCAAACACAGCTGCCACTAATTTCCATCTTCAGGATGGACTGTTGTGCCATCTGGGCCATCTCTACGTTCCATCAAGTGAGTGAGAGAAGATGATTTGGGAACCCCGCTACATTCAGGTGGCAGAACACTTCAGCATGGAAAATACAGTGGCAGTGTTGCAACAACATTTTTACTGGCCGAAACTACGATACAATGTCAGCAAGTGTATCCGGTCCTGCACTACCTACGCTATTTCCAAACTGACCACTAAGAAACAAGGCCTATACACTCCTCTTCCTAATATCTATAGGTCCTAGGAATCCATCTCAATGGGATAAATGTTGGTCCTTTTGTTTACCAAGCAGGGAAATGACTGTGTTTTTGTGGTTTTTGATCACTTTTCCAAGATGGTGATTTTGGCTGCCTGCAAAAAGAGCATCATAGAGGAGGTCACTATCAAGATCTTCTTTGAATGAGTGTGGGTACACTTTGGGATCCTACAAACCATTATCTCAGATCGGGATATTCGGTTCCTTAGCACATTTTTGTCGAGCCTCTGGTCATTGTTGGAAACCAAGCTCACCAAGTCCATTGCTTTCCACCCCACACGAATGGCCAAGTTGAGGTCATCAACCGGATGATCGTGCACATCCTTTGTATGTAAAATTCCAAGCACCCCCACACCTGGGATGAGAGTCTTCCCTATGTTCAACACAGATACAACAAATCCATACATGAATCAATCGGGCATAGCCCCTTTCATGTGGGATTGAGATTTCAACCATTGGGTCCCATGGTTGTTGCACTACCCCTTACGGCAACCCAAGAAGACTCGTTGCATGCTTCAACTGGATCTGACAAAGCCACCTGGTTCATTGATCTGATCCAACACATCCACAAACGGGTTCAGAATATTTTACAAAAGTCTAATGCTAAGTACACACAACGCCATGATCAACACCAGGTGCCAGACCAGTTTCAGGTGGGAGACAAAATTTGGTTGCACTTGTAGAAAGGACACCTTATAGGGCCTCATCAAAAACTTCATCCACTCCGTTATGGATCTTACACCATCACCAAGGTTGTGGGTAATAATTCTTTCTATCTCAACCTTCCCCCCTTCCTTGGCTTGCACCCATTGTTCAATGTGGGCTTGCTTCTTCCTTATTTTCCACCATTATTGGACACCTCAGAGATAGCATAAAATTTGACACCAACAGAGCTCAACCCCGACTGCATGGAATAGGAATCCACTGATCATATTGTGGACAGAGAGGTAAAGGGAACTCGCCATCATAGGATCCAACTTTATCGAGTTGTCAAAGCAAGGTAGCTCCTGCACCAAGGAAAGTGGTTCACCTGGGGCCGAATTCAACATAAATTTCCTCATCTGATGGGGGCACTCAACGTAATAGAGACCATTGCTTCCTAAGTAGGGAGGATTGATCCAGGAGGATCTCGGTGGCCACCCACCTTTTCCAACTGGCTCAAAACAATTTTTGGCAACTTACTATTTTTAGCAGATTTTTGGTTCGTGAACTTCCGAGGCCATTTTGAGGGCCTAAAAAACACTTTTTCATGATTGGCCACCTCAATGATATTTGAATTATCTGATTGAGCCCCCTAAATGAATCTTTTCATCAATACCTTTCCAATGAACTATCATGTGTTCAAAACAAATATCGTATGCAAAAGTTACAACCCCGAGAATTTGATGTACTAACTTACCCCAATGAGGCCCACATGACTTTTGGCACTTCATATCCTAGGGTTAGGTTTTTGGATGTCTAGGGTTTTGAAATTAATGTTTATTGTAAAATTCCTTTAGAGCCTGATTGTACTCATCTTCTTGCGAATGAGCATAGCCGTCACATCTCTTCTCAGAAATAAGCTGCCACCATTCTAGCAAGCTAGTTTTTAGTCTGCATTTTACAGTTTCAACATATTTCCTGTTTAAGTCAAGTTTTCTTGTATCTTTGTTGTTTTTAATTGTGCCTCTTTGTTAATGCTATAAATATGTGGTTTCATTTCATTCCGCTCCTAAATATGGATCACAATTGTTATTTCTACTCTTTGGTACAAACCTCCAAGGACGCCTTTACTCTTATTGATTCCTCCCCTAGTACATTCTCTATTAAGAAAAGAAATATGTATTTCTTTCTATAACTGATCAATTTTTTGGCTTGATTGACACTTACCAAACAAATCTTTGATTTACCTTTGTGTGCACCAGTGATATAAGACTTCCCATCCTTGATCAGGTGGTACTATTTTTTCTCTACATGAATATCACATACCTCATATACATGTAATATCTTCAAAACATTACAACACACACATCAAGGGGTACTACATCTAACTCCACTTCATCAATAAAATATGCACTTATAACAAACTTGATCTTACATTGTTTAGTGAATTTGATCTCTACATCCTTATTCACCCATCCCAATGGATATGTTCTTGGATGATGATGAACCTCCAGCCTAAGCTTGCTTACCATACTATTTTCTATGAGATTGGCCCATGACCCAGAATTGAATAGAGCATCTACCTTGGTCCTTTTGACTGAGATCTTAATGTGAAATATTTTAGTCATCTCCTTCTCTTCTTTGTGACGAAGGATACTCATATTCACCTTCTTCTACGCTAAAATACATACAATCTTCTGATCCACATCTGAGCTACTATCTACCTAGTTTCTTGAATCCATACCGAATAAGTTATTCTCTTGGCATCCTTCTTATGGTTCTTTGGATTTGGCTCTAGATGTATCTTTCAACACTTATTTTTAGTGTGACCATCAATATTGAAATGGTTGCAATGGTTATATGGATCCTTAGGCTAATGTGTAGTAGTTGTCATTTTCTTGTCTTTTCCTTTCCACTTCTTCCCCTCCTTGGAAGCATCTTAATGGTCTTTCTATTTAAAATCACTTGGATACCCTCTCTTATGACCTATGGTCTCTAGGTATTTTGCTTCTTAATAGGCCTCATCAAGGGTCCTTGGTTTGAAGAGCATCACTTTATTTTGCAAATGACTGAGTAGATCCCCCAGATACTTGAGAAGTACATATGGGTTCTTGGGACAGATACCCAACATGGTCACCATATTCCTAAATTCAATGGTGTATGCTTGCACACTCTTTCCTTGCCTCTACCTTAAGTGATACCAATAGATACATTAACCCTCTACATACCCAAAAGGGTAAAACTGGTAATTTATGAGGCTTTTAAATGCATCCCACTTAGTTACTAGTGGACCACCCTATAACCTAAGTGTATTCATGCGACTTTCCCACTAGGTTGGTGCATGGCCCTCTAGTTTCAGTCAGGTAAACAAAATTTGTTGATCTTCATCTATGTAACATCCCCAGCATCCAACTGGGCTATGCCATGTAAAATTTTTCAAACTATATACAAATTAAAACATATACACATAGAAAATATTATGGAACTATATATATATATATATATATATATATATATATATATTAAAACAGACAAATACATTCTGCAAATGCACAGATTCATACAGAACAATAATAAAATAAACATGCAACAGACACAGGAAAAACCCATAAAAATAAACACATAAATAATATTGCAGCATGTAATTTAACACACGATTGACACTTATCTTGGTAAGAATATCACCAACTTCGTCCAGACCTTCCATGAACCTCCCAACCTTAGACCACACTATTTATCACTCTTAGCAGTGGTTCACCCCCGAGTTGGGACTAAACTCCACATGAGTAAAGGGATTCATAACTAGGCTGATGTATCTCAGACAACAGGAAAGACTTCGTCACAGGTGCCAACTAAAACTAACAACCTACAATCCCTCATTCCCCACATGCTTGTCCCACCCCAGGAAGTGCGCCCCTTCTCTGCTCAATAGTCCTTCAACTACCCCACCTCCTTTCTAGGGCTTCAGCAACATGCTGGACAAGAAGTCTCAAAACCCTGTAGTTGTAGTTTGGAACCTTTGGGAATTCAATTCCCAACAATTATCTCACCTCGAGATAATTTCTCATGGTCTTGACAACCTGCCTCTTTAGTCCAGCTCCTAATCTAACCAGGTACATGTATAGGCACGAGTACAGATACAGGAATAGGAAGGTACAGAGGACAACTGAATGAGTGAGTGAATGATGATGGAATGAATGGGAAAATGAACTAAGTCCAAACTATATGTAAGCATGTTCCCAACTTGACACTTGTCATGTTGATAACTACTTTGGCCCACTTGTCCCCATCCTTAGAACTTAGGATAAAATAATTATCCATACTTTATGCT
>ML792369.1:12866-26688 GCA_009831015.1 Picea engelmannii
TGGCAGAATAAGGGAGTTGAGACACACACATAGTTAGGGGGTGGGATCTAAAATCTTTAAGAAGAACACTAGTTGCATAGATCACACTTGTATATGCTGGGAAGTAGATGTATCGATAGGACACATCTGTGATAAACTCATTGATATATCTCTTTAACTGCAACTAATTGTTCTATCTTTATGGTGTTGTGATTATCTGGTTATCATTTGAATATCTTGTTGATAAATCATTGTTGTGGTGTGGATTGGTGAGTGATTGAGTATCCCACTGGGGGAGGCATCACTTATCTAATCCTTGAGTGCTTTTCATGGTTAGTAGCCAGTAAAGGCAGTCCAAGTGGAGTAAGTGCCACTTGGGGCATGCTTGGCCCTAGGGTGTGATTTGTATATCTTTTGTATATCTCGTATCTGTTGTATATTTGTTGTATATCTCATTTGTTATAAACTTGTATAATTCTGTAAGTAATTCTAATACTTTGGGGATTGGGTAGTTTGATTTAATTGTAAAGTATATTGTAACGAACCACCCTTACACATAGTTGACCCCATTGCCCAACCTTAGGCACTAGTCCTTAGTTGACTTAGGGAAAGGGCTGACTTTGCATTTAGAAGTAGACTTTCACTTGCATTGTTGCTTGTCATATAGGCTAGTTTTCCCCTTAGCCTATAATCAATTGAAACTAACTCCTAGAACTGTAATTAAAATCAACTTAGTAACTTAGGGACAACCCCCCTTGGCTTCCCTAGGAGTAAGCCTAGACGGAAGAAGTTCCTGTCAAGGTGACAGTGTGGGCAGGGACTTAGACATTGTGTCTCCGAGGGCACACTAAGTGAGCGGGACTTAGCTCACGTCTGCAAGCGTGCATAAGGGCGACAACAGTACCCTTTCTCCCTGAATGATCTAGCTTGGATCTCTTCTCTTTGGGTACATGAAAATATACGGGGCACCCAAATATCCTGAAGTGTCCAATCTCAGGCTTCACTCCGGTGAAGGCTTCTTCGGGAGTTATGTTCTTCAAAATCTGGTGAGGACTCTTGTTCTGAACATATACTGTTGTCATGCATGCTTTTGCCCACAGAGTCATAGGTAGACTCTGATCATGTATCATCGCTTTAGTTGCCTCTATGATGGTTCTGTTCTTCCTCTCTGCAACCCCATTCTGTTGAGGGTTGTAAGGAACTGTTTACTCCCTCTTGATCCCTACTTCAATACAGAAATTGTTGAAATCCTTGGAGGTGTATTCTCCTCCATTATTTGATCTTAGTACCTTCATCTTTCTTCCGGTCAGGTTCTCAACCTGAGCTTTGAATTCTTGAAATTTTGCAAGGACTCCATCCTTGTTCTTCAGGAAGTAAATCCAAGTTTTCCGAGGTTGATCATCTATAAAGAGTACATAGTACAAATATCCATTCAAGGAGGCAATAGTCATTGGCCCACACACATATGAACGTATCAAGTCCAAGATTTCCTTGGATCTATTGTCACTGCTCGAGAAGGACCCTTTGACATTCTTGCTAAGGGCATAACCTCTGCAAACACCTTTATGTTGAATCATTATCTCTAGAAGGCCTGTTACCATTTTCCCTAGAGCTCGAAGAGCTCTATAATGAATGTGAGCAAATCTCCTATGCCATAGCTCACTCAAGTTGATAGTATCATGTAATAGGGCCTAGACTGGTTTGATGGTCAATCTGTATAAGCTGCTTTCTCGAACACCAATTACTTTGGCAGAATTTATATGTGAGTCCTTGTGCCATGCAAGAACTTTTCCTTCAGAAAAGGTAACCTTGTAGCCTTTGTCTTCTAAGGCAAAAATGGAGACAAGGTTCCTCTTCATCCTAGGTACATATAGTACTTCACTTAACTGAAGATGCATGTTAGAATCTAGTTGGAAGGTAGAAGTTCCAACCCCTTTCACATTATATCTGGCATCATCTCCAAGGACAACATGTAGATTGGTCTCTTTTTCAACAAGATTAGTGAGGTGATCTCTAAAACCGGTCATGTGCCTGGAGGCACCACTGTCAATTAACCAAGTATCATCATTAGTAGGAACCATACCTGAGAGTGCTAAAATGAATAAGAAGGCTTCTTATTTGATGTCTTCATCTCTCTAAAGTCTTGGCTTCCAGGAACTGTATTTGCTTGATCCATCAAGTTTGTCTTCCATCATAGTTTTGTTCATCATATTTTAGATTCTTCACAAACCCTTGCCAACTAGGCTAGAAAACCTAACGGCTAGGCTAGGCTAGCAACCTTAGGTTTTGTTGGGCTTATGACTACCAACAATAAGCCTTGAAAGTCAAAAGAACACTGGTGAGACGAAAAGTTCCTTCAATGAGCTACAGAAACCCTAATTCTAAATTTTCTGCAGAAAATTGCAAAACCCTAGGGACAAAAATCCAAAATGCTCGGAAACGCAATATGAAGCTTGCTGGAGGTGCGTTGAAGAAGGTCGTACACTCCTATCCAATTTTCAGCCCCAACGTCCAAGTGTGAAGTGCTGAAACACCCAAAAGAAGAGGGTCATACGAATTTTCTGGAAACCCTAGGAGGGCCGTATGGTTCTGCAAAAGTGAGAGGATGACTGGTAGATGCGTGTGCAATGGGTTCTTCAAGACCTAAGCTCTGATACCATGTTGAATTTTCATTATGCTAGGCTCAATCATGAGGTTTCTTTCAATTTTAGCATTTACTTGAACCATAGACAAATGTAGCTACACCATTAACAATTGTTGCAATAACCAAGATCACAAGAAGAAATACCATGCACAAGAACACAAGAAATATCCTGGGAAACCCTTCTCAACAAGGGAAGAAAACCCAATAATCCTTTTCTATATTCTCAAGAGAAAGACCTCCCACACCATAGACCTAGCACACAAAAGGGTGCTCTCAAAAACCAAGAAGGCTAGTGCCCAAGAGAGGTGCGCACTTCAGCCCTAGAACATGTACTTGCTGAAATTTCCAAAATAGCATGTGTGTTGTGTTTCCTCAATGGGGAAATCACCTTTGTTTATACTAAACTGGACACATCAAAAGTGGTTTCTATTGGCACAATAGGGCCGACCTCAATAACTCAGAATATAATTAATAATTACCATATTAATTATCTTTTACATTAATTATCTTTCACTTTATGGTGGGGCCAACCTGTACCCTTTACATCGCAATTAGGGTTACAGGTAAATCTAAATCTTAGACAATATAGCAAGGGATCTCACACATCCACTAGTGCTCAGCCACTAGGGGCACGTCCACCTGTGCTCAGCCATAGGGACGTCCAACTCAACAAATCTCTATCTCACTAAGTCTCACAGGAGAATCATCTGGACACATGCTCACTAGTGCTCAACCACTAGGGTCACGTCCACCTGTGCTCAGTCATAGGGACGTCCTACTCAACAAATCTCTATCTCATTGAGTCTCACAGGAGAATCATCTAAAGTACCACATCGTCTCAACTCTCTACACAAAGGAGAACAATACACCCATCACATGGGCACCTTCACCCCTCTCAGGTGTACACATCATTTCATCTCAAACGACACACCCATCTCATGGGCATCTTCCCTACACAGGGGCACACAACGTTCCATCTAAGTCTCATAGAGGAACGACACACCCATCTCATGGGCTCTCTCACATGCCGACTCACTCAGTCTGTGTCCTGGAGGATGTCTCACGCAGCTGTAATCATCAACACTTATTGCTCCATCATTCACAGGAACGTTAATATAAGTGAGATCCATCTCTAGGTGCCTCCCAGCATTGCAGCAAACTTCCTGGACAATAGCATTCCCCATACATCTGGGACATCCACTACCACAATATCCATGTGGATCACTCTCTCGAGGTATCTTCCAAGGCATACTTCAACATTCTCAACTACCCCATGAGTGGGTATGGCCATGGATTCAAAACCGCACACATTCCTATAAGGTCGTGTGACCTTTAGGCCTAATTTTTCAATGACCTTCAAAGACATCATGTTAGCACCTGCCCCTAAATCAAGCATACAATTGTTAAGGCATTTGTCATTAATCAACAAGGTCATGAAGAAAGGTGGATGTCCATCATATTGAACCCTAAAGTGATCTGCTTGTAACATGATAGGAGGGTCCATTGGCTCATCTGAACTTTTGAAAAAAAATTCGAACCTTTCTTTTACAGATGGGACTTTGATGACTTCCCTTAATGGAATGGTCACGTGCATTTTTTCCAATGCACCTTCAAAATCAAAGTTCAAATCCACTTTGTTAGTCTTGGGAGGATTCTTAGGAAGAAGTATGGTCATAGGTGCAGCTCTTGTCTGTGAAATTGTAGGCACAGTAGAGAGAGGTTGGTTCATTCTTTTTTGCCTAGTACACACTTGGAATTCTTGCTTATTCAACTTTTCTCTCGACTCTTGATCAAGGTTATTTATCACCTCCATCCTAGCCTTCTTGGTTGCTTCCTTTATGCCTTCTTGATGTTCTTCAAGCGTGACATTAAGGCAATATTGAGGACTTTCAATGGTACAGTTAACAACGTTTACTTGGTTATGATCACCATTGTTGAAAGGACACTCATGATCCCAATGTGACTCTTTGCACTGTAAGCACCAAGGGTTTTCATCTACTACATTTGCAGGGGCTAAAGTATTGGGAACCTCTTGATCATTCTTTGGTCTAAAAACTTGATTCCCTTTCTAAAATTGCCCTTTGTAAGGAACGCTAGGAGCTTGTTGCTGAGTTCTTTCTAGATTGACAATCCTATTCATCATTAGTTCTTGGGTTTTTACCATGCCATATACAGTCAGTTGTAGCTTTGTCAAGCTAGTGCTAATGTCTGAGGTAGGTTTAGCATTGTGGACTATCTTAGGTTTATAATCCATTCTGACTCTTGGGGTTGATAAAGGCTCGACTCTAGATGATGATAGGTTGTCTTCAATCGTTGTAGCTACCTATTGGGATTCTTGGATTGTTTTAGGGGCTTTATCTTTGAGGAGATATCCCAACTGTCCTGTAAAGGCTTTGGTATAAAGAAAGAGAAGGAAACTATCAGAAGGATGATGGCTCACTGGGATCTTCTGCATCAAATTTTCAAATTTATCATGGAATTCTCTAACGGTTTCATTATCTTGTTTTGTGAGGTTATTCATCCTTATCAACAGCATGTTGAGGTCTTCCTTGACACTCCATCGTTTGAGGAATATTTCCTCCAATCTATCCATGGTTTTAATACTAGCATCGGGGAGACCATTGTACCAACATCTAGCACCATCATGGAGGGTAGCAGAGAACAATTTCATAGCTAGATCCTCAGCATCATCGCTGATGGGATGAAGCTGAAAGAAAGCCTAGAAATTACTAATATGATCCTCGGCACTGACCACATCATTACCAATGAATTTAGGCAACCATTTCTCATACTTGGGGGGCCTTTGCCTAGGGTATCCTGGTATGCTTGTCATGTTAACGGTTTGAAGAGATTGGATGACCATTGCTTCTAGTTATTAGCTTGGTTTGGATTAATAGTCTGAGTTCCTGTGCTAGACATTGTGTTCGAAGGAAGATTGCCTCCAAATAATGATTTTACTATAGGAGAATTTCGAGGAGGTTTTCTTCTAAAGGACTTGGGACGGTTGGTATACCTCCCTGATGTTTGTGGAGTCACTAGATAATTTTCTTGAAACTATCAAAGGGATGAGGGGATCACCCTTAGTGGATTCACCAAGTAAGCTTTGTAAAGTAGAGGCTTTTGAGGAAAGGCTTACCGAAAAGTGTCGTCTTTGAGGAGAATTGACTTAATGTTCCCCGACAACAGCATCAAAATGTTATCATGCAACTTGTACTTGCCCAAAGCCAAAGGCAAGTGATCATTAAATTGGCGTAACAGGAGGTTGTCCTATCATTGTCACCTAAACATGACACCTCTTTCTCTTTAGGGGTAGTACCCCAGGGGAGACGTCCCCGGTGACCTGGGGGTTTGAGAAGGCTAAGGTAAGAGTATCAAAAAAAGTCCCACCCCTCTCACAGGTCACTCTGATCAGAAAGTCCCAAAGGTTTTGATGAAGCAAAGTATTACTTAAGTGTACCTGCCCAGAACAAGACAACAAGAAAAACACTATTTGCAAGTACCAATTGATGTTAGTGCTTCAGAAAACCATAGACTTTGAATAAAAGCATAAGCTGATATAAAAGATGAAGCAACAGAAATATTTATAACAGCAATGTATATATAGTAATAGCTTCACAATTATGCCTCAATAAAGCTTCAATAATGACCAAAAATGATAACCTAAAATTGGCAAAATGCTAGTATTTGTCATAAGCAATGAAGGCAATGTAAAATCAGCTTTAAAACTTGCTTTTAAGGTGATTTTGATGTTATCATAGATGTCTAAGCAATCTTTTGCAACCGCAGCAAGATAGTTAGTAGGTTAGTCCAATCTAAGGTTAGAAATGGTTAGTAAAAATCTTGAAGTAGATGGTTTAAAGGTTGTTTTAGTCAATCAATCACTTGTAAGGTATGAACTAGTGCCTTTAGGGTAAATGGAGTCACTATTGCAGTGGCAATTCTTAGGGGAAACAAATGATAATGAGTGAGCTAAAGAGAAAAGGGAGGATGGTTGAGGTGTTAGTAACCTAAGGCCTCAATCATCCAAAACCCTAGAAGGAAAAAGTTGCTTGGAAGTAGGTAACTGTAATGTCCCCAACCTCTTGATGAAGAGGTCTAGAGAGACTCAGTAGTCTAGCTATCCCCACTAGACTATATTCTCATGCATTATGGGGACAAAGTGAACCATAAGACACTTCACAAGCACAACGTTATATTACTGAGTTGACTTTGTGTGAAAAAGGGTAACTCAACGAAAGAAAAGAAAAGGTGGAGTTCAGTTAAGGGTTAACCCTAGGGGTTAACTAACTCAACAGAAGAATAGACTGGAGGTATAAAAGAAAGGAAGGGCGCACTTCTAAGGCATTCTGGATTATTATCATATTTTACATTGGAGCTCTTGAGCACAAGCAGTTTTGAGGGTTTTGTGACTACAACCCTAGAGATCAACTCGGTGGTGAAAGATACCACCTTTCTTGATCCAAGCTTGTTCCCGGAGGTGAAAAAATCCTCCCACACCATTCTACAGTGTTACAGGGGTCAGATCTATTGGCAGAGGCAAGCTAGTGCGCATCCTAGGGGGTTTCCAGCAGGAGGGCACACCACCTTGAGAAGATCAGTTCGATTTGAAGTAAGGAGGAAGATTTTTGGCAAAGGAATGTTTGGGTTTTCTTCATATGGTCCAGGGAATCATTTCTAGTCTATTCAAGAGGAGGTTTTCCCAGCATATTATTTCCTGGAGCTTGGCACGACTTGGAGGAGAGAGGGGCGCACTGCAAAAGGAGGTTTTCATCATTTGGTGGTCCAGATCTTCATAGATCATCTTGAGACTTCACCAATTGGATTGTCTTGGCCCGATCTATCATTTTAGTGATTTTTGTAGCAGTTGGAGGTTTCTAGAGGTGAGGCCGAAATATTGGAGATTCAGTCAACCCGGGGGGGCGCAAACCAATTGAGGGTTTGCTCATTTGGAGGGTCAGAACTTCACCCTTCAGTCTGATACTTTGCCAAGGGGATTCTAGTAGCCCGATCTACATTCCGGGGAAGTTTTGGGGCATTTGGATCACAAAAAGAGGAGGGTCGAAACTTAGGGGTTTTGCAGCAACCAGGGCAGTGCGCAACTCAGCCAGTTGGAGGGGTTTGGAAATATATTGGATCAGGGTCTCATCTCATCAGTCTTCTCTTGCAGTTGTTGGCCTTTGGAAGCTTGGATATTCTCGTCAGAGGGCCTTTGGAAGGCTATTATCATTGTATTGACTATTATTGTAGCCGCTGACATCCCATTTTGGATATTATTGGGGTTTTCTTCCAGATCTATAGATATCTTGTTACAAGGATCTATATACTATCTAAATAAAGGTCAGATATGACATTATTGGCTCTATATTGGTGTTCCTTATTGTATCGTATCTTGTTTATGATATATGCTTCAGATCTGTTGTATCATTGCTTAATCATCATCATATAAACCCTAATGCGCAACTCCATGAGTAAACCTGTAAACACATAACCAAACACAAACAAACAGTGAGAAGTTAGTGTTCGAGGCAAAAAAATTGTCTTGGGAACATTACAGTGGTATCAGAGCGTTGATCCTCCTAACCAGTGGGGATTAGCACATCCAGAAGTTCTGTGGTATTTACATGGGCAGACGCGGGAAGCAGACAGGTGAAACAGAGGCAGAGATGGAGGGTTCAGGTGAGGACAGTGAGCCACAGATTCTAGCAAGTTTTTCCAAGGAGTTACAACACTCCATAAATTAGACAGAAAGTGCACTTGTGCACCATCTATAGGAGAACCAGGAAGCAATGCACAGGGGATAGTTTGAAATGAGGGAGACTCTGGAAAGAGTGAATTCTAGCCAGGAGAGGCTTGCACAACTCTTATTACAGATGAACCATGCAGGAAAGGGACCAGAAATTTATGCAAACAGGGGAGCTAGTGGGTCTCATGGGGGAACAAGACCTCATCAGGAGCATAGCCCTCACTATCACATTGAGAGACAGAGTTATGGAGGTGGAGCTCCTCAGGGACCAACACACAGTAGGACCACCCCTAGACCCTACCTGCCCACATTCCTGGATAACCAACCACAACGCAACTATGAGGATGAAATTGAGGACAACTTTGAGTAGTATGCCAGGGAGTATCACACCTTGAGTGCAGGGTTCCAGAGGCAAGTCACGCTGGATCATTATTGTGGAATCAAGTTCTGGGGTAAGCCTAAACAACATCAAAGACCTAACTATGAATTGGAGCGCATGGCAGGCAAAATGGAAATTCCCTATTTTGATCGATCTTCCAAGGTGATTGTGCAAGCATGGATGCAGAAACTTGATACCTACCTACAACTTAACCCCATGAGGGAGATGGATGCCATCAAGTTTTCCACCATGTACTTGGAGGGAAAGGCTCATGATTGGTGGTACCATGGGCTGACCACACTGGATCACTATCAGATCACATCTTATATAGAATTTACACAGAGGCTCATTGACAGGTTTGATCATGGGGATCCAAAGCTACCTTTTAGGGAACTCACCCAGCTTAGACATATCACCAGAGGCTTACATAGAAGAGTTTCAGAGGATAGAAGTTATGGTACAGGATGTGTCTCAATCGAGACTTATGATGCTCTTCACAAAAGGGTTGATGGAGCCCTTGAGGGGTTGGGTCAAGGATTTTAAGCCTGCCAATTTGCATGATGCGATATGGAAGACTAGGGACTTAAGATCTGCAACAAAGACGAGATTTATCCTATAAACCAAGGGGGTAGATACCAAAGACCTCCTATGAACCAAGGAGGGAGAGACCAAATGGGCTTTCACCAAGGAAGAGGTAGGATGGATGAGCCCACTAGGAGGGAATTAAGAAGGAAGCAGTTTTGCTTCACCTGCAAAGAGCCTTGGGATCCAACACACAAATGCATGGGCAAGGGCAAGGCTCACTACAATGAGGTGATCTCGGATGATGAGGAGGAGGAAGATTTCGGCCATCTACATAACATAGAGCCAGAGGCGACAGGACATGCAGAAGAGGAGGATGCAAGTCACGGCCTTGCACCAGATGAAAAGGTGACACTAGCATCCATCAGCGAGGTACCTAAATTCAACACTTTCAGGATGAGAGGGGTGCTACAAGGGAAAAAGGTCTCAGTTCTCATTGATGGTGGTTCTTCACACAACTTCATTGATTCATCCCTACTGCAAAGGAGACACATACCTACATTTGAGTTTGAGGGATTTCGTGTGGAGGTAACAGAAGGGCGCACCATGCCTTGTGACAGATACATTCCGAGAATGAAGCTTACACTGGGCAGGCATGATTTGGCACAGGATTTCTATGTTATGGACCTTCCAGACACCAACATCATCCTTGGAGTACAGTGGCTTAGTACATTGGGGCCAATCACCACAAATTACAAGACCATGGAAATTTCTTTTACAGAGGAAAATGGGAAAAAGGTGGTTCTCAGGGGCATGACAGGCAACACACTAAGAGTGGTGACAGCAAAGCGCATGGAGGCCATCTTCAGGGGGGGAAGACATTGCTTATGCAACAGAGTGTAGAATATCAGTTAGGTTGGATAAGAAGGGGGAAAATCACTACTCACCAGAGATCCAGAGAATCATTGACAGGCACAACCAGGTCTTTGAGCCCATACCACCAGGGGCACCACCAGATCGAGGTTTTGAGCACATCATAGAGTTGGAGGAGGGTGCGAAACCTGTCATCACCACTCCCTATAGGCACCCCAAGAAGTATAAAGACGATATTGAGAAGGCCGTTAAATAATTATTAGACATGGGCCATGTTATCCCCACTTTTTAGGGATAACTAGGAGATCATGTCTCGAGGCCCTCAGGTCCTAGACATGGAGTACCGAGAGAAGGATTGACCTGAGCATGGCCCTGGAGGGCCCATCCTTTTCTTCTTCCATCAGCTTTATCTTGTCAGCAGCAGCAGCATCCATCACCATCGGCTTGGTCTTGTATCAGAAGAGGTTCTTGCTCCATGAGGTAATTGGTCCAGGTATCATGGTATGTGTCACTTTTGATCATTGAAACCTTTAAATATATGCATCTGATTCCTTTTATCTCTAACAACTGCTTGGATCTTACATTGGCCCACTTGACCATGATTGGAGGAATTGACAGGGTGCCCTAGCAAGCCTGTGCTCATAGGTTTTGGTTTGCCACTGGAGAATTTCTAAAGAGCCATCGTCCGCTCCCATCACAGCACCACTGTTTTATCTTGTCTCCCGCTCATTTATCCCATTCCCCTTGTTCGGGCATTGGGTTGACCTATTTGTAGGGGTTGCACCTTATCTCGTGGGAAGAAGGGGCCAAAGGCCCAGAAGGTAAAAGCAGCTGGTAAAAGACAAAAGCCTAAAATGAAACCTCGAGATGCTTCGCAGGGATCCCCGAGAAGGCAATAAAAATCCTCTCAGCAAGAAACAGAAGGGACCCGGAAAATAACAAACAAGATCTAGTCAGAGGATAGGGGGTCTCATCACGAGCCAACCTATTAGGTTCATGGGTACCTAGCAGTATGACATTTCCACCATCTGGTTACCACGCCAGGGCAATGACCCTTGGTTGCATGGCCAAGGGAAAGGGGGTCTCATCACGAGCCAACCTTCTCATCTCTGTGAAGGTACTTGTGGGTAACACTGTCAGCACTGGTCACCATGCCAAGGTAGTGTCCTCTGGTTAGCCCTTGAATAAAAAGAAAAAGCAAATAAAAGAATAAAGCAAGAAAAAGAATAAAGGCAAAAACGAGCTTGGAAAAAATGCATCCATGATAGGTACAACTCGCCTTCTACAAAGGCACCCACAAATAACATTATGCATCCTTGAACCTCACTGCACCCACATGTCTAGACATCCCCTAGCCACATCACCTCACTTACATGGCTTGGATGAAATCTTCCTTGAAACTTTCCTTTTCTTGTGGATACTAGCCCAATAGGACGTCTTGTCTTTTTCTCCAATCTTGTATTGCAGGTTTTTGTAATGTCTTTGAGCTATTGACTAATGTATCAGGGTTTTTATGCATATGTTTAATAATATTGATGATGAGATGTGATTAACATTGCTACGATCCCGGTGACTGATGAGCCCATGGAAGGCGTAGCTTTTGATGTGCAGGACCATGCCCGGCGGACAGGTACCATTTGGACCGGTACACATGGGGAGATGACCAATTTGGACCTTCATGGGGCTGAAGAGCCCAACAAATGGATGCTGAGACCCCATTAGGGGGTAGAGACAGGATGGAGATGGATCAGGGCTTTTGCACCAAAGAGGAAGAGGACGTTCCATCAGAGGCACTCCGACAGGACTAGACCTAGGGGGAATGACCCCTTTTCAGTGGAACGCTAGCCTTGGAAGGCTTAGGACATCCCCATCTTCACCATGACTTCATCCAGCTTCATGGACACTTTTGGAGGCAAACTGGGCAACGGTGGCATGTTGGAGAGGCCCCTAGGGGCCTAACGTTTTGCTCCTAGATGTCTCATTTGCCCTAGAAGGGGCTAGCGCCTCCCGTGAAGGGACTTTTACTCTCTTTGCAGCTCAATTAGGGTTTTAATTTGACAATTTAATGTAAAACAATATTATTTTGACATTATGGCCTTGTCGGCCTTTTTATGACCTAAAAAGTAAAATTAGGTCATTGATACAGTATATATTGAGGGTTTTGACTCTCATTTTATCAGGATTCATCACTCACCACTTGGTGAGGTCTGAAATTTGCGCCCCATTTGGGTTATTGGCTGATTTGAGGAAGGCGCACTTGTTGAAGGAAGAGATTTTTGGCATTCTATGGTGTTTTCCAGTGTGCCATGATCCCATAACTTGGAAATATCATAGAAAGTAAGGAGGAAATGGAACCCTTGGACAAGCTTGATCCTCTATGTCTCAAGACTGAAGATGTGGAGGTAGATCTTCCACTTGATGAAGTTATCCGAACTGTAATGTCCCCCACCTCTTGATAAAGAGGTGATGAGGAGACTCAGTGGCCTGGGCATCCCCACTAGTTCATAGTCTCACACTGAGGGGGAAAGTCAACTAGACTAAGGTTATATTCTTAAGTTGACTTAAAGAAAAAGGTTAAAAGGAGTAAAAGATAACTCAATAAAAGAATAGAAGTTAACCCTGGGATTTAATCTAACTCAACAGAGGAATAGAAGGAAAAGTATAAATAGAAGGCTGGGGCGCACCTATTATTCATTCTGGATTTGGTATATTGCTTGTTATTGCTCTTGAGCATACAGTTTGGGGGTTTTGTTGTACAAACCCTTGTGAGCAACTCAGTGGTGAAAGACCCACTCACCTTGTTCCACAGCTTGGTCTCGGGGATGAAAGACTCCTCCACACCATTCTACACTCAGCATATTTCCACCTAGCGATTCAGAAGATAGCAGGGCCGTACTGTTCTTGAGTTTCCAGCAAGGGCGCACCATCATCTAGAGAAGGGTTCGATTCAGCTGATCAGGAGAGCCTTTGGCCATTCCATCACTTGGGTTTTACTTGCAGGGGCCCAACCATCATTTTGAGGGTTTTTCTGGAGAGTTATCACCATCAGATATTTAGCTTCAGATTGGGACGACGTGGAGACAAAGGGACGTCCTATGATTCTAGTAAATCTCAAATCTAGAGAGCTTCACCTAGAATCTGAGTCTGAAACTTCTCCTATAGGGTTTGTTATCGCACGGTTTGTAGGAAGGGTTTAGGCAGCTTGAGTCAAGGCTTAAAAACCGGCGTAACAGGAGCTTCCCCACCCACTATCACCTCGATGGGGGGCTCTTTCTATTTAGGAGGGCTAGTCCAAGGGAGACGTCCCTATGTAATCTGGGTTAAAAAGGGAAGAGGGGTAATGGCAAGGATAAGAGTGTCCCTTCACAGATTACTGCCAATGACGAGATAGTCAAGGAGAAAGATCCACTGATGATGCACCTGTTTGCGAGACAAGACAAAGAAAACTAGAATATGTGCTGCAGTGGGTTTAGTACTTCAAAGCATTAATGACTATCTTCAAGTATACATATGAGCAATGATTAAATGCTATTATTGACGAAGTCAATGATGGCTAAACAAAGACCAATGACTAATATCACTCCTTCAATAAAGCATAAGAGATAATGAGCATTCAATGTGCACAATTAAAACCTTGTATTATATCATAAATGCAATAAATATCTCAAAATAGCTCACATAT
>ML792369.1:48884-81443 GCA_009831015.1 Picea engelmannii
AATTACTTCCAATTGTTACGCAAGATTGGCGTCTTGTGAAGGGCTTTGCACAAATACAAATCATGCGATAACAGTAAACATTAATTTTATTTCATAATAAACTTCAATTCTCCACATAAAGTTCCCCACTTTCTGAATATTGTGACCCTTAAGGTTCTCCTAATGTTCGTCTCAACACATATTCATGATGATGATGATGATTGCTACTATCTACCGAGACCAACTTTGCTACACCTTTTGTTTGTTTACTCAAGCTTATAGGGTGAACCTTAAGAGCTGCCCCAAAGATGGACCCAACTTTTGCCAAGATTTCCTGGACCCTAAACTCGTCTGGCAGTTAAAGCAGTCTAACCAATAAAAGTACTTTTAAAGGTCTGGGATCATGAGGAAAAAAGAGAGGCAACCAGCATTACAATCAAATGACATTTTTCTAAAGAACAAAGGACCAATTGTTAGGACTCAATACAACTTCCAAATCATCTTTGCAGTCAAAATCAGTGTTGAAGAAGCCTTTGCCCTTGTGTTCAAAGTGAACACCCCCGTGCACAACATCTTTAACAAGCGCTGCTACCCAGCGATCCATAATGCAGGAGGGGCTAGGTTACCCCATTAAATTTACCTATTGGAGTCCTTGCATGCAGGTTAATAGATGTCTGAACTTATTTCTACCAAGACCTCTAGGACTGTAGAGCCATTCTGCTTGAAAAAATTCCCTAGGAAATCCGACAACTTATCTAGACTGATGTAAGAAGAACTAGGGTCTGAACATTGGCTGACGAGGAGTTTCCCTGCTTGAGGGTGCCTACCAAGGGAAAAAAAATCATGAATATCTTGGAGGAGATTGATCTGTTGCTCCTGCGATAGACCCAGCTCCTATAGCCTGGACCTGATTTTGTCTCTTAAAATCAGTTGCTCCCAAACCGAAGCCCATCCGTCACATGCCACCACCTCCTGGCCTGCAGTGGGAGAGGGTGAGGGATGCAAGGGATTCTCTGGTGGCCCCACTGACATGCATCAACTTGTCTACAGAAATACCAGAGAGTAGAAAATACTACACAAATCTTGGAGAACAAGCCTTGAAAACAGGACAGATCAAAGAATAACTGAAGGTCTCCTAAAAACCAGGCACACAACAATCACAGAAGGTCTCCTCAGAGCCATTAAAAGACTTTCCTGGTGTACACTTCGTTGGTGTTCATAAGCAGAAAGATGACAACCATACCGGATGTCATGGCACTTGGCCATATTTGTGGCCACTACTAGCATTCAGAATATGTAATTAATAACTATCTACTGTAGGAAAATGACAAGATAAAATAGAGCTATGACAAAGTAAGTAACAGTGATCCTTTTATCATTTACCACTAAACCAATTTTCGAATTCATTGCTTGTCTACATAATATATAAATTAAAATAAAAAACACTTGCAGACGGCACACTTGACTGAAGTTGAAGTTTAAGGAGACAGTTTAGTATAGTATAGTATACCTGGAAATTAACTCCTTCAATCATCGTGTTCTTACACCCCTCGCGATTGTAATCCACTTTTGTTGCTATGACCTTCCCCTCTATATCCTGCAATATGCACTTGCGCCCATTTACCGAAAGAACACCATCAGACCAAGGACCTTTACCTTTCAGTTCTCTTCCTTTTTTTCTCCTGCAGTACAGAACACTATAATATTGGACCTGTTGTTCAGCATCCATATCCATGGGACTACTTTTTGCAGTATCTTCTCCAGTTAACAGTCTGTCATGCAGAATTTTTTTTGTTGAATTTAAAAGGTCTCTAGAAACGCGGGGCTTTCTCGCAGTCACGCCAAACTCATAAGGAGGAGGAGGAGGAGGAGGAGGTTTGACATCAACTGGTGTGGTGCACTGCTTCTGATGCACTGATTCTGGTTTTAGACGTGGATTTTGCTTAAGACTACTTGTAAATGGGGGTCTGAACGCCTGCTGTTTCTTCATCTTAGCCAGCGCAACAATATTTGAATCGTTGTTGTGTGTAAATTCTGCAGAATTCGCTTCTGCTTCTTTGCCTTTCAATCCGAAACACTTATCCAGGTCATGTTTTCTTGATCTTGAACTCGACCTCGATCTTACTCGATTAACAACAATCTGAGAAAAATAATAATAATAATTAGAGCATTAAAGCAAAAGTTCGTGCTTGAAAGCTATTTACTAATTAACACGGACTGACTTACTGTGTATATGTATGAATACTACATAAAAATTTCTCAGCGTGACATGACAGTATTGCCCTGGCTTTTAGCGCAACATAAAAATAGAAAAGCATACTGATACATTTTCTTGAGGATTACAAGATATTCCCTCAAGAAAATGCATCAGTAATGGCGGGCCTGCTGCTGGTCATGTTGATTCCACGGCTTTTTCGACAAATGAAGGCAAAGGCAAGGGAAGGACCAGGACAAATTTGTCTTTTCTTTAAATATCTAGAAAATTATTGTCTGCGTAACTTCAAAGACGCAGAATTCAACCAAAGCCTGCGTTGATTTCTCAATTTCCTCAGAGAAGGAGCTGGGAAAATCTATTTCAAGTCTTTATTCTTATTTATTTACCTAGCAGCTATTATTGCATTAGAATCAGAATCAGCGTTTGTTTAGTGAGACAATTTATTTATTTCTGATAAATTTTCCAATGCAAGAAAATTGATTTCAAGAATTTGAGCTTATAACACTTCAATTTAATTTGATATTTGCTGGTTATGTTCCCGTACAGAACTGCTCGGTCAAAAATACATATAAAAATGAAAATGATAAAATTTACCTTCCTTAATTCCTCTGATGGGATACTCTGCAAAATTCTTTACCCGAGCAACTTGTATTGACATTCCCGACACTGATAAATCATTTTTTAACTTCAGGAAAATAATATTATTTTTAATTGTAAAAATAATTATATTTGTATTGAATATTACTTTTCCTAGTTTTGGATTGAATAGGTTTTGAAAAGAAATTTATGTGATTATGCCCTAAACGAGTATTAGGGGAAGCTAGAGAAAGATGTAATACATGCAAAATATTTTGGAAGGCCTTACTTCTTTGCCCTGTTTTGCTGAATTTTAAGTAAAATGAAAAGCTAGAGAAAGATGTAATACATGCAAAATATTTTGGAAGGCCTTACTTCTCTGCCCTGTTTTGCTGAATTTTAAGTAAAATGGAGAGAAAACAATTCTAACATTTTCTCGAAATTGCAGGGCTGAACCTCGCGGAGAAGTGGCAGCTGAGTTCGATTCATGAACGCTGTCTTTGGAATACTATGCGAGAAGCCAAAAATTGGCAAAGATTTTGGCTCTGAAAGTGGTTATCATATAGAGAGAGGAGGCTTGGAAGAGTGCTCGCTGAGTCCACTTGGAAATTAGTCCATGAGAGTATATAATGGGCATGTTCCTTTGCACACTACGTAATAAAATACCGAAACATCAGCGAAATTGTTCCCGCGGTCTTCAGTGATTGAGATAAAGCAGGGTCTCTTAATATCACTCTTCTATTCTGTGCTACTATGGTTTGTATCTCACTATCTTTGCAGTATTCTGCACTACTTAGGTGATGGAGGTTTATATCTCAGTATCCCTGTATGCTGCACTAAGGTGACGGAGAATAGAAAGACACGAAAATAAGATGCATTAATACGATAATACGTTCTTATTTTAATATATTCAAAACTGCATTTTGCTTGTTAAAATCTGTTGTTATTAAATTGAGTATTTTGATTATTGATTTGGTTTAAAAAATACATTTAAATGAAAAAATTATATAATAATTTAATTATTACTAGAGAGAATAAAATAATATATAAATTATTAAAGTTAATTAAAAGTTGGATAAAGTTTTAGTTGCATATTAATCATTACATTAAAATAATTTAACACATGTTACATACATTTACCAATTTATATATTTCTAGACCCTATGGACTCTTGTTAGCTTTATAATGTATGAGTTAGGGTTAATTTCTCAAAAAAAAAAATATAACACAAAATGGTATTTATTCCAATTAATGTCTCAATATAATAATGCAAAATGGTATTTATTTGGATTAATATTTCAATATAATGAGATGGTATTTATTCGGATTAATGTCTCAATATCATGGAGAATGGTATTAATTCAGATTTCAAGTGTATACAACATTCTCATTCTCATGCAGAGACAACTTTCATTAAACTATTGTAATTGGGTTTGGTGCCTTGAGCAAAGTTTCGCCCCATACATAGTGAAACTATTGTAATTGGGCTTGGTGCCTTGAGCAAAGTTCCGCCCCATACATAGTGAAAGTTCCACGACCATGCCATAAACTTTAGACATTATCAAAGTAGGCAATGTATAAATGTTACACAAATGACATTTATTTGAAACTTTGATAGTGTACAACACCATCATGCAAGTACAAAACTTTTATCGTGTACGACATCTTCATGCGGGGAAAAACTTTGATCAAACCAATATGGTTGGTTTGCCCACCTCAAGCAAAGTTTCATCCCATACATGGTCAAAGTTCCACAACCTTGTTAGGACTCTTACACGTGTCAAAAATACAAATAAATATCATTCTCCATAATATTTAAACATTTTCAAAGAAGGCAACCTCTAAATATTATGTAGAATGGCATTTATTGGAAATTTTAGTCATGTACAACACGCTTGTGTAGGTATGGATTTTTTCCCATACGAGTACTGGGTTCCCCACCTTGGGAAAAGTTCTGCCCCATTCACAATAAAAGTGCCACAACCTCATCGAAACTCTAACACATATCTTAGAGTTTTGAATAAATTCTATTTTGCATAATATTTAGGCCTTGCCTTCTAAATATTATGCATAATGACATGTATTTGAAACTCCGACAATGTACAACATTGCATTGCATGTATCAAACTTGGTTAGACTAGTATGGTTGGGTCCCTTGCCTTGAAAAGAGTTTTGTCTTATAGGAAATCAATTTTTTGTAACCTCGTTAGATCTCTAACTCATGTCAAAGTTTTGAATAAAAGGCATTATGCATAGTGTTTAGACATTGTTGAAGAAGGAAAAGCCTAAATATTATGCTGAATGGTATTTATTGGGAACTCTGATTGTGTACAATTCCCTCATGCATGTATAGAACTTTGACTAGACCAAAATGGGTAGGTTCTTTCCTCGCACACAGTTTTTCCCCATACAACACTCCACATGAGCACACTATTGTCAGAATGAATGCCATGGAGACCTATTGATGAATGCAGCTATGTGAGACATTCTTCAGCTTACAAACCTGTGAGATGTGGATCATTGCAGTTATGTGAGTCTTTCTCTTAGCTTACAAACCTGAGAGAAATCCCCTAAGAAGGGTATGTGGTTCCTGCCTAAGACAGAGATAGGAACATAGAGATGACCTCCTCCATTCAGAGAGTTGAGAAGAACTCCAGATGATTATCCAATGGGAAAGGATCTATTGAGTTAGACATGTGTGTGGCTGAGCACAAGGTGAACGTGTGAAATCTCAAAGTGTTGGGTGCATTTTCATGTGAACATAAATGAAGATGATGTATTAGCTTCCTTTGAGCAGCAGAGTTGACGAGAAGACTCCAAATGATTCTCGTGTGTGAGGCAGTGGAAATGAAGATCTGTAGAGTGAACATGCCTATGGACGAGCACAGGTGAACGTGTGAAGATCTGGTTCTTCTGTGTAATGCAGTGAACCAGAGATATGACGTCCCTATGGATGTGCCCCTAGTGGATGAGCACTAGTGGGTGTATCAGATCCTTTGCTATATATATTGTTCAAGATTCAGACCTACCTGTAACCCTAATTGTTATGTAAAGGGTACAGGTCGGCCCCACCTTAATGTGATTAATAATAAATGTAAAAGATAATTAATCTGGTTAATATTAATTATAATTATAATAATAATAATTATTATTAAAATTATAATGTGACTTAGAGAGGTCGGCCCTGTTGAGCCAATAGACACTTTAGTTGACAGGTTTAGATTAGTATAAGTAAAAGTAAAATCCCCATTGTGGAAAATATATTTTATGTGAGTTTGGAAATTTCAGCAAGTACATCTACTTGGGAAAAGGTGTGCACCTCTCTTGGGCGCTAGTCTTCTAGGGTTTGAGCACCCTCTTGTGTGCTAGGTCTTTCTTGGTGGTGAAGATCTTTCTCTTGAAGAATATAGCAAAGGATTTGGCTGGGTTTTCTTCCCTTGTTGAGAAGGTTTTCCCAGGATACTTCTTGTGTTCTTGTGCATGGTGTTTCTTCTTGTAATCTTGGTTGCTGCAACATTATTGTGTATGGTTAAGTTAAATGATAAAATGGAATGAAATTCATGCTTAACCTAGCTTATTGAAAAATCAACATGGTATCAGAGCATAGGTCTTGAAGAACCCATTGCACAAGCATCTACCAGTCTCCTCTCTTTTTTACAGAACCGTACGACCATCCTAGGGTTTCCAGAAAATTCGTACGACCTTCCTTTATGAGGTGTTTCAACCCTTAAACACTTGAAAATTGGGGCTAATTTCGGCATAGGAGAGTACGAATTCCTCCAGTGCATCTCCAAAGACTCTAAGAGTGACATTCCGAGCATTTTGAAATTTTGGCCCTAGGGTTTCGCCAATTTCTGCTGAAATTTCAGAATTAGGGTTTCTGCAAACTCATTAAAGGAGCTCTTCAGCCCACCAATGTTCTCCTATCTTTCAAAGGCTTATTGTTGGCAGTCATAAGTCCAATAAAACCTAAAATTTTTAGCCTAGCCTAGCCGTTAGGTTTTCTAGCCTAATTGACAAAGGGTTGTGCAAAATCTAAAATTATAATAAACAAAAACTATGATGGAAGATAAGCTTAATGAATCAAGCAACTTCAAAGTTATTGAAAGACAATACTTCAGAGGAAGACTTATTGTGGGTAATACAAAAGGGTTTACCAGAGACAACTATCAATGAATGGAAGAAAGATGATGTCAGGACAAGGAATCCAATCACCTACTCAAACCCTTACATTGAAGGGCCAGCTTCAAAATAACAAAAATGACAAAAGGTGACACCGTGACTATCTTCTTCATAAAGATATCAGAGGATAGAGATCAACCAAGAGCCATTGGAGAAATCATATCAGCATCCTTAGGTATGCACTTGTATATATTATTTGTATCATTATCATGAGGGAAATTGTAGGAGGAAGGAACCTTTGTTGAAGTCATGGATCCAGAGGGATCTCAGTGCATTCAGAGGAACAACACACTCAAAGTAAAGACTTCAGGTTTGATTGTTGTAATTGTCATTCTTGTAACCTATATTTCTATAAGTTTGCTACATTACAGGTTGGTGTTGTAGCCGTGACAACGTTCCTTAAATTGTTTTGATTCTAGAGATGTACTCATTATTATCCTTTAGGAGATATTCTTGTGTTGGTTCTTTTTGTTTTCTTGTTCCAGATAGGTTAAACAAGAAAAGGAAGATGTTTATCCTTCAAAGGGAGCCACTTAACTCAGAAGGAGTCAAAACTATTTGAGAAAGAGAAATAATAGAACCATCATTGAGGAAACCAATGCAATAATGCATGTTCATAATCCTTCTATGATTCTATGGGTAGAAGCATGCATGACACAATATATGTTCAGAACAAGAGTCTTCACCAGACTTTGAAAAACACAACTCCCAAATAAGCCTCCACCAGAGTGAATCTTGAGATTGAACACTTCAGGTTACTTGGGTGCCCAATGTATTTCCATATACCTAAAGAGAAGAAGTCCAAGCTAGATCCTTTAAGAAGAAAGGATACAGTGAATCTTCAAAGACATTCCAGATCGACATCCTTGGTCAGAGACAGATTGAGACAAGCAGAGACGATGTCCTTAAAGAAGAAATAGTCTTTCAAAAGATTCAGAGAATATCAGATGGAGATTAATAGTAAGACAATACCTTCTCCCCCTTCAGCAACTCAGAGGGAGACAAACATTATTCCAGTTGATCCAATTGCTCTATTTGATATATTCATAGATATTACAGTAGAGCATGAAAGACCTACCTAGACTCACTCTGCAAGAGGCAACGAAACATAGAAGGCACATCCTGAGAAAGAGAAAGAGAAAGAGATTTTCAATCTATCATTAAGTCATGAGCCACTTCATTTATGTTGAGCCTCTTTATCTTAGAGAAGCAACAAGAGAACAGGTATGGCAAGATGCCATAACAAAAGAATACTAGTATATCTTAAAATTGATGTATAAGATATTATTCAGGGACCAGAAGGGAAGTCTGTGGTAACTTCCAAGTGGATCTATAAGATCAAGCATGCAGTTGATGGAAGTGTCGAGAAATACAAAACGAGATCTATAGCCAGAGGTTTCACATAAACAGAGGGATTTGTCTATGATGAGACACTTGACCCAGTGAACCTGATACACTTCCATCCGTACTACCATCCATGAGTTGGAAACTATATCAGATAGATATATTCTTGATGAGTTTGGATTTCAGCAAGAGTGTTGCTGATCCAAACCTATATCATTACAGTGTTGGTGACGAGAGCCTGATCTGATGACTTATTAAAAAAGCGTTGTTGTTGGATGCAAGTAATCTTTGACTTCTAAATTCGAGATGAAGAATATGAGTATGATGCACTACTTCTTGGGACAAGAATTATGACAGAGGACCGATAAGATTTTCCCGAGTCAAGGAAAATATACAATGAAAATATTAAAGAAGTTCAGTATGAAAGAATGCAAAATCCACCATGATGGATTTAAAGAAGAAGATTGATGATGATTCAGACGAGACTGATCCACAACTGATTGGATCACTAATGTATTTGGTTAACACCAGACTTGATTCATGCCATGTAGTGAATGTGCTTAGTCATTTCATGAGTCAATCGAGACAGACTCACTAGACAACAACAAAATATGTATTGATATATATACGAGACACATTTGGATATGTCCTGAGATATGCCTCCAGTATGAACTTGAGTTTGCAGGATATGTCGATTCAGATTGAGCAAAAAATACAGTAAACCAATAAATCACATCTGACTGATGTTCTATCATGAAGTTTTCCATTGTTTCCTAATGCAGCAGGAAACAAAACTCTATAGCCTTGAGTACCACAGAGACACAGTATATAGCATCGAGTGTGTGAAGCAATGTGTCTTCACAAGCTTCTGACATATTTACTTGACCATGAGATGGATCTTATGATGATAACCAAGAGCCGTGAGTAAAGCTCCTTGAGAACCCAGTGTTTCCTGATGGATCGAAATACAATGAGATGAAATATCCTTATATCAGAGATATGATGCAAAGAAAAATCGTACACATGCAATACCTTCCTACACATGAGCAGATTGCAGATATCTTCATGAAATTAACTTCGTGAAGAATGGCTCCCTAGTTGAGAGGGAGTGTCTATAACTCCAACCAAGACAAAATTAAAAATACATCCATGTGAGACTTGGCATGATAAAAAATGCCTCCTTAGCTGAGAGGGAATGTTGATGAATGCAACTATGTGAGACATTTTCCAGCTTACAAACCTATGAGATGTGGAACATTGCAATTATGTGAGTTTTTCTCTCAACTTACAAACCTGAGATAAAGCCCCTAAGAAGGGTACGTGGTTCCTGCCTGAGACAAATCTAGGAATGTAGAGATGACCTCCTCCATTCAGAGAGTTGAGAAGAACTCCAGATGATTATCCAGTGGGAAAGGATATGTTGAGTTAGACGTGCATGTGGTTGAGCACAAGGTGAACGTGTGAAATCCCAAAGTGTTGGGTGCATCGTCATGTGAACATAAATGAAGATGATGTATTAGCCTCGTCTGAGAAGCAGAGTTGACGAGAAGACTCCAGATGATTCTCTTGTGTGAGGCAGTGGGAATGAATATCTGTAGAGTGGATGTGCCTGTGGACGAGCACATGTGAACGTGTGAAGATATGGTTCTTTTGTGTAATGCAATGAACCAGAGATATGACATCCCTATGGATGTGCCCCTAGTGGATGAACACTAGTGGGTGTATCAGATCCTTTGCTATATATATTTTTCAAGAGTCATACATACCTGTAACCGTAATTGTTATGTAAAAGGTACAGGTCGGCCCCGCCTTAATGTGATTAATAATAAATGTAAAAGATAATTAATCTGGTTAATATTAATTATAATAATTATAATTATAATGTGACTTAGAGAGGTCGGCCATGTTGAGCCAATAGACACTTCAATTGACAGGTTTAGGTTAGTATAAGTAAAAGTAAAATCCCCATTGTGGAAATATATCTTTTATGTGAGTTTGGAAATTTCAGCAAGTACATCTACTTGGGAAAAGGTGCGCACCTCTCTTGGGCGCTAGTCGTCTAGGGTTTGAGCACCCTCTTGTGTGCTAGGTCTTTATTGGTGGTGAAGGTCTTTCTCTTGAAGAATATAGCAAAGGATTTGGTTGGGTTTTCTTCCCTTGTTGAGAAGGGTTTCCCAGCATACTTCTTGTGTTCTTGTGCATGGTGTTTCTTCTTGTGATCTTGGTTGCTGCAACATTATTGTCTATGGTTAAGTTAAATGATAAAATGGAATGAACTTCATGCTTAACCTAGCTTATTGAAAAATCAACAAGACCAACATTCAAATTAAGTGGGAGAGTTAATACATAGTTTCATACAAGGAAAGATGCAACGATGCCACATCACATTAAATATATAATAGAAGAAGTGGAGGACGAGAACTTTCTTTTGCAAATAGTTTCCCATGTTATGTTTTTGGCAGAAGTCTAAATTAGTCATGAGAAATCGATCATGCTTGTTATCACACAATATTGCACCCTAGTGCAAAGACTTCACAAGGTAGAAAATGAGTGGAACATTAGAAGTGTTGCCATTGTCGCCTAGACAACAACTTCCCTTGTTTTAGTGAAGGACAGTTCCAACACAAGGGAGGCTTCCCTAGTAGCCTCTAGGGTTCCTAAGGAAAGACACAATCAACTATAAGGTCTCCTATATAGGTATTCAATTTACCACTAATTAAATATATCAAACAAGTTATGGATGAGGTGGTTACTCAAAGTAAATTCCATATTTGGGTTTTATATGCTTTTAGGTTGAATTAGGGGGTTAATTAAGTTAATATCAAATGCAAAATGATCCCCAAACACTACAAATCTGAAAATTGTTTAGGGTTGTTATAAAACTTTTATAAAAGATGAAAATTGTAGCAATAAACAAGTTATAACAATAGTAAACTTTAGCCCTTTAAATAGATTGTAAACAAGTAAAAACTAAGGCTAAAACAATGGATAAAATTAAGGTTTAAACAACTCGTTAGTTTTGAAAATTAAAAAACATATAACAACCAAATAAGACAAGACATACAGACTATAGCCCTAATATCGTTGTACTATAAATCAACAACTCTATTTATAACAATAACATGATTTTTGGATCAATATTATGCACAAAGAACCAAGATGTATAGGATTTTTGTGGTTGAAAATGAATATAAGTTGTTATAAAACCCTAAATTTACCCTAAAGCATAAATAAAATTTGAATTTTAGAATTTATGATTGACTTCATGGGAGAAGACTAGGGCCTGCTATTTTTTGGGCATATGTTGTCAACTAAGGACTCCCTCGAGAGGATGTAAGTATATCTAGGGTGATATCTAGGGTTTTCCACTACAAACCCTAGAAGATACACCTAGTTCCTTACAAGCTTTAAGATAGTTCAAGGGAAGATACTCCGCTAGTAATCTTCCAAAAGTTGTGAAGAAGGGAGTTGTTAAAAAAAAACATAAAGAGAGTGCACCACCATCGCTATAGAAGTACAACTACACTTGAAATCATTCACAAACAACATAAAATAGATCAAGTGAGACCACTTACTCAAAAAATCAACTCATCTTCAAAACCCTAGCTAGGAGCATCCATGAAATTTGAACGACAATCCACAAGACACCATCCTCAAGAAATTGCTCTAGTTATCCATCTATATCCATGCAAAGTACATCATCCAAAGAGGGGCTCAAGTGACCCAATGTAGCCATCAATTCAGGGGCATGTACACAAGTCCAATGCAACATAAAAATTGAGTCATGTCAAATGTAAATGCCATTAGGTATATCACATTCAACATCATCTTCAAACTTCACAATAACTCAAATAATTTATACAATTTTCCAAGTTTAGGTATGGGAGGTCATCATTAGCCACTATTACATGTGTCAGTGCCAAAGAAGAGAAGTATTTCCCAAGAAACCCACAAAGGAGCATATATAATTATAGATGGTATGGTTTTTGGGTTGACTTCATGAGTGCTATTGTATGGTCACGTGAGGTTATGTAATATATTCATCCACATGAGTGCCTTTGTAATGAGGGAGTTTGTATGCATTGAGTTGTCCTTTCCTTGACACCATGTCTTTCCAAACCCCTTTTTATATTTTTATTTATCCATTTAACCTATTCTGTCTTTTGACTTTTGTTTTACTTTATTTGGTCTTTTTTTAGATACGCATCCAATGCAAAGGACTTGGGGTGATGGCCTCATAGCGAGGGGGCATTTCTCATGATTTATTTATTTTGGTTCTTTTCCATTTCTTTTATTTTCATTTTGATTTTAGCATCTTGCTCTTTTCCTTTTTTTTATTAAGCTGCATCAACCTCGAGAATTCAACCCCTTCTTCTCGTGGTATTATGAAGCACGAACCTATATGTGTGACATATGACAACCAACCAAAAATAAAGGACAATGGAAATCAATAAAGATGGAGAATGTTATGTATGGATTGGGATATGGACACACTACCCCTCTCAAAGTAATCCAATAGTACAACTCTACCTGGGAGTGACAACACTTATGTAGGAGATGATGATGACCACCAAGGTGAAACAAGGAGAAAGGAACAAATTTAGAGCATCATGATCCATTATATGAGTCAATCGATGATCACTATTTTCATGACAAGTACATAATGCATTAACACTTAATATGAAGTGTTGAAATAAGTTAACTCTTCAATGTCAAGCACCATAGTCATCAAATGAGAGTAAGCTATGCAAGATGTGGGAATCATCATCGGTCATCTACCTATGGAGAACCAATGATCTCGTCTTCAAGATTGTTGTTTTTTATATGAATCATAGGAGAAAAAATCTCCTCTAGTTACCCCTATATGTGATAGGGTAACATCTAGCTCTGACATGGGGGCATGTGCTCACTGTAGAGCGCATGAGAACCTCAACAATCTCTGGAACTCCAAGACATGCACTTTGCATCAATATAAAAATCCTTCTACATATCACCATAAAACCATTAGCAACAAAGGGCAAGGGGATATGATCCCCCTGGTATATGGAAAATATAAATGAAATGTGGAAAAATCAGTATTCCATCATACATATACATTTTTTAGACAAGAATAAATAAATAAAAGAAACTAATTATAAATGCATGAAGTCAAGAAATAACTAAAAACAAGTAATACAACACAATCAAGATGCCTAAAGGAAACACACTACATGACCTACAACTATCTTACTCTAATCTTCTTGACAAAAGAAAGTGTTAGGTATAATCATACAACTAATGAAGCCACCATAGCATTTCATTGATGTCAAAAGTTCTACCCATGCACTTAGGTATGAACCAAAACAAGGATATATCAAGTATAAAATGATCATGAGTTGGTATAGGCATTACAATATGACCAAACATAGAATCCAACTCATGAGGATCGATAAGAGCAACAAAACATGCCAAGGTTGGCATGTGAATCTACAAGTTTTCTCTATCTATTTTTGAACGGGGATGCAATATAACAACAATGGCTCATCCTTGCTCCAAGAAAGACCTTTATGATGCAAACCTTACCTATCATAAGGATAATGCACATACCTCAAGAGATGGCCACCTTGGCTTTCATGTACAATTCCACTCACCAAGGCTTGACATGGAATCATGATAATTTTGAAAAATACATCATGGTTACCCAACAAAGATGTGGATGAAAAATGGGGTGTGAATTCAAATATTGGAAAAAAAAATTGCTCCCAACTTAGGGCTTGTTTCCCTTCTATGTGAGGCTGGAAACTCTTACAACAAACCTTAATAAAACACTTTTTTCCCATAGATATTTTAACATCCAAAACATAATTCCTAGTTGTACCTCCAATGACATATTGAGTATAAGATAAAGAAAAATATGGCTGGAAATTTATACTACGAAATATTTGTTTCCCTATGTGAATCACAACCCCATAAGAGTGCTCTAATGCTAATTTGACATATGAATGTTCACCAAAATCTGAGCATAGAGGTGGCTAAAAATTTTCCAATTTTTTACCTTCATAAAATAGCTCCAAGTGCTCAAAAGAATATGTATCATACCCCACAGAATATGGTTGGAAATTGCCATGAGAAAGTTGTAATAAATCATCCTTAGATGTTTGAAACAAATCTATGAAAGTATCCTCTTCATGTTGCCAAAAATATGTATCATTAGTGTACATATATCATTGGTAGTGATCATGAAAATTTTCTAAAAATGATGATTGTTCCAAAGGAAACAATTATGCATTGTTGATTTTAGAATCATCATCAATGTCATAAATAGTATCCCCATCAAAATGAAAAAAAATTCATATCTCATTTATTCCTTTCAATATGTATAAGTTTGTTAATATTTTCAATCTTACGATCATCATGTTCTCAATCAAATGAGAAATTGACCAAATCCAAGGGTTTCCCTAAAATCTCTTTACTTTCCAAATCATCAAAGGTTGCATCACAAAACTCAAAAACTTGGAAAGGAGTACAACTTTCCACACCCTTGTATTCATGTGAAGGAGAGGCTGAAGCTTGGATGCCCTCATCTCCATTAAATGGAGGAGAAAATACCTTCTCAAACTCATTTTTACTTGAGGGATTTTCTTCAAATTCAATCTTCTCAAAATCATAACAACAAATATCGTCAAATTCATAATTTTGAGAAGAACTAAGGCTTACCGAATCTCTTCTTCATGAAGAGGAGTGCTCTCTTCAATAGGGCCTTCTTCATGGACTTCATCTTCAACAGGATGTGCTTAGTCAAAGTTTTCTTGTTCAATGGATTCATGAGGTTTCTCTTGCTCTTCTTCAAATGTTTGATAACTTCCTTCATCTTCATGCTTTTCATGCTCTAGGCCTTCAATGGGAGCCTGGAGTGTTTCATATTCAAAGTTATCATCAAAATATTAATGTATGGAATGATGAAGTTCTTCATTAACAAGATCTTGGCCTTCAAGGTGATCTTCATCAACGTGCTTTTCTCATGTGCTTGATCTTTGATTGGGTCAAAAGGAGCTTATTTTTCAATTTCAACAAGATCATGACCATCAAACCCAAAGCATTGTGGTATGCCTCTTCCCAAGCGTAATGAATCTTCAAGGAAGAATATCTCCATATCAAGATACCTGTCCTTTTTTTGTTCATATTCAACGTACAAATCCAGGCTCTTTTCTTCAATGATGGTTTCATCATCTTCAATAGTGTTAGAGGAGAATTCTTCGTCTTGAAGGGTTGTCACAAGATCCTAAATAGTGTCTTCATACCTATGAAATCTAGGGGCCCAACACTTGAAATTTTTTTCAATGAAATATGCAATGGTATATATGCTCTTTGAGCTACAAGAATGCATGACCCAATCCCTTTGTGCTGCCTTCAGAGAGTAATAAAGTATTCTTATCAACACATCGTCATGCATCACATTGCTTTTTGTAGTGTATTTCAGAAATTTTACTACGTGAGAAGTGGCTAGAAGAGGGTGACTCTCAAATATTGGACACTCTTCCAACCAATCTAGAGAATAGTGATTAAGGTACCTAGGAATCCTCTTGACATCAATAGCTCTATATAGTTCATGAAATTCCCATAGAGCCATTTTTCATCACATACAATTTTCCAACATGAGAGCTCAAATTTGATAACAAATGCAATTTCGTACCTTGTCGAAATACAAAACTATGGAGTCACTAGGATAAATCTTCAATGCCTTCAAAATGATGCTTGTTTCACCCTACAAGCACAAAGTCTTCAAAAATCTATAAGGAACAAGGAATGTGTTCCTCCAATGGAGTTGTGATATGGGCAAACTTAGGTTAGGCTTTGGTTTGAACTCATAAAAAAGGTTGAAGCATAGACTTCGGATATCTAAGGAGAAATACTCCGTTCTTCCTAGCAACGATGCAAAAATGCACATAATATTGCACCCTAAAGAAAATCCTTTACAAGGTACAAATGAGTGGAACATTAGAAGTGTTACCAATGTCACCTAGGCAACAAATTCGCTCATTTTAGTGAAGGACGGATCCAACACAAGGGAGGATTCCCCAGTAGCCTCTAGGTTTCCTAAGGAAAGACAAAAATCAAGTCTAAGGTCTCCTATATAGCTACTTCAATTTATCACGAATTAAATATATCAAAAAATTTATGGATTAGGTGATTACTCAAAGTAAATTCCATATTTGGGTTTTATATGCTTTACAACTAATTTAGGGGGTTAATCAAGTTATTATCAAATGATCCCCAAACACTACAAATCTGAAAATTACTTAGGGATGTTATAAAACTTGTATAAAAGATGAAAATTGCAGCAATGAACAAGTTATAATAGAAGTCAACTTCAGCCCTTTAAATAGATTGTAAGTAAGTAAAAACTAGGGCTAAAACAATGGATAAAATTAGGGTTTAAACAACTAGTTAATTATGAAAAATTAAAAGGCATATAACAACCAAATAAGACAAGATGTCCAAACCTAATATGATTGCCCTATAAACTAGCAATAGTATTTATGACAACAAGATGATTTTTAGATCAATATTATGCACAAATAACCAAGACATATAGGGTTTTTTATGGATGAAAATGAATATAAACTATTATAAAACCCTAAATTTACCCTAAAACATAAATAAAATTTGAATTTTTGAATTTATGATTGACTAGATGGGAGAAGACTAGTGAATACTGTTTTTGGGGGGCATGTGGGGTCAACTAAAGACTCCCTTGAGATGATGTAAGTAGATCTAGAGTGATATCTAGGGTTGTCCACTACAAACCCTAGAAGATCCACCTAGTGCCTATTGACCAAAAAATATGCTTTGGGCTCAACATGGTGTCTAACACCTTCATTCCTCCACAAGTTAGCCTGAGGGTTTCTTCTAATAGCCCTTTGTGCTATGGTTACAGTCAAAGACAGCGGCGGGGGTCATAGTTTCTATGGCCTCTGCCCTTGAAAGAGTATCAATTGGATTCCTTTAGAGGGTTTTTATATAAGTATTTAAAGACTTATCAAACACTAGAGAGTATCAGGTAACAAGGTCAAGTCAGTTGGCAACAGTCCAAGTCAGTTCAGGGTTGTTGTATTAAGTTGGTTCAATGCTTCTAGGATCATTTAAGGGATAGTAAGTTCAAATGGATATTAAAGTCATGGTTTTACCTACTCTACTATCGCCTTTTGGGTAGTATTATAACAACCATGATCATCATGATGTCCATCAACATCTTAAAGGGTACCCAAACGGGCTCATCCCGACCTTACTCGGCTTGTCATGGGACCATGTTCTTTTCCCCTCACGGGAGGCATTCCTGAGGTAATTTTTGAGTTATGAAACCATCCCACATCATAATGCCTCATTTCAAGGCTGTTCAGTTAAGATTTGATGAGCTAAGCATGCAGTTTGCGAAAATTTTATCGTTGGCCCCTTTCGCCTGTCATCGGGCAGGTCCTGTGGGGATGGGGTCCTTTCACAAAGAATAAAATGAAGTATGGTTAAATTTTGGGAAATAAAATGATTTCATATTTTATTGATCAGGAAAATATTTCCAACAGGCTATCATGACCCCGATTCCGATTTCGTATGACCCCCCTACGGAGGACGCAAAGTTCGCGCTACTCGAATGGAAAAAACCAACAACTGTGACTTCCTGGTATGATTCTATTCAGATTGGTGTTTAAAAATAAAATAAAACCTAAGGATCATGTAGGGAAGTGTGATACAGTTCCAACGGCATATCCCGTACTTGGTTTCGACCCATGGTTGCCTTCGCAAGTTCATGACCACTTTTGGTGATTGGTTGCAGTGGTACAGGGGTAAACAATTGTTGTTAAGAGGTTTTAAATCAGGGATTCAACAATGCCACACTGTAGTGGAATCAAATACCTTTAAAACAACTCCTAATTTTCCTCGCTTTGACCTCGGATGGCCCAGTTAGAGTTGTCACAAGTTTGTCAACTATTTCGGGAAAAGGGGGCCAACTAGCTTGCATAGCAGGGTTTCATGACAGATAATACAATCATTAGTGGCCCCAACACACAAATATATGGCCATCGTGTCGAATTAATTATCGATACCTTTCTGACGGTACTTCATTTTCCTCGATTGGATATCATATGGCGATGTGGCGCCTTTCACAAGATCGGGTGTCATGTGGGCCCACCAACAAGTCAAGGCCTTTAAGAGGTAACTATTTTGGGGAAACATTGAGGGGTGAGGTGGCATAATTTCAGATTTTTGACCACATATTCTCGATGGGCTCATTGATACCTTTCCAACAACATGCTCTGCGTCCAATTCCGACCCTGTCTCATCTGGCAACATTTTATGGCTTAGTCAACAAGGTCATCATCAAAGTCAAACATTGACTCCACACAATTTTCGAGGGAAATATTAAAAAATAATAGAAAAATAAAAAATCAGAAAATTGAAAAAAACAATGAAGTGACACGCAGCCTCCCTCATGCAAAAATTAGAAAAAAAAAATGGAAAATACAACACCCACCCTCCTCTCCTCTATCTCAATTGATAGGTGCATTGGAGAGGGAAGGAGCTCTGCAACTCAGACAACCATGGAAGCAAAGGGTTCAAGTGCAGGTATTCATTGGGAAATAAGCCATAACCATGCACCAACCTCAAAAACAGATCCAGGTAACCATGGACACCCTGTCTTTTTAACCCTGCTTTTGATTGCCCAAAAGTTTCATTATTGTGTTGGTTAAGATGGGTTTTTGCAGTGAAAAAATGGTTATTTCTACCGTTAAAATTATGATTTTAGAACTGGTATGTGTGTCTGTGTTGTTTCTAGTTAAGATATATGGTGGATGGTGTGATTATGGTTCATTATTTTCCTATGTAAAGATTCAAAGGGAAGGGGATTCGAACCCATCTTGCGCACCAGGCCCAAGCCTCCACGCCCCTTTAAAGAATGAATTTTTCTTAGTTGAATGGCCATTTGTAGGCCTGTACATTTCTAACTTGTAGGACCTGGGCTTTGAACCCCCAACACCATCCCTTTCCTCCACTCAAATGACCAGAAATTGGCCAAAAAAATGCCCAAAAAAGGGGGAGGGGGTTTGAACCCAAGACCTCCCACTCCCAAACTATGGAGAAAAACCCATTTTTGATCCAAAATTAAAAAAATCAAAATTTGATTTGGTGGTGGTCAGCCACCCGTCCACCACCAGGGTGCCACCATCATCCTCGCGTGCAACATCCACCCTTCCATCGCACGAGTCCACTCCCTCCTCTCTCTGCGTGCTGCCTCCACTTCACTCCCAGTGTGCAACCTCCACTTCACTCCCCGCGCACACAATGCCCTCCTCCTGTTGCGCATCTCCATACCCCCGACTCACTCCTCCACACCTCCTCCGCTCTCAATTCCTCCCACCACCGCTGACGACTCCATTAGGGGGTCCCAGGCTGGTCGTAAAGGGCGACCAGGGGGAAGGGGGTTTAAAATTGTTTGTTTTAAATTAATTTAAATTTTAAATTTTAAATTTTTATATATTATAAGATTTGTTTTCAAATTTTCAAATTTTATTGTTAATTTTAATTTAGTTATATATATATATATATATTTAAATTATACAATAAAAATTTTAATCCCCCCCCCCAAGGGTCACTGGGATTTTTAATACCATAACTTTGCCATACGAAGGCGGAATTTCACCCGTAAATAGTCAAAATGACTGGGGCGAAGTCAATAATTCAACCATGAAATTCATATCCTCAAATTCATCCCACAATTTCAGTGGCACGTCCTAGAGTGACAGGGGCTCGTAATTGGCCCAAAAACACGCGCCAGAAGGAGGCCTAATTGGGGGCCTCTGAGGCCAAATTGGACCGAACGAGGAAAACCCATTTCAGATACAAGTATGTAGGCCTGTATCAGCCTATCAATTCTGGTGTATAGCCTAGAATTTTTCCTCAATTTCAATTTTTCCCTGATCAAGCTCCCGACCAACTCCTTCCCGCATACTTTTCTGGGGCCATATCTTGCTCATCCGTAGCCAGATTTGCGCCAAATGAAAGGAAAAGGAAAGGTAGAGAATATATATTCAGAATGGACACATAAAAATGAAGTTTTTTTGGCTATTTTGTACAGGGGAAAATCCTTCCAAGGTTCAGGCCCAAGGGGTCCCTTCGTCGGAAAAGGTCCAAATCAAAGCCATGCTTCAGTAAGCTCACAGGGAAAATTCTAGGCAGCAAAGGGGGGGTATAATTAGGTCTGAAAATTTCCTGAACAGTGGTCATTTCCTTACATACAACAACCAAGCCCAAAGGCCCCTTTCCCTCCTAAGCAACTCTTCAATTTCCCCACATCTCGGGGCTTCATCTCGGTGAATCCAACAGCCATGGATGGCCAAGAATTATCCTAGTTCACTTCATCTACACCTGCAAAACATTGAAGAAATCAAACAGTCTTTGGGATGGCACAAATCCGAAGGAAAATGATGACGTGGCATACTAATTTTTGCCATTTTATGAAAATGACCTTTTTGTAATAGTTTTCTCTCGAAGGATTTACTTTGGCTTGTAAAAAATTGTAATTAAAGGGTTATATCAAATATGATTTGATTCCCTTTGGATAAGATCCCTTTTGGATAAGTTTAATTTTTTATTAAAAGAAAAAAACACTTTAAGGGTTGGTCCACTTGTCACTTTTCCAAAGTTGACAAGTGTCTTGTGACCTAACCCTAAGCCTTCACCTCTTCTTTATAAATAAGAGGGATGGCATTGTACAAAGGGGGGAATGGATATAGTACCAAAGATCTGCTGAAATTTTCCAAAGCTCTTTGTGTGTGTGATAATTGTTAAATTTTGGTTGTTGGGCATGTCACTTGTTGATTAAGGGTTGAGGGGTAGTAGTAAGTACTTGTTATGTTAGCTATCTCCGGAAGGGATTGGTTAGCTAGGTGTTTGTTGTTGCTTCCTTGAGTTTAAATTACTTTCTTTCGTTTACTAATAGCCTTGTTTAACTTGTTTGACGTGTTGTAGTGCAGATTTTTTGAAGTATTCGACTGTTTTCAGCCTTAGTTAGTGGTCAGGAGTCCTAGGGCCCCTTAGAAAAACCCTTAAATAAGCCCCTTAGCTGGATGTTTATACTTGCTTGCTTCTTTTATTTTTTCAAGTAAATTTTTGTTATGATTTTTTGCTATTAACCTTGTTGTCCCAAACAGAAAAATTGACCATTTTGGTCAATTTCTCCCCTTGGGACAATCATCTTAGTTGGTTGTTATCTTGGAGTTGAATAGCTCAGCTTGGTTGGGATACTGCACTTCTTGGGTAAGCTCAACTAAAAATCCCTTTCGAGAGGTCATGGGCCTCTTCCTTTTCGTAGGTATCCTTCTTACAACCAAGCGGCTTTAAGAGACCGAAAGCATGAGTGACTAGTAGCAGCTAATCCACGCTTCTCTGAACTACATGGGGCACTCTTCAACCTAACCACTGTGATCTACTAAGACTACTCTTCTTATATTGGTTTCACAGTTTTGGGATAGTAGGTGTTTTCCTTATCAGGATAACCTTTAAAATGGTTTGGTGGCCAATGCATCTGTTATTAAACTGAAAATTCACAAATAAAATACATTTTAAAGTCAAACCTTTTGTCATTCCACCCTTCATCAATGAACATTAATTGCAATTGTAAATACTCTCCTAAACATAGTTATAACAACTTGTAAAAAGAATGTCCATCTTGATTTACAACCCCCCCTTTTTGATTTGAAAATTTTTTGGGATCACTTCATGGGTCACCCCGAGGAGTACCAAGCCATTTTGAGCTTGTTTCCCTACCTTAAAAGCTTTGAACAGATTTTTGTTCGTAATTTACAGCCATCTGAAAAGACTTGGTTGTAGCTTTTAAACTCACTTTTCACCCTTATTTTTCACTTATTTCACTTGAGGCATCCATTGGTCTATTGTCTAGGACCCTGGTTTACCCCGGGAACCCATTCTAGGCCATTTTCCAAGGCTTTAAGGGAGATAAAAACTCGATATTCGCTTTGTTTAGTTTTCTGTCTTAAAAAACAACAAACTTATTTTCATCCCATTTTCCATAATTTTCACCCCCAGACCATTTTTTCCATCCAAGAAGCCGAGGGAGGAAAACACCAAGGGTGGGTGGTCCTAAGAAAGACTTCTCGTAAGTCTTTCACCTCTCATTTTCCCCTTCTTTACTGCCTCAAGCGAAGGACCATCTGAGGAGCGGGTAGTCTATGTCTCGTGCCAAGCTATTAAAGAGGTTGTAACCGAATTCACAACCGGATAGGTTAGATCTGTCCCAACGAACGGATTTTTCTTATAACACGTCCCTTTTCTGGTGACCATACTCGGGAACTTGCAAATATATTTAATTTTTCTTGTATCCCAAACTTGTACTGAGCATTGGACCCAAATTATTTGGGGTCCTCTCCCCACCTATTGACAAAATTTTGTGGCAAGGTATTTCAGTGATCCTTTGGATTTTCTTTGGTACTTATTATAGTTCAGTTCCCTTGCAATTCCATTGCATCTGGTTGTCATAAATACCATCGAGTTTTCCTTTCCTCTTACCTTGTCAGTATCCAGTCCCACTTGTTCGAACTCATGTGAGAAGTTATAAATCTATCATACTTTACCTTCCACTTCGAGAAGAACGAAAACAAGCTTTGTTTAACTTAGGTTATTTTAACATTGTGTCAGAAAGAGTAGGATTATTGGTGTGATACATCTCTTGTACTTAAAATATTTACCTAATCCCCTTGCAAGCTGGTAGGGAAGAAACATCCTAAGATTAGGTAAACAATTTCCCCTAGGAATACAAGAAGTCAAAGTTCACAAAATAAAACAAGTAGCGAGACACATACATCTGGGAAACCAGAGAAACTCATTACACTTGTCCTGTGATCTAAGTCACCCTCTTCCTCTTCTCCTTTTCAAATCCCCCTACTAAAGAAAGATTTAGTCAATCCAACAACAGTTACTAACCCTCAGGTTGTTCCTCTCGTTGTTCCTCCCATAGTTGTTCTGATGGCAATGCGCTGGCAACCCGAGACTCCTTTGAGGTTTCCCCAACCTCTTCAGAACATTCCTACAGATGCCCCAAACATGATTCCTAAGTTCAGTGTCACTGGTACATTGAATTATGAGGAACATATACAAAAATTCTATGACACATCGGCACTTATGGACATAACAATTCCTGATGTCATTAGAATTTTTGTATGAACCTTTGAGGGTGAAGCAGTGAGATGGTATCACTTTCTTCCCAATCCCATATTGGGATACTATGGTCCAAGAATTCAAGAAGCATTTACAAGGGGTGGATGATGTGGCTTCTCTACTCAGGGATTTCACAACCATCTCCATCCATGAGGGGGAGAAAATTCGAAACTTTAATCAACGCTTTACCTCAACCTTGAATAGGATCCCAACTCCTTCCCAACCATCCGGGAACAATTTGTTTCATTAATACATGACCGCTATGAATCCAAATGTAAAGTATATATTGATATATAAATCAATGCAAACTTTAAATGCAGCCAAGGTTAGCGCACTGGAAATTGAAAGAAACATGGAGGCATCCGGTGCGATTCCCTCACCTTTAACACATCCCCATTTTAACGGGAGACCTAGGAATGAGGTACCTTGAAATGAGGGTCCTCGGTATGAACCCCCAACTACCCAAACTTCGAGGATTGAAGAAAGGGAAAGTTCTAAAATGCTCAATTTTTTAATGAACATGAACAACCAAATACTTTCCCTTAATCAAAAGGTGAATGACTTACAATTTACTGCTCCTGCAAAGCCAAGGCCTCCTTTTCCTCCTACTCCTCCTCCTAGGAAACATGCTGCTGAAGTGGATTGGTGCCACTTTTTCCAAGACTTCCATGATCTTGAGTATTTTTACTCGTATACACCTCACCTGGAATTGTCTAAAACCGGTAAATCCCCTTTACCTCTAGGGAAAAACAAGCTTGCCTCCACTTCCCAAAACGACCAAGTTAACATGGAATATTATGCTCCCTACGATGATGATTCTCTTACCTTTGGAATATTTGTTGTAGAAGCTAGGATTCAGGCCCCTAAAACCACTCTGCAAGGGGTGGAAGGAACCAAAATTGATCCTAAGGACAATGAAAAAAGAAAAGTTCTCATGAATGGTAGATTACCTTTTCCTCCAAGGAACAGGGTTTTGTGGACTCCAAACAAGGTAAATTTTCCTAATAATCCACCACCTTGCTTCCCAATACCGGGGCCTTACAACGTCGTTGAAGATATATCGAAGGTCCCCGCCCACATGACGTTATTAGATGCTCTTAGAACACCCACTCATCTTGAAAACCTTTCACGTGTTCTACAAGCACCTCCTACTCCACGAATAGAACATAGAGTTCCTCTTTCCAAAGAGTCCTCTTCTCAACCTAAGGAGGCATATGATGTCATTGATCTATACCCTGGAGTTCCTTCTTTCTATATCTCAATTATGATTTCTTATCTTGTGCTCCATAATTGTGTCGTTGAAACAAGATCGAGGCACAATGTCATCCCCCTTTGAGTCATGAAGAGATTGGGTCTTGAATGCACAGGACCATGTAAATATATGCTAGCTTTGGATTCAAGGACTGTAGAAACCATTGGTTACATTAAGGACTTATCCATTGCTTTCAACCAAGCTCCGGATGTGAGCATGCTCATAAACATGATTGTAGCAGACATACCTGAAGCATATGTCATGGTTTTAGGAAGAGAGTGGTCCACCAAAGTAAAAAAGGGTTGTTACTTCATGGAAGGAACCCACTTCACCTTTCTTCATAAAGGTGTCGAAGTTGTCATTAGGAGGGAACCAAAATACCGAGAGCAGGTTGTACCTGCTTCCTACAACACATAACATGTGTATTTTCAAGACACATGGATGGGTACATATACTGTGTTATCTTAGGAAGATGCACATGTCCCTCCTTCTGAGTTGGAAGAAATGATGTGGAGCATGGATTTTGATAGTTCTAAATCCAAGCACGGATCTGAGGATGGGATCCTTTTGTGTGATCCCAAGGGAAACACAATCCCTTTCTCTTTTCGATTAGAATTCATTAACACTAATAATATGGCTAAATATGAAGCGTTATCTCAAGGCCTCCAAAAGGCCTTAGACTTAGGAATTCTCCATTTGTTGGTCAACGAGGATTCTGAGTTGGTTGTGATTCAAATCAGAGATAAATATGAAGTTCATAACCCTCACCTCAAACAATACCACCGAAAGGATAAGGAAATTATTGAGAAGTTCTTATCTTTCAACATTCAAGTCGTACCTAGGGTTGCAAACCATGTAGCTGACACTTTGGCCTTGGCTAGTTCATGCTTCACTTCGGATTTCATAAGGTCTATCGAAGACATAAAAGTCCAAATTTTACATAGACCCGTGTTACCTGAAAACGTCGAATCTTGGCAAGTTTTTGGTATTGACGAAAAAATATGTAGGTTCCTTCAAAACAAGGAGGAATTTGAAGATTTACATATCAGCCATGAGTTGGAAGAGGAAATTGGGGACATAATCCAATTAAAGACAAATAAAATTCCCTCTGGTTTGTCCGTACTATAATCCATGTTTGATTCCAATGATGCCACTACCTCTGCACCTAGTATTGATAGTGAATCTATTAGGAAGGTGCAATAAACCATCCCTATCAACCTGGGAACTGAGAAAGATCCAAAATTGGTTTATATAGGGTCACAATGTTCTCCTTCTGAGATCGTTCAATTCACGGAACTCTTGACAGAGTTCAAGGATGTTTTTTCATGGTCTTACGAGGATCTCAAGGTTTCCGATATGCAGGAGATAGTCCATGCCATACCCATAATCCTTGATTTGAAACCTTACAGGCAGAGACAAAGAAAGAACAACCCTGATTTATAACAAACAATTAAGGTTGAATTAGACAATATGGAAGCATACAGGGTCATATACCATGTTCGTTACTCACAATGGGTATCTAATTTGGTTCTCGTTAGGAAAAAAATTGGTGATATTCGTTTGTGTGTCAACTTTCGACATTTGAATAGAGTGTCCCTAAAAGACAACTGCCCCATCCCACCTATGGAAGAGATCCTCCAACAAGTCTACGGGGCTCAAATGATGTCCCTTTTAGATGGTTTCTTAGGTTACAATAAAATAGCCCTCAAGCCTTCTGATAGTCACAAAACTACCTTCACTACCCGTTGGGCCACATATCCATATAACAAGATGAATTTTGGCTTGATTAATGTCAGGAACACCTTTCAACGTATCATGGCCATTACTTTCAAAGGCTTATTGGGCAAGATGATCATTGTCTACTTCGATGACCTCACAGTCTTTTCCAAAGAAATAAGTAGTCATTTTGATCACCTCGTGCAGGTTCTTCTTATATGCCATAAGTTTGGCATATCTTTAAATCCTAATAAGACCATTTTCGGTGTTATGGAGGGAAAACTTTTGGGTCACATTGTCTCTCGAGAAGGTGTCAAAGTTTATCCCGAGAGAGTGGTAGCAATAAAAAAGTTGTGCTTACCTACTAATAAAAAATAAATGCAATCTTTCTTTGGAAAGATAAACTTCCTGAGATGCTTCATTCCTGATTTTTCTCAAGTTGTCAAACGTCTTAATCAACTTATGAAGAAAGACGTTCAGTTCAAATGGCCCCCCCCCTACCTGTCAAGATTTTGAGTCCATTAATAAAACCATTTCTTCTTCCCCTCTGTTAATCAGTCCTAATCCCTATAAGTACTTTGTCATGTACACTAATTCATCAGAGGAGACAATTTCTGCAATCTTATTGCAAAAGGATCATGAGGAAAATCTTAGGCCAATTGCCTTCGTAAGCCATAATTTGAAGACACACCAACTAAACTATTCTCCCATGGAGAAACATGGTTATTCTTTGTATAAAGCCTTGGAGCAATTTCGACATTACATCCAAGCCCACAAAGTTTAGCTTTTTGTGCCTACATCTCTCTTAGTCACTGCCTTGAATCAAACCGAAATGCATAGTAAGTGGTCCAAATGGATCATGCGCATGCAAGAATATGACTTGGACATTAAATCAAAGAAAACCATAAGGGGCATAGGGTTGGCTGAATTGCGAACCCAATCCCATGCCTCGATCATAGCATAACCACCTCAAGTAGATGAATTTATTACTTTCGAAGAACTGGTCAATGAAACTGAGTTGGCCTCACAACCGTGGTATGGACCTTTCGTGTATTTTCTGATCAATGGTGTTTTCCCACCGGACATGGATACTAAATCCAAATGAACACTTCGTTTACAATTTGTCCGATATGTTTTACAAGACCAAATCCTTTCTCGAAGAAACCTTGATGGGGTTTTTTCACGATGCTTGACTCTTGACCAAGCCCAAATGACACTTGAGCAATGCCATTCTGGGGTTTGTGGAGGTCACTTTTCAGCCAAAACAAGTGCAACAAAAGTTTTACATGCAAGTTAATTTTGGCCTTCACTCCACTAAGATGCCCATTTACTGGTTCGAAAATGTGAAGCTTGCCAACGCTTCACTGGTAAGAAAAAGTTAGTTTCCTTACTTCTTAGTCCTATTGAAGTCCAAGTCCCTTTCACAAGATGGGGCATGGACTTTATTGGGCCAGTTTCACTGCCTTCCAACGATGGTCACATATTCATCTTAACAACTACTGGCTACTTTACAAAGTGGGCATAAAACAATTGACGTTAGGAACACTACGAGTCAGCAGGTGATATAATTCATTGAGCGTAACATTTTATCCCGTTTTGGAACCCCTGCTAAAATATTAATTGATAATGGATCAACTTTCATGTCCGATTTCATGCTTCACCTTGGTGTTACATATGGCATCCAACTTTTTCAATCTTCCACCTATTATCCCCAAGGTAATGGATTGGTCGAATCCACAAATAAAAATATAATTCGGATCCTTAAGAGAACGATCAAAGATAATAATTGTGATTGGCACACAAATTTAAACTTTGCTTTATGGGTTGATCATATAACCCCTAAGACAACAAAGGGTCAAAGTCCTTACACTCTGGTGTATGGAGCCTATTAGCACTCTGTAAATTTTGTCCGGTTGAATAGAAAAACGATAAAGGTAATTGTTTCAACCTACTTTAGAGCTGGGCACTAGCCTACTCAACTCAGAGAGGGATCTCTCGTGTCAATTGATATATCTTTGGCAATCAGAGGCTAGATTTGGTTTGTTTTGGGGGTTTTTATAAATTTGTTGGCTAGGAAGGGGAGGGACACTTAGGGCTATGGAGTCAAAATTCTGAAAGTGAATGAAAACAATGACTGGCAAGTAGAGCTCTCCAGAGGATAAAGGCTAAATGAGGCAATGAATTTGAGTTGTAAAATGTATTTAAGCAGGGTGTAAGAGGAAAGAGAAAACAAATAACTGCATCAGAGAATTACGAAAATGAATTCTGAATTAGCTCGGAAGAAAATTACACAGTTTAAATTGCTTAAGATGAGAGCATCACAAGATAAATTATGGGCTTTTAACTCTCCAATTTAAACAAAAGAAAATGCAAATGGAATTAAAGAACACAGGAAATACATACAATGAAAGGAGACAAAACTCATATCACCACCATTAGAATATTTTCATAGAGACTTCAAACGCTTCTACATATGTATTCAATTCAGCTCCAGAAAATCACAATTGAGTTTAGAAACAACAAAAAGGTTCCCTTGCACTTCTGCCAACATTAATTCATTCGAAACTTCTAATACTTATACAATTCGATTACAATGGATGAACCAAAACGTTTCAGCTTCTAAAACTAATTACAATAATTTCAACTGACAGTCTCGGCATGTGAACCGCTTTTCAATGATTAATAAAAAATGTTTCAAAAACTAATGGATGATTTCTTTGACTACTCGCCTTTCATCCTTGCCATCTGTCCTTCTATGACCTTCTGTTGAACTCGTCGATCTGGTGACACCTGGAGGCTATTTTCCGGTTCCTGGAAAACTGTATTTTGTCTTACCTAGCCGCCCGATCTCTTTCCACTGTAAGTCTGAAGGAATCTCATAATCCATCATTTATTTTATCAGGATCTCCAAGTTGATACAAGTAGCATAATTTATAGTTGGCAGCTCGATCTTCACGGTCTTAAACTAATTTAAGATCTCAAAGTATGTGGTCAAATATTCTACCAGACTTGGTCCTTTCAAGTTTTCCTCCAGGCCTTCAAATTTGGAATGATCCATTATGCACTGTGCGAGGAGGGAGTTGTATTTCTCTAGGTCATATAATTTCCCTTTTCCATCCCAAAATGATGGGAGGCCTTTGATAAATAATTTCTCAAACAGATCCTTGAATTTTTGTATACTTTTCTCCATCTGTGCGGCTTTGGTCTGAACTAACTTGAGAAAATTGTGCTTAGAAATGACCCTCCTGGCCCAAATGATCAGTGTAGTCTTGTCTTTGAATCCAATGGTCTGAAGTTTAGCAGTAGGAACAAAATTCAACAAATTTATAGCATTATGGGCCCACTCTGAGGACTTTTTTGCCAATGTCTCATTCACCACGGTACATCTGCTTCGGGTAGCGATAGATATGCTATCTTTGTCATCTATGAAATTCAAGTACACCCTGAAATTAGCAGCTTCAACAACAATAGAATCCCATATTACTTGTTTAGCTCCTTGCAAAAGTCCTTTTCCTTTCAGCCTCGTTTTCAACTTGCCCACTCTTTATTGCAACTCTTGATTTTCCTTTTGGAACTAGGCCATGTTCTTATTCTTCATTTTCATTTCTTGTTGCAGCTTTTCTATATCTCCCTTAAGACTCTTGATTTCTCCTTCCTTCAGGCTAACTTGGGACATAGCCTGGACGATATCTTCAGTGTTTGAATCAGTTCCTATTGTATCAGGTACGACTGCAGCTCTGTTTGATGCCTCTACCTGTCCTTGTGACCAGTTCTCTTTTTCCTTCTCCAACTGCAATACTTTGGCTTTGTAATTCAATGCTTCCTACTGAAATGTCTCTTTTTCTTATTGTAGAGAAGTAAGCTCTGATGTTTTTGGATTCTCTATGGAAGACATATTTAGCCTCTTCTTCATGCTTTGAATCATCTTGTCTTTTTCATCTAAGGAATATTTTACCCCTTGAGGGCCTGTTATCGCACAGTTTGTAGCTAGGAGAAAAGGCTATAAAGTAGAAGGCCAAACTGGTGTAACAGGGACCTACCCCACCCAATGTCACCACAATGGGGAGGTCCTTTCTATTTAGGGAGGCTAGGCCCAAGGGAGACGTCCCTGGCAATCTGGGGTTTGAAAGGGAAAGTCTCAAAGGATTAAGGCTAGTTTCCCCTTTCACAGATCACCGCCCAAAGAGATAGTCAAATAAAGTATAACCACAGAGAAGGCACCTACTTGCAAGACAAGAGAACAATGAAACTAGTACATGCAATAATGGTTAATACTTCATAAATCAATGACTATCTAAATTCAATATATGAGCAAATACAACAGTAAATATTGATGAAGTCAATGTTTACAATAATAACAATGGCAATATGATGTTACCTGTCAATAAATGTTGGAACAATATAGCATCCGATGAATATAATCACTCCTTGAATCAAATCAATGCATTAAAAGTCATTCAGTTGCTCACATATAATAGATTGCTGCATCAAGATGAAAAATCCTAGGGGTGACATCAACTTTTAAGGTTAGTTGTTAGTTAGGGTTTCAATTTTATGAGGTTTTGAAAGTTTGTTTGGTCACTATCACTTCAATGCTAGAGTCTAAGGATCAATGCCTAAGGGTTAATGGAGTCAACAAGTGATGGACGCAAGAGTTGAAGGGTAAAAGTTTTCTAGGGACTAGAGGGTAGATTTTCAAGGTGCTGCTAAAGCAGGGCCTTAAAAAATAGAAATCCTAAGAGAGAGAGAGATTCACTTGGTGTTGCAAAGGCAAGGCCTTGTGCTCTCTCCTCTTTCCCGACAAACGACTAGCACAATAAGGAAAAATTAACCAAGACAAGAGGTTTTGATGAGGGAGACGTTGCTAAAACAAGGTTTGTCAACAAACCCTAGATTGGTACGGCCCTATTGTAGTGAGCCTAGGCTAAGGACATCTTACTCTTCTTGGCTTCCAAAATATACGGCTAGCATAAGGAATGAAGAAAACAAGTGTAGCTGATGCTAGGCTCTATTTTCTTATTCAATGGTTTAAGGTCTCTTTGTCAAGGGACATGAGACAACAACCTACTTGTGTGGTTGTCCCCTAGGGTTTTGATTCAGCAAAATATAAGTAATATGGAAGAGATTTAAACTACAACCATTCAAAGAGAAGTTTTGCAGAAAAAACACTTACATTTCACGAAGAAATATCCAAGCAAACCCTAGTTGTAACACCTTCCTTCCAAAGAAACACCATAAATGCCAAGAAAACTCTTCCTTCAAAAGTTGTGCCTCACTATTTCAGCCAAAAACCCCAATAGGGCGCTAAAAATCAGATCTCACTTGATGAGTGAGTTCTGTTATGTTCAAAATGAGGGAAAACATCCTCAATTTATATCATCCAATGACCCTTAATTAAAAATTAGGTCATTAAAACAGCCGACAAGGATGACTACTAAAAATCATATTGTTTTTACATTTAACCGCTAAATAAAAGCCTAAATGAGCAGTAAGCAAGACGTCTAGCCCCTCTGAGGGAGACATTGGCCCTTTTTAGGGAAAAACTCAGCACTAGAAGGCAAACGTTGGCCCTCTCTGGGCCTCCAAACTCCGCCGCATGTGCCAAACTACCCTGTAAAGCTACCACATGCTAGAGGTGACGTCAATGATCTCCGGAGGATGTCCTGGTCAATAGAGGGATGCGTTCCACCTACAGTGGGTCAACCCCCTAGGGTTAGGCTCAGCCAAGGCATCTTGGATGAAAACCTCCTTCTTCTTCTCTCGTGCAAATGCTCGATCAGTCACTGTCCTGTCTCTTCCCCTGATGAGGTCCGAACAACCATATGATGGGCTCTTCAGCCCCATGGAGGTCCGAACTGATCATCTCCCCACGTGTACCGGTCCACCTGGTACCTATCCGTCGGGTATGGTCCTGCACATCAAAAAATTCTCCCTCCATGGGCTCATTAGTCCTCGGGATCATAGCAATGTCAATCATATTTTATCATTAATTTTATCAAATGCATGCATAAGACCCCTAGCATATCATCTAATAGCTCAAAGACATTACACTGACCTACTATACAAAGATGAAGAAAAGACAAGG
>ML792369.1:81871-94448 GCA_009831015.1 Picea engelmannii
TTTTACCCCCTGGGCCTTTAGCCCCTTCTTCCCACAAGATAAAGTGTAACCCCACAAATAGGTCATCCTAACGTCCTGACTAGGGGAATGGGATAGATGAATAGGAGATTAGATGTAAAATTATAATATGGTGGGAGCGGACGATGGCTCTTCAAAATCCCCCCTGTTAGATAACCAAAACCTATGGATACAAGCTTGCTAGGGCACCCTGTTAATCCCCCCAACCATGGTCAAGTGGGTTAGTGTAAGATCCAAGCAGTTGTCAGAAATGTAAGGAACCTGATGCATATATCCGAAAGTCATAATGATCAAACATGACACATACCATGATACCTGGACCAATTACCTCATGGAGCAAGAGTCTTCTCTGATGCAAGTCCAAGCCGAAGGTGATGGATGTTGCTGTCATTGTCAGGACAGGTCTGATGAAGAAGAAGAAGGATGGGCCCTCCAGGGCCATGCTTAGGTCAATCATGCTCTCAGTACTCCATGTCTAGGACCCGTGGGCCTCGAGACATAATCTCCTAGTTATCCCTAGAAATCAGGGATAACAGGGCCTTCAGATTCCAATCTTTTGACTTGAGTCTGCCAAGCTTTGCTAGATGCTTTTTCTTGCTTCAATTGTCCTACCAAATTGAGTGTATGGGTTGTCATCCTTGCGACCCTCAAACTCAATCTCAGGTAGTCTGAATACAACATGTCACTGGTGTTTCTATGAAATTTCACCTTGTCTGGGGCACTGATATTTTTATAATGCAGCTTAATTTCAGACACTTTATCCTCATTAGCCACTGCTATGTTGAGTGTCTTTCTTTCTACGTCCTTGACTAAGAACAAGGAAGACCTATGCCAAGAAACCCTTTCTACCTCGTGAATCAAATCTCTTATTTCACTCATGGCCAAGCTCCCTTTCTCAGCATATTGATTTGCTAAATCTTCTTTGGACTAGTAGACTGCCCCAGGTGTCTTATCAAACACATGTTTCTCGTTGCTGAAAGTGCTTGAGCTGCCTTCACTCCGTGGCATGATTTATGTACTAGCCTCTTCGTTTTTGGTCCTGCTCTCCACCATTTCCATATTCATTTGCTTGTTAGGTTCTTCTTCCTCCAGGTTTACTATCTATGGAGACTATGTGGTTTTCATTTTCTTGAGAACATTTTGTGGACCAATGGTGCCCAGGGCCTCTGAACTGCTCCTTTTGCTATAAACACTCATCTTGGGAGATTTAATAATCAGCCTTGGAGGAGTTTTCTATGTATGAGTATGTTGTAGGGTTGACCCTACTTGTTGTGTCTGATCAGGCTGCAAAATGACTTCCATATCTGCACAGGTTTCTAGATTTGCCAACTTATCAAAACCTTCGACATACTCATGTTCATAAGGGCCTTGTTTGCTCATCAATCTTCTTTTAGATATGACCTGGCGTGGATCATATTTTCTCCCTTGTAGCTGTGAGAATTCAAACTCCTTGAGTTGGGCCTGGATTTGAGGCAAGCAAGATCTAGTCTTTACAACAAAGGGTCATATGATTAAAGGAAACTTTAAGTTAGACGCTTTGTGCATTTTCAGAAAGTGTTTTGTTTTTTAGATGATTCTTTGCCCGATGAACTTCAGGGAAAATAATATGGGAGTCAGGAAAACAGGTAGAAGGTAAGGTGCCTCTTGGTAACTATACACCCAAATTAATGTAGAGTGCATGAACATCACCCAATCTCCCACTCTATTCTATGGATTGGGATGCAAATAAATTTTCATTTCTTCTAAAACCCTTAGCAGGCTGGTGCTGAAGATTAAGCTATGAAACCTGGAAATGATCTTATTTATAAAAATGAGCATCATGATCCTTTTGCATTAAGTCAAGATGAATGCAACTTCAGGGAACTCTGTCTTATTTGTTTCTAGGAACATTTTCAGCAAGTGTGTGTAGTACCTGAAGTGCCTCAGTGATTGGAAATTCACTAGCTGCTTATGTACATTATCAGCTATGAACTCTTTACAACTGATATAGATTGATGGACTAGACTCTGACTGAAAAAAGGTCAACAAAAAACCCAACATGACCTCTACTGCAAATTTTTCGTTATCCAAACCTAAGATTTGACTGAGTATGGAACAGGCCCATTGGACCTCAATAACCATGACACTTACATGCATAGGAAATGACACACTCTCAGAATGATGTTCAGGTTTAACAATGGTCTGGAAAAATAGGGTTTTGACCTCGGGGGGACATTCTCTATAGAATACAATTAATTTCTCTTCCTCGAAGGGTTAAGATGCTGCAGGGGAATATTCTGGTGTACCAAGGGCGTTTCAAAATGACGGGCTATCTACTCTACATAGGACCTCTGACCCTAACCTATTTAAAATGACCTTTTCTTCCTGCGAGTATTGCTCGACACACCAGCTTATGAATTTCGAGAAAGGGAATGCGATTTTGACGACATAAGGTACTATGGAGGCTTGAACCACTTCGAGGAAAGGTATTCGTCTTCCTACATTATCTAACAAATTGGCTCTGGATATGGAAATGGGTGAGACGGTTATCTCTGTGTCAAATATATAAGTGTCTTTATCAATTAGGGCTTCTTCTTTCGAGGTAGGATCTTGTTCTGTTACAGATAAAATGATAGGATTGATGGCCATTATGAAAAATACATGAGAATGAGTGAAGAATGCGCAATTCTGGTTCACTGTTGAGCTTTAGTTTGAACAGAGCGTTTGCGCCAATTTTCAAATTCAAATGATTTGAAATATCATAAAATAATGACTGGGGACCCTCCTTTTATACATGTTTTTCGATATTGGGGGAGAGGGAAAGTGGTTTGGGGTAGACCGCTTTTCACCCCGATATGCCTCTGGCGGTGCCACATCATCGTGAGATGAAACCACAATATTTCTATCAGCCCGCTTTCAAATGATTAAACCTTGCGCTAGTTCCCCGCCCGATACGCTTTGTGACTGTCGATTTGGGATGTTTTCAGATCATTGGCCCGTTGGGTCCCATCAAACCCATGCCTACACTATATTTATCCCTTCTCTGCTATATGTGACCCCATCCTCCAAACTATCACATCTTTGCACCGATCCAACCCCTCGCTGAATCACGAGCCTTGGAGTCCATCGAAAAATTGTTATGGTGATAACATAGGCTCCAACTGGGGATGCTATCCTCCTTGTGAGGTAGCAAAGAACGGTAGACCAAGTGCATAGCCATTGGGCTCTGATTTATTCCTGTAGTTTGAATCCACCAACCCTTATTCAAAAACTCAAAATCGACCCAACATAGCTCAGGGCCTTCAACTCGAGCTTCAACTATGTTTCTTTTATTCCAACCTCTTCATGTGGAAAGAAAACACAAAAACAGTTATGTACAATGAATGGAAGGGGTGATGATTGCTTAAATGATATAATGTTTGAGGAACCTGCCATTCATAGGCCCTTCTCCAAAAATGTCTCCATTACTCTCCTATAGTATATAGGCATTGCTTCCATGGTATACTGCAATCTCGAATGGTCCCAGCCATAGATGGTCAAACTTATCGTGCTTTCCCTTTTCTTCATTTCTGGCATCCCATTTTAATACTAAGTCTCCTAGTTTGAATTCATCCATATTGGTACGTCAGTCGAAATCCTCTTTGATCTTGTCTTGGTGTAGCTGAGCATTATTGAAAGCCCTTTCTCGGGTCTACTGGACACTGATTAGTTCATCCTTTCTTCTTTGAGTGGCATTTGTTTCTGCATCATGCTCATGTAACAACCTCATCACTGGCAATCCCAATGCAGTAGGAAAGATCACCTTTGTACCATAAATGATCTGGAAAGGGGATGTGGCTATAGATCTTTTTGGGGTGATTCTATCAACCCATAGTGCATGGATGAGTAATTTTTGCCATGCCTTTTTATTTTCTTGCAACAATATCTTGATGATTCTGACTAAGTTTTTATTCGAGGATTCATCCAACCCATTTCCTTGAGGGTAGTACAATGTAGACTGGCCAAGGTTGATATTGTAATCACTGCAGAGTTTCTCTATTTTCTTGGACTTGAAAGCCATTGCATTGTCTGTTATGATCTTGATTGGGCATCCGAACCTGGACAAAATGTTGTCTTCTAAAAATTGGATGATGACATCATATGTTGCATGCCTGGTGGGAACTGCCTCAATCCACTTAGTGAAATAGTCTGCTGCTGTCAGAATCCATTTATGTTGGGTTGAGGACTGTGGATGTATTTCCTTTATAAAATCAAGGCCCCACTGTCTAAAAGGAGCTTCCACAGAGATGGGTTTTAAAGGCAAAGGCTGCAATTTTCCCTTCCCATAAAAAATTTGACATTCATGGCATTTTGAAACCTCTTTATAGACATCCAAAAAAATGCTAGGCCAAAAAAACCCATCCCTCAAAATCTTATGCACAATTGTTTTCCAATAATGGTGATCTCCACAGTCACCCTTATGGAACTCTCTGATGGTTTTTTCTGCTTCTTCTTCTAGTATACAACTCAATAAAATCCCCCCTAGATCTTTCCAATATAGATATTTGTTTACTATACAAAACTTTGCTGCCTTTAGTTTCAAGAATCTGGCCTTTGTTTTACTAAATTCAGGAGGAGCCTGCAAGTTTTTCAGCACAAAGATGATCTCTGCATACCATGTGGAGTCAAGAAATTTCTGGGATATTTGAGGAGTTTTCTCTTCTTTTGCACCTTCTAACAGGTTCGCAATGAAATTTATTTTCATAGGATTTCACAATTGGTCTATGCCATCAGTTTCACAAGCACCTTTCCCTTGATGAACTTGGCGGGTTTGATCTCTAGGTCATAGTCTAACAACACTGCTATCCATTTACCCCTCTTTCCTTCAGGATCAGGTTGGGTCAAGATGTCTTTCAGAGAGCTACTGGGCAGATAATAAGTAACATGGGAATGCAATATGTACACTCTGAATTATTTCAAGGCCTTGACTAGTGCGTATGTTTTCTTCTCCATGATATCATATTTCAAAGGAGCATACCTCAATGTCTTGCTGTAATATGCTATGGGATTCTCAAAACTCTGCTCATCTTTATGTAGTAAAACACCAACAATCGTGTGCTTTGAGGAAAAAGAGAACAATATGAAGTCCTTTTCAAAATTTGGGTTGGCCAGTACTTGAGCCTTGGTTAGTGCCACTTTAGTGTCTTCAAAAAATTTCCTAGCATCATAGGTCCACTTTATTTCATTTCCTTTCTTGAGCATGTTGGTAATATACTTTATGATTTCAGCCAAATTAGGGATAAACCTCTTCAGAAAGTTCACTTTTCCTAGGAAAGATTGTACCTCCTTTTTACTTCCGGGTATGCCAATTTTTAAGATCCCTTCAACTTTGTTGGGATATACCTTTATCCCTTCTTTTGAAATAATGTGACCCAACAACTTTCCTTCTTCCATGGAAAAATTTGACTTCTTAGGATTCAACAAGATTCCAAACTTTCTACACTTCTGAAACACCCTTCTAAGATGCTTAAGGTATTCCTCATCTGAGGCATAATACACAGTGATATCATCAAGTTAGATAACAATGAATTTTTCTTTTTCATCAGCAAAAGCTATGTCCATAGCTTTTTGAAATGTTGCCCCTGCATTCATAAGCCCCAAAGGCATCTTGGCATACATGAATGTCCCACATGGGGTTGTGAAAGTTGTTTTCTCCTGATCGTCAGGGTGTACCATAATCTGATTGTATCCATAGAAGCCATCTAACATTGACAATTTCTGAGAACCCACAACTTTCTGTAAAATGTGATCCATTTTAGGCAGTGGGTAGTTGTCCTTTAGAGATACTTTGTTCAAATTTCTGAAATCTACACACAACCTGATTTCTCCACTCTTTTTTCTAACTGGTACCAGATTTTCCACCCATTTAGAAAATCTCAGGGAAACTATGATTTTGGCTTCAAATAGCTTCTTTACCGCAGCAGTAAAGGATTTATCCTTATTAATTTATGTTTGAAAGGCTTATGATCTTATTTGATTGGGATAACATGATGAATTATATTGGTGTCATAAACTTTCAAATCATCATAGCTCCAAGAAAAAACATCAGGGAATTCTTTCATTAATTTGATATATTTATCCTTGACTTCAGGGCTGAGTGTTCTAGACAACTTAATGATTTTTGGATCCTCCGGAGTTCCAATATTGCAATCTTCCACATCCCCTTCAATTACTATAATCTTTGGACTTCTAGCCACATAATTATTATCAAAGATCTTCTCCAATGGGACCAGACCCTTGGGAATGATGTTGCTCTTTAGCTGAACTATGTCTCTGCATGCAATCTGATTGTGAAAGTATCCCTCCTTGGTAAAAGTAGCTACATCTACTTCTTCATCACAATATTCTTCATCAATGTTCATATTCTCAAATTCATTCTCCATCTTGAGGAAGCTTTCTATTTTCTTGTCATCTTCAAAAACTTGCCAGTACTTGATATTATCTGGTACTACTGGCCTATACTTGACCTCAACCTCATATTTTTTGTCAGGGAAGATTGGAATTTTGAAAATTGTTGCTGAAGTGGCCAAGGCATCAACAATCTGATTATGTTCTCTTGGAATCATTGAAAGATTATACTCTGGAAATTTCTCAAGGAGGTATAGTGCTATGTTCCTATAAGCTCTCAGTCTGGGCTGTTTTGCTTGGTATATGGCTTTGATTTTATTGATAATTAGTTCAGAGTCTCCATGTACGACAATTCTTTTGGCACCCAATTCTTTCAAAACTTGCAATCCCAATATTAATGCTTCATATTCGGACATGCTATTTGTGCACTCAAAGACAAGTTTGTAAGAACACAATTTTGAATCTCCTTTGGGGTGATTGATCCATAAGCCAACCCCCACTCCTTCTCTACAAGTAGATCCATCGAAACTCATCTTCCATATCTGATCTTCTGCGTTATCCTGCTGCTATGAAAACTCTTCAATTTGCTAATTAGATCTTTCTTTGTCAGCCATATCGATCTCTGGATCTTTCTCCTCAAAACATAGGTCATTGAAGAAAATGGAAGATCCCAACTCAGTTTCCATAGAGTAGATGGAAAGATTACTCGGTTGTGACTTGTTGTTGACCATGCATTTGAGCAAAACCTCTCTGTACAACCTTCTGTCTTGACCAAAGACAGGGATAGTGGCATACAACTTGTCCATTTGGAGGGTTCCCTTTAATTTTGCAGCCCAAGACGTCGATAACAACATGCCAAACTTAGGAGGAATATTTGTTGGGATTTGTGCCAAAGATACCACTAGATATTTGATAAGACCTAGACACTTCACCTTCCTGGAATCAAAAGAGAACAGGTTTTTGTAAGGCGTTGTGATGTCCAGGCCTAGTTGATCCATGACCACCTTGGGCATTAGGTTATGAGATGCTCCTAAATCCAACATGGCATTGTGTAGGGTCATATCATGGATTTTCAAGTTGACATAGAAAGGGGGAACTTCTTCATTGTCACTATTTTCTTCTACTCTTGGTCCAAATAAGATGGTTGGGTGATCATATTGTATGTTCAGGGTATCAAAATTTTGTTCCATCTTAAGCATATTTATGATTTGATTTCTATATTCGTTGTTCTTGATCAATTCATTGAATGGTACATTTTTTTTTATCTTGGCCATTTCACTTTCAAAATTAAAAAGGCATGAGTTTTTCTCTACCTCTTTGGTGATCATTTCTTTCCTTGCCTCTAATATTTTCTTTTGGGGCTCTTCTCTATGCTTTCCTTTGTCCACAGTACCCTTTGTAGAAGAATATTTTGCAGTAGAATCTTTTGCAGCAAAATCCTTTTTGGGCTGACTTGAGGAGGGTGTGTTATTCTGAGCTTCTTTGGAGGGGTTTCCCTTTGGAGGATTTCCTTTGGGAGGATTTCCTTTCAGAGGGTTTTCAATCACTCTCTGATTTCGAAGATTATATTGCCTCTGGAATTGCTAGATGGCATCCTGCAATCCTGCTTGGTAATCTTCCCTTTCCACCGATAACCTTTCCTCCTCATCTTGCATGAAGATCTCATTTGCATCCATCAACTGGTCATGTTCTTCTTTAGTAAAAAATACCTCTATTTCTTTATCATCACAACAATTCATGTTGTCTTCAAAATATCCACCATAATTCTCATTTACATAATTATTTTGGAAAGGAGGCCTTACTTGTTGATCCCCCTGATTCCCTTGATTTGTCTGATTCGCTTGATTCACCTGATTCCCCTGATTTCTCTGATCTCCTTGATTTGCCTGATTCCCTTGATTTCTTTGCTCTCTTTGTCTAATTTGTGGGATTGTTGGTCTCCTCATATTTCTGGGTGGAACATCAACCTATTCTCTGGGGTTAGGCCTATTATCTAAAGCCATTATTTCCATCATCTTTTCCATGGTTCTCATCATTGGTTTGAACCTTTCTTCTGACGTTTGGGAGGTTGAAGGTTGTGCCTTATATTGAGATTTTTTCATGTCCCTGCCAGAGTTAGCTTTTATCTTTCCTGAATCCATTAGATTCACTTCGACTTCTATGGCATCAGTCATCATATCATCTAATGTAGCATACCTTCATTCTCTCAATAACAAAGAAAAATCACTTTCAAAAGAATTAGCATATCTGAGTTGGGGCGCCTTTGGGGGGGGGGGTGGTTTACCTCAACATGAATCAAATTATATACCTTTACGAATCTGGCTAAAAACTCCTACACTGTTTCGTCAGGTGATCTCTTCATGTTGTTATACTAGGTCAACAACTTAAGGGTATTTTTCTTGTCGCCCTATTTTGCAAGGAAGCTGGTTTCAAAGGCCTCAAAATCTATGATACTGGCCGCTGGAAGGGATCTGAACCACTTCCTCACTTCTCCTGCAAGACTTTGTGCAAGTAGTCTCATTTTGACATCTTCAAATTCTACTTCTTCTAAGTTTGTGAAATCATTAAAGAAATATAGGTGCTTCTGGGCTGATATGCTACCTTCAACATCATATAGTTTGATCCTTAGGTTATACTGTCGAGGTAAACCATGTAGTTGAGTAGGCGGTACGAGAGGAGCGAATCTAGCTTCCATGGTTGTTTTGAGGGGTAGAAGTGGTTTTTGGTTCTGAGTATGGATCACTATAGGCTTGGCATATGCAACTAAAATCAAATCTTGGAATCTTTTTTTGTCAAATATGACCTCGCTTAAACAAGATTCAGATTTAGTTCTGAACATAATTTGTTCAAATTTCGCGTCAAAATCAAGGTCTTCAATTCTCATTACTCTATCCTTGGGTAAGGATAGACAACGGTTTGGACGCAACACTAGGGTTACTGGATTTTATTTTCTTTTATGTATAGGATTTTCATGATCAAACACAGGGACTGCAACTTCTGGGTCTGGGTTGCTCCTGGTGTGAATTCTCTTGGGAGCCAAGATTTCTAGCTCACAGTGCTTGGTGCAACTAATCTCTTGGTAACAGAGTCGCCAGGGAAAAAATAATCTTAGCCAATAAGGTATTTGATCCACCATCACCCTCAGGGATCAAAACTAGAGCTTCAAGTTGTTTTTCCCAGGGAAGATTTCACTTTCATTCTTCGACAACGACGCCGAAATGTTAGCACTCTGTAAATTCTATCCGAATGAATAGACAAACAACAGAGGTAACTGTTTCAACCTAATTTAGAGCTCGACACTAGCCTACTCAACTCTTAGAGGGATCTCTCGTGTCACTTGATATATCTTTGGCAATCTGTGGCTAGATTTGGTTTATTTTGGGGGTTTTTATAAATTTGCTGGCTAGGAAGGGGAGGGACACTTAGGGCTATGGATTCAAAATTTTGAAAGTGAATGAAAACAATGACTGGCCAGTAGAACTCTCCAGAGGATAAAGGCTAAATGAGGCAATGAATCTAAGTTGTAAAATGTATTTAAGCATGGTGTAAGAGGAAAGAGAAAACAAATAACTGCATCAGAGTATTACGAAAATTAATTCTGAATTAGCTAGGAAGAAAATTACACAGTTTAAATTGTTTAAGATGAGAGCATCACAAGATGAATTCTGGGCTATTAACTCTCCAATTTAAACAGAATAAAATGCAAATGGAATTAAAGAACAAGAAATACATACAATGAAAGGAGACAAAACTCATATCACCACCATTAGAATATTTTCATAGAGACTTCAAAAGCTTATGCATATGTATTCAATTCAGCTCCAGAAAATTACAATTGAGTTTAGAAACAACAAAAAGGTGCCCTTGCACTTATGCCAACATTAATTCATTTAGAACTTCTAATACTTATACAATTCGATTACAATGGCTGAACCAAAACGTTTCAGCTTCTAAAACTAATTACAATAATTTCAACTGACAGTCTCGACATGTGAACTGATTTTCAATGATTAACAAAAAGCATTTCAAAAACTAACAGTTGATTTCTTTGACTGCTCACCTTTTCTCCTTGCCATTTGTCTTGCTTTGACCTTATGTTGAACTCGCCGATATGGTGACACCTGGAGGATATTTGTTGGTTCCTGAAAAACTGTATTTTGTCTTACCTAGCTGCACGATCTTTTTCCACTGTAAATCTGAAGGAATCTCGTAATTCATCATTTCTTTTATCAGGATATCCAAGTTGATATAAGTAGCATAAGTCATAGTTGGCATCTCGATATTCACAGTCTTAAACTGATTTAATATCTCAATGTTTGTGGTCAAATATTCTACCAGACTTGGTCCTTTCAAGTTTTCCTCCAGGCCTTCAAATTTGGAATGATCAATTATGCACTGTGCGAGGAGGGAGTTGTGTTGCTCTAGGTCATATAATTTCCCTTTGCCATCCCAAAATGATGGGAGTCCTTTGATAAATAATTGCTCAAACAGATCCTTGAATTCATGTATACTCTGCTCCATCTATGCGGCTTTGGTCTGAACTGACTTGAGTAAATTGTGCTTAGCAATGACCCTCCTGGCCCAAATGATTAATGTAGTCCTGTCTTTGACCCCAATGGTCTGAAGTTCAGCAGTAGGAACGAAATTTAGAAAATTTATAGCGTTCGGGGCCCACTCTGAGGAATTTTTCTCCAGTGTCTCATTCACCACGGTACATCTACTTCGGGCGATGATAGCCATGCTATCTTTGTCATCTATGAAATTGAAGTACACCCTAAACTTAGTAGATTAAACAATAATAGAATCCCATATTACATGTTTAGGTCCCTGCAAAAGTCCTTTACCTTTTAGCTTAGTTTTCAATTTGCCCACTCTTTCTTTCAACTCTTGATTTTCCTTTTGGAACTGGGCCATCTTCTCATTCTTCATTTTCATTTCTTGCTGCAGCTTTTCTATATCTCCCTTAAGACTCTTGATTTCTCCTTTCTTCAGACTAACTTGAGACATAGCCTGGATGATATCTTAAGTGTTTGTATGAGTTCTTGTTGTACCAGGTACAAATGCAACTCTGTTTGATGCCTCTACCTATCCTTGTGAACAATTCTCTTTTACCTTATCCAACCACAATACTTTGGCTTTGTAATTCAGTGCTTCCCACCGAAATGTCTCTTTTTCTTGTTCTAGAGCAGTCAACTCTACAATTTGTGGATGCTATGTGGAAAACATCTTTAGCCTCTTCTTCATGCTTTGAATCATCTTGTCTTTTTCATCTAAGGAAGCTTTTACCCCTTAAGGGCCTTCAGATTCCAATCTTTTGACTTGAGTCTGCCAGGCTCTACTGGATGCTTTTTCTTGCTTCAATTGTCCTTCCAACTTGAGTGTACGGGTTGTCATCCTTGCGACCCTCAAACTCAGACGCAGGTAGTCTGAATACAACATGTCATTGGTGTTTCTGTGAAATTTCACCTTGTCTGGGCACTGATATTTTCATAATGTAGCTTAATTTTGGACACTTTATCCTCATCAACCACTGCTATGTTGAGTGTCTTTATTTCTACATCCCTGTCTGAGAATAGGTAAGACCTATGCTGAGAAACCCTTTCTACCTCGGGAATTTTTATCACACAGTTTGTAGCTAGGTCAAAAGGCTTGAAGATAGAGGCCAAACTGGCGTAATAGGAACCTACCCCACCCAATGTCACCACAATGGGGAGGTTCTTTCTCTTTAGGGAGGTTAGGCCCAGGGGAGACATCCCCAGTAACTTGGGGTTTTGAAGAGGCCAAGGTATAAAGGTATAAGTAAAATTCCCTCCTAATAGGTTACAACCAAGAGCAGATAGTCGGGCTAAACAACCAATAATGAAGTGTAGTGCCAAATGATAACACCTACCCAGAACAAAGCAATAGCAAAACAATATATGCAGGCTATGATTCAATGGGTTAGTACTTCATATAACTATCCGATATCAATATATTAGCAATTATGACAATAGATATTGACAAGATCAATGTTTATCAATATAGCAATGGAACAATATCAATTCATCAATAAATATCGAGATGATGTAGCAAACAATGTATCCAATCAATCCCTTACTCAATAAATGCTTCAAAACACCATCTAATTGCTTATAAAGACAACATGTTGCGTCAAGATGGAATAACCAAGGATGACGTCAACCTTATTAGGGTT
>ML792369.1:138778-152069 GCA_009831015.1 Picea engelmannii
GCATGTTTATCTAATTGGTCTTTTAATTGACAATGGAAAGCTTCTTAGCATTCAACATGTGAAACATATATAATGTTGATTAAATATTTAACATTGACTTCAAAATCAAATAGGATTTATCAAAAATTATAGTTCAGATGTGCACATAATTGTGACTATTGGGCACCCATCCTTTACATTCATCCCCTGTTAGGAAAGATAGGATTAACAAAGTGACTCTTGATCCATTTGTTGTGATATCAACCTCATATTTCTTAATGGAGGTTGTAAACAAGGATTTTGAATTTGTTTCATTATAAATTTATTTGATGATTGTTTTTGTAGATGCATAAGGGGGTCTTTGCTATCTATAAAAACGACCTTTTCTTTGTATATGTCGAGAATATTATTAATGTGAGAAGAAGAAGCCTCGAGAGAGGAGTTGGATATGTTACAGATATTTTTAATCATTTGCACCATTGGAAGGACTTTGCATAGCTTGATCACCACATTGATGTTGAGATTGTGTAACAAAGGTTGTAAACCAATCACAATTGGCCAAGGGACTCATGATATTACTATGGCTAACTCTAAGATTTTTTTTTATATAATTTTTGAAACCAAAGGTAAAAGACCAAAACAAAGTTTCATTCGATGGGAAGATGGATTAGATTACAAAAACCAATGCACAAAACCAATTAAATGCAACTAATGCACTTCAAACCTAGGATTATCTCAACTAATTGTTTCTAATGTTGTTGGGAATTTGGATAGTTCCTTGCCAAAATGTGCCTAGTTTGAATCCCCCCTGGTTAGGTGTACTGGTCTTATGCATCAATGAAATGTTGAGAGGTGCTCGAGGGTTTATCCATAAGGTTTTCCTTGAATGTGTGTGTCTTGTAATGAATGCCATGGAAAATAATTGTATTATGGATATGTACATTTCAACTATAAGTATTACTACAAAATTTGTTTTGATCACATGGCTACCTAATATTGAACTATAATTAAAAAAAAACTCTTTAATTAAACCTTAACAACACTCGAAAAATTCTTAATTAGCTTAGTTAATCCTGTTACCCCCCTAGGATAGGGGTAACTAAAGAGATGATGTTTCGACGCCCACAGATTGAAGACATGGAGTGTCGAGAGACAGATGAGAAGACATAGCCCCTCCTCTCACCACACATTACCATTCATCAACAACAACAGTGTCCACTACACCAGCGGGGCCTAGACATGATAACAGGTCTTTCTTCATGAGGTAACAAGTTTGGTCTCGTGGTAAGTGTCATTTTAATAGCTTAATCATTTTAACATGTTGCAAAGAATATTTTCTTGATTATGAAAATGTTTGCTTGGAAATTATACCTTTTGCATCATTTCACCTTGGTGGTTGACATGGTTTCCTAGTAAGTGGATCACCCTCGGGGAAAGGGTTCCTACTAGGGAGTCTCTTTGAAGGGTCATCATACCATTCCCATCCATACTTTTCACTTTACACACTTCGTCCATTTAATTTCCTTATATTTTGGGTTTTTGGGCTTATTGACCCCAAGAAGGGCTTGTACCTCATTTCATGGGAAGAAGGGGATAAAGGCCCAGAGGTGTTGTAGTTGCAAAAATATAAAAGCCATAAAATATCCTCTAGATGCTCACCCTAAGGTCCCGAGAGCAATGAAACGCTTCTACATGAAAATCAAGGACCTTTTAAAAAGGAACACATAACTAATAAATTTCCCACTTTTCCAGTGAATGCATTTGCAATGTCTTTTACTTTCCTTGCACAAGGAAATCAATGTGTTCCTAGATCCAAGTGGAAGTATGATGCTCCTTACTTTCCATTGCACATAGCACTCAATGTTTTGGACCATAATAAATTAACGAAAATAAAGGGATTGGAAAATATTTTGCATTACAAAGGAGGATGCAACACACCCTCTACAAAGACACCCATAAATGAGACAATATGATCCTTTATATGTCAAGAATCCCCATGCCCAAAATTCATACCCCCATCCACCTCATACTATTTTACATGACTTAGAGAGGGTCTCCTTGGGAAACACTCCTTGAATTGGGGATTGATCTACTCAATAGAGCACCATGACAACCCTTCCATACCTAAATTTGGAAATTTGTATAAGGTATTTGAGCATTTGTTTAGTTTGAAAAGGGGGGATTTAATGCACATGCTTGGGTGGTTCTTTTATTAAATATGGATTAGTTGGCATGATACATGTGACTTGTGGAACCTTTGAGGGCGTACTTATTTTTCTTTGCATGGCCTTTATAGGTGTAAGCTATTCCATAGAGGGACTATGCCATTTTTACCTTCACGGGGGGTTGAAAACCCCAAGGATGGATGACATACCCCACGGGATGGGCAGAGGACCCCAAAGCCATTGCACACTTGAGATGATGGAAAGTTCCTTTGGAGGCACTTGGACAACATTAGTTGTTGGCCTTTGGAGGCCCAAGAAGTCACCTTCTAAGCCTTGGCATCATGTTGGAGGCTATGGTTTTGATGGGCTTCATGGTTACAAAAGAAAGATGATGTGGTTTTAAGAATGAAGATGCATGATATGACCCTCCAAAGAATGAGAGATGGATACACGACCTTTCGAGTCCCAATGAATTGCATATAAAGGCTCAACATCTCACTTTTGAGGCCTAACATCACCCTTTAGGGAATGACGTCACCCTTCTAAGGGATTTACTTAATGTGATTTTATATTTTAAAGTTGTAAAGACAAAAGGGAGGTGGGGGCCAACCCTCTTTATATTTTTTTGTTGACATTTTAAGTGGACAAATAGGTTTATGTGACCTCATATAAATAAAGGTCACCTCACTTTCATTTTATTATCAACTCACTTGAGAATTACATACATTTTTGGCTGAAATTTTCACCCTACTCGGGGAAATTCGCTCCATCTTGTCTCTTGTGCTTTTGGATGCTTTTACTTGTCTATTGGTGAAGGAAGGATAACAACTTCTCTTGGTTCTTGTTTATTTTCAATTGTGGTGGAATTGTCTTGATAAGTAAGGGTTTTTCGTGCTATCTCTTGGATTAGGTAAGAAATTGATGAAATTATATGGTTTTCTTCTTGATCTCAAGGTTATTTTGTCAAACTCTTGGAGGAGTATAAGGGCATACACCCTCCATCAATATCTATCTTTGTTGTAATTTAAAAATCTATTTGCAAAGGTTCTACAAGGAGTAAAAAGGCTTACACCCTTGTAGATTTACCTTGCTAAGGTTTGTTTACTCTAGGGAATAAAAGGGCTTACACTCCTAGAGGAGTAATAAACCCTAGCTCATAAAAAAGAGACCCCATAACCCAATAGAAAAGGCACTAATATTTTTTCATTGGAGATTGAATATTATGCATTAGTAAATATAATACCAAAGAGATTGAATTGTTCAAGTTTGAAATTTAATTCTACGTGCTTTAAGCTTTGTTGTTCCCTAAGGGCATCTTGATTAGCCAAGTAATCTAGTTTCTGCAATAAAATTTTAGCTACAACCAATAGAGCGGAAAAAAACACTCTTTCACCCTTTTACTCACCCTTTTACTCACCCTTATACCGTTGAAATTTACTTGTAAGCCTCAATAATTGTTCTACTGATTATAAGCTTTTGTTTGGGTGGTTTACTTGTTGATTTTAGTGGCTAGAATTTTATGTTGTAGAAATTTTTTTCTACAACCATAGGGATGTTATACAATATTGTTGATAACACTTAAATAACTTCCCTCTTTGCTATCAAAGTCTTGGTTTTATCATTGGAAGAATGTCTACTAATTGTTATCTTTTTTTTCGAACATCACACACTTGACTTTGATGCTATAATTTGCAACTGTCATAACTTATTTGTTGCTGATATATTTCCATACTGCTGCAATTTTGGACATAAAGGTTTCTTTCTAATTCCCCATTGGTTTTGAGGATTTTATTGTCTTGTTCTAGGTAGGTCTAACATTTTTTTGTAGGTACACTATCTTGGCAACCAATTACCACCTCATAAGACTATTTCTCAAGCATATTTTCCATATTTGACCTTGACCTATAGGGGCACTCTTCGATCACTTTCCATCGTCCATCACAATACCCCTAGGGTCACCCGAGAAGCCTCCCTTGTGTTGGATTTATCCTTCCCTAAAACGAGGGGGAAATCTATTGAGGTGAAAATGATAGGTGTTCCCAGTTGTGTCACACACTTGTGGCTTGGGTTGGGATTTTCCCAAACAAGAATCTATGCAATAGAAAATCCCTAATTATATAATAGTTAGACCTCAATTGTATGCTCAGTGTGGGGCTTGCAATCCATACATCCTACTTTTTTTTCCAAGGAAAACCTTGTGGAGAAACCCAAGGGATGATTCTCCACATTCTTGGATAGCATCCCTAGTCAACTTGTTGGCATAAACTAGTGCACCTCAACTAAGGGGATTCAAAACAAGCACCTACTAGCGTGAAACTAGTTAAATGCCCAACAATAGTGGTGACAATATCATTGAGCTAACTTCTTGAGATTAATAATGTTTGGAAACATCTGATCCCACCCTCAAGCTCTTAAGCAAGAGTGAGATTGATGGTACTTGACAACCCCAATCAACCCACGAGGGGAAAACATGTCATAAGTGTGATTTGAACTTGGGTGGGGAGGATAACAAGTTCTCCTCTTAATTTCCCAAGATAGATCTAATTGACCCATGCACCCTATTTATACACAACCAATTTAGAACATTTTTTTGTTTAAAGGATAATTAATCTCTATTAATATTTTACTAATTTTCATTTATTTAGTTTGATTTTCCAAGTCATGTTGTTTTCTATTGAGTCATCTAGCACACATTGTCGAATACCAAACCCATTCAATGAACCTATTAAATTGAAACTTGTTTAGTAACTAGGTGGCTAAGCTCATTACCAACATGTGCTTTCTCAAGCATTTCTTGATTCTTCCTTTACTAGTGTTCAACTCCTAAGGTTCATTTCCACAAACTAACAATATCCAAATCAAGGTGTGTAGAAGGGAAGGTTTAATTTCTAAGATTATGTTTGCATGATGGTGAAATGTTGGAATACTTAAAATTATTAAGTTTGTTATAAGCTAAAAAAATATATCAAATTCTACATTCTCCAAGTGAAACTTATGGATCTAAATGCATTACCAAATAACTTGAAATGGAAGTTCCATTTTAACTTTTAATATTACATTTAATTAATGAAAATAAAATATAAGTTACAATAAACGAAAGTAAAATATCAACATTAACTTAAGAGTTGAACACAAATCCAAAGGAAGGTTGAATTCCATACTATTCAAACTAAACTAAATTTTTTAACTAACTAACTAACTACAATTCAATTTACAAACTAGTCAATTGCAATTTGACTTATACATTAAGTCAACTCACATATAGTTGATTGCAATTCAACTTAAAAATCGATCAGCTATGATTTAACCTACACACAAATTGATTGAAAGTTGAATCACATGCCAATCAATTAAAAGTCAACTAAACCTTGCTTGAGCATTTATCAAACATAGTCGATTGTATTTAATATTCAATCACTTTGAAAATTAGCCCAAATTTGAGATCAAGGTTTTCTCTTACATTTCTTCAATTAGAAGTTCGTGAGGGTCCCATACAAAGTGTATTTAGGTGGGTAGAGGTAGGTGGATAAAGGTTTTCTACTTAGCATGCCTAAAAATAGTCAGGTCCATTAATGCTCTATGATAACAGATACATCGATGTGCTTATACCTCTAAATGTGCCATGACAATTCAAAAAATGGCCTCATGCCCTCAATTTTTATAAAACATGATATTTAAAATAAACATGCCACACAATGCATGCTAAACATATAAATGCATTGGTGCTCATTATCACATACAACCACAATGTTGCATCTTTTTACATGGGCACTACTTTACTTTAGGGTTAAATAAAATAACCTTAAATTTGTAAAAAGTTCTATTTAAAAGAATTATGTGATGCTTACTAAACCTAGATGCACTCATGCAGGAAATACCATGCCCACCATGCTAGGGTTAACAATTTTGGAAAAAATGGTTATTGGTGTGCCATAGCCATATAAGTGTGTTGGTGCACAATAATAGTAGGCACACTGCAATCGGGTTAAATTAATAAAAATACCAAAGCGTGTTAAATTAATAAAAATACCAAAGCGTGTTGATGTGGTGTGCTTTAAAATTATAATTGCATTAGCGTGTCTTTATAGAAGGCACACTACTTTAGGGTTAAATGAAAAATCCTATTTCAAAATTTAGTCTATGAGGCTTACGAAACATATATACTCCTTGATGTGTAACCTTATCAAGTGCATCATAGTAGATTTGAATATTTTTTAAGAAATTGCTTATTGTTCATTATATAACCACACTTATGCGTCGAGATAATAATAATAATAATAATCTATTTTTAAGGTCACGACCAAGCCAGCACACCAAATTTGGTGTATGAGACCTCCTTGTTTGTGGGACAAGGGACCCCCCTCCGCCCAACGATTTGACTGGTAAAGTCTATGAAGGTATACATACCCTACCCCCCTCTGGATTTGAACCTGTGACCTCTTAAGAGGAAACGCATATTCTTAACCATTAAGCCCGCACAATGATTGGGTAAAATAAAATAAAAAAATTACTAAACTGATTTTTTATATTTAGTATCCACTAGTGCTTCCAATGCCTTCAACCACTAATACTCTTTATTCCCCTATGAGCACTTGATTGTGATTAGATTTCACCATCAAACTTAATCCACATTGACTTCTAGTTCATTCGTGAATTTTTCAAAACCCCATCGAATTGAGTCTTTTATTTTTTCTACAACCACATATCTGCGGTGGAGTTGAGACTAAGTAATTTATTTGCTATGTCTTAAATTACATTTTCACAATTTCAGTTTTCCAATTTAGTTTGTTTTACCTCTTTTTTTTCATTTCTTTGAAAAAAAAATGTCACCAATGCAACCCTTTGTATATTTGTGCACTACATAATATTGATTTTACACGCCACACCCTATAACGCTTTGTATCATTCTAAGTGCACCGATGATTTGAGTATGAATGTGATAGTTTATTGCAATATATGGTTTGGTGTGGTAAGAAATTTTATGGAGCATAGTGTGTAGTGTGCAACATCCATGCATTCACACCACAAAATGCATGCAATATACAAAACACAAATGGATGATGCAACACATCGACATAGCGTTGGATCATTTCACGCTTGCATGCATCCTTCTTAACGACGGGGGGTTTATACCTAGGGTTTGTTCAGAGTTGACCAACAAAACCCCCAAAGCATCGACATATCAATCCAGTCAAGGTTGAAGAAGGTATTGTTATCTCACAATTTTTAATTTGGGAAAATCCCAACCCAAGCCACAAATGTGTGACACAATTGGGAACAACTATCACTGTCACCTCAATAGATGCCCCCCCCCCGTTTTAGTGAAGGACAAGTCCAACACAAGGGAGGCTTCCCCGTGACCCTAGGGGGATTGTGATGGGAGAATAAAAGAGCTTGAAGAATTCCCCTATAGGTCAAGGAAAAAAGTGGAAATGAGGCTTGAGAAAGGTCTCATGAGCTGTTGAATGGTTTCCAAGGTTGTGTACCTATAAAACAATGTTAGACTTTCCCTGAACAAGAAAATATATGACGATTAAAGCCTAAAAACCATTGGGGAATCAACAAGAGACCTTGTTGTCCCAAAATTGCAGTAGTATATATATATATATATATATAATAATAATAATAATAATAATAATAATAATAATAATAATAATAATAATAATAATAAAGCTAGAACCAAGTAGATAATTTCATAATAATTAAACCAAGAATTTGATAGCAAAAGAGGGATGTTATTAAGTGTTATCAACAAGATTTTGTAACAGCCTTATGGTCGTAGCAAAATTTTTCTACAAAAGCAAGTTCTAGCCACTAAAATCAACAGGTAAACCACCCAAACTATAGCTTATAATCAATAGAAAATTACCAAGCCTTACAAGTGAATTTTAAGCGGTAGAAAAGTGAGTAAGAGAGTGAAAGAGAGTGATTTTGTTGCAACCCTATTGGTTGTAGATAAATGTTTATTAAAACAACTAGATCACTTGTATAAACAAGATGCCCTTAGGGCACAATATAACTTAAATCATGTAGAATTAAATTTCAAACTTGAATAATTCAATCCCCTTGAAATCATGTTTACCAATGCACAATATTCAATCTCCAATGAAAAAATATTAGTGCCTTATCTATTGGGTTATGGAGTCTCCTATTTATGAGATAAAGTTTTTTACTCCTCTAGGGGTGTAATCCCTTTTACTCCCTACAGAAAACAAACCTTAGGAAGGTAAATCTACAAGGGTGTAAGCCCTTTTACTCCTTGCAACAACCTTTGTAATAGCCTTTTCAATGACAACAAAATATAGATCCTTGATGGAGGGTTTATTCCCTTATACTCCAAGGGTTTGAAAAAATAACCTTGAAATCAAGAAGAAAAACATACAATTGCATAAATTTCTTACCTAATCCAAGAGATAGCATGAAAAACCGTTACTTGTCAAGATATTCCACCACAATTGCCAAGAATAAAGCATCAAGAGAAGTCGCTAGCCTTCTTTCAACCAATAGAAAAGTGAAGCATCCAATTGCATAAGAGACAAGATAGAGGGAATTTGTCAAGTAGGGCAAAAATTTCAGCCAAGAATTATGTAATTCTCAAGTGAGTTGTGTCTAAAATGAAATTGAGATGACCTCTATTTATATGAGGTCATCCAAACCAATTTTTTCCACATAAAATGTCAACAAAAAATTAAAAGGAGGCCTACCCTATTTATTTTCCTTTACAACTTAAAAAATAAAAATTATATAAACTCAATCCCTTAGAAGGGTGACATCATGTCCTAAAAGGGTGATGCTAGGCCCAAGAAAGTGAGATGCTAAGCTTCTAGATGCAAGTCGTTGGGCCTCCAAAGTCCATGTGTCACTCTCTCATGTGTTAGAGTGTCACGTCGTGTAACTTACTCCTTCAAAACATATCACCTCTCTTCATGAACCATCAAGTCCATCAAACCCTAGCCTCCACATGACGTCAAGGCTTAGAAGGTGTCGTCCTGCGCCTTCAAAGGACACCATCCAAGTGCAAGGGGATGCGATGTCATCACCTAATGTTGTCCAAGTGCCTCCATAGGAAACATTCATCATCTCAAGTGTATAATGGCTCTGGGGTCCTCTGCCCATCCTGTGGGGTATGGCATCCATCCTTGGGGTTCTCAACCCCCATGAAGGTCAAAATGGCACAATTCCTCCATGGAATGGATTTCCACTTGACAAGGTCCTGCAAAGACAAACAATTATGCCCTCCAAGGGTCCACAAGTCACATGTATCATGCCAAGTAATCCATATTTAATAAAAGAACCACCCGAACATGTGCATTAAATCCCCCCTTTTAAAACTAAAAAAATGGTCAAAGACCTTATAAAATTTGCCAAATTTAAGATTGGGAGGGTTGTCATGGTGCCCAATTGGGTATATCAATCCCAAAGTCAAGGAGTGTTTCCAAAGAATACCCTCTCTAAGTCATGTAAAAGAGTATGAGGTGGATGGGGGTATGAATTTTGGGCATGGGGTTTCTTGACATACAAGAGATCATATTGTCTCATTTATGGGTGCCTTTGTGGAGGGTGTGTTGCATCCTCGTTTGCAATGCAACATTTTTCTAAGCCCTTTATTGTTGTTAATTTATTATGGTCCAAAACATCGAGTGTTATGTGTAATGGAAAGTAAGGAGCACCACAATGCCACTTGGAGATAAGAATACATTGAGTACCATGTGTAAGGAAAGTAAAAGTTATTGCAAATGCATTCTCTCAACAAGCGAGACATTTATTAATTATGTGTTTTCTTTTTCAAAGGTCCTTGATTTTTTTTATGGAGGAGCGTCTCATTGCTCTCAGGACATTTGGGAAAGCATCTAGAGGACAAGTTATGGATATTATATTTTTCTAGCTACAACACCTATGGGCCTTTAGCCCCTTCTTCCCATGAAATGAGGTACAAAATCTTCTTGGAGTTAATAAGCCCAAAAACCCAAAAGAAGAGGAAACAGAGGGAAAGAAGCATGAAAAGTGGTAAGTATGGATGGGAGTGGTAAGATGACCCCTCAATGAGACCCCTAGTAGAAACCCTTTTCCTGAGGGTGACCCACTTACTAGGAAACCATGTGAACCACCAAGGTGAAATGAGGAAAAAGGTATAATTTCCATGAAAATGTTTTCATAATCGAGAAAGGATTCTTTGAAACATGTTCAAATGCTTCAATTATTAAAACAACACTTACCACAAGAATGGAATTGTTACCTCATGAAGCAAGACATGTTATCCTTTGTGGGCCAAGATGGTGTGATAGACGGTGTTGTTGTCGATCAATGATGATGTGTGGTAATAAGAGGGGCTCTACCCACTCATTTGGCTCTCGCCATTCCATATCTTTAACCTGCGAGCCTTGAGACATCATCTCCTTAGTTACCCCTAGCCTGGGGGTAACATTTGGCTCCTACATAGGGACATGTGCTCATGGTAGAGTACATGAGAACCTCAACATCTCATGGTAAGACCTGTTCCTACACATACTAAAGCAAAATATTAATGCATCAAGGGGTGGCTTGCTCACCCTTTGTTCATATAATCAAAACTTCAAAATTTCAACTATTCCTTAAAAGAAAAAAAATCATTTTTTCGAAAACTTCTAACTAACATGTAATGTGATTCAAGCAAATGTACCACAAAAGATATGCATAAATCAAAATAAACATGATGTAAATCAAATCATGAAAGCAAATCCAACTAAACTATGATGACCACAAAAATGAAAATGCAAGAAAGAAAATGACCTACCTACTTAATTGGGGCCCGAGGCCAGTAGAAATTAAGTCCTAAAGATGTCAGGTGAAATCGTACAACCAATGCAACCAACTGGTCATCTCATCCATGTATCTCCCCCTGTGGTTAATTACATAATACAACAAAGATAATTCAAGCATATAATAATTATGAACATAAATAAGCATATGATCAATCATAGGAAGCAACTCATGGAGATCGGTGGGAGGGAGAAAAACCCACTGGAAAGAATAGCCACACACATGATCCACCCATCTCTGAATATGGATGCCACATATAGATGACGACTCATCTTATTCCTTATTAAAATGACCACTTCTTCCTGAAGACTAATAGGAGAGGAGAGATCGGAAGAAAATTTCATGGCTTCCTAAATAAGAATAAAGGTAAGGGACAATCTCATGTCTGGAGAAAGAAATCCTCCTGCTACTGAAAAATTGTTGCCTTTTCATCTGCAAATACTTGTAAAATGCCTCAAGATGAGAATACTACTTCTCGGTATTATGAGTCTCTGATTGTTTTGGGTTGACCATGTCCTCATGTCCATCAAAATTCAAGCACAAAGATGGTTGAGAACCTTCATCAAATAATAGTTCTGAGTCCTCAAAAGGGTAATCCCCAAGGTAGGGTTGGGATTCAACATAAGTGCACTGCAACAAGCCATCCCCAAATGGATGAAAAATGTATGTGATCATATTATCACTAGGCTGCCAATTATCTTGATTTTCCATGTATGAGGAGCAACCTTCCAAAGGAAATACTTATGCATTCCTTATCCATAAGTTTTCCTCATTGTCATAAATAAGATCTTCATCAAAACCAAAACAACCAACATCCCATCCACACCTCCCAATATGTATGAAATCATTGGTGTTCTCAATCACATTATTACTTGAAGGGTCTATTGCATCCAAGGGTTCCTCTAGCACTTCTTTACTTCCAAAATAATAGAATAAAGTACCATCAAAATTTTCAAAAGGATTATAACTTACGTTGTTCTCTTCTTGATGTGTGGGAGGAATGGAGGCCTGGATGTCTTCATCAAATGGAATAGAAGACACCATCACTTCATATTCATAAGGAGTCTCTTCATGGATTAAGTCTTGAACAAGATGTGTTTCATCAAAGAATTCAGTACATTCACGAGGTAACTCATGTTGTCCTTCAAGGGGTTGATAACCCTCTTCATAAGCCCTTTTCTTGGTACTAATCACTCCAGGAGGAAAGTAGAGATGGAAAACTTCATCTTCATCAAGCAGATCTTCAACACTGTCTTTGAAGGCTTGGTTGTCAAGGATTTCAACCAGATCATTCCTAATAGATTTCACCTCTTCCTAATTGTCCTTAACTTCTCATTCCTTGACTGTATTTCCAAGTTTTTCAATGGGTAAAGAAGAATTTTCCCTCATATTCTCAATTGGATTCAATGGAAGTATTTCTTCCCAAAAAGCATCCTCAAGGTCCTGAATAATATCTTCAAACTATAGGGATTTTGGTCCACAATGATTGAGAAATTATCAGATGAAGATGGTTGTAGAAGAAAAGGGCTTTGGTATGCGAGTATGCTTGATCAAATCCCATTGTTTCTTATCTAGAGACAACAAGAACAATTTCATCAGAACATCATCTTGGGTCACGTCACGCCAACCACTGTAGTCGGTAAATTTGACAATGTGTGAAACATCTGAAAATGGATCACTATCAAATTTTGGGATGTCATCCCACTACCATGGCAGGTATTTGGTTGGATACAAATATTATTCCGTGATACATCAATGGAGTCTCCAGATGAACTTTAAAAAAATCTCAAAAAATAAAAGGGAACTTCCCTCAAATGGAGTCGTCGGGTAAGCTAAAGAAAAGGCTTTGGGATAGACTTGCCAAATGTCATTATGGGTCAAAAAAGATTCAAGATATTCCCTGAAAATGACGCAAAAAATGCTATCACACAGTTTGTAGTTTGGGCAAAGCCCAAACCAAGCCACAAATATGTGACACAACTGGGAACAACTATCATTGTCACCTCAATATATGTCCCCCTCATTTTAGTGAAGGACAAGTCCAACACAAGGGAGGCTTCCTGGTGACCCTAGGGGGATTATGATGGGAGAAGAAAAGAGATTGAATAATTCCCCTATAGGTCAAGGCCAATTGAGAAAGGTCTTATGAGCTAGTGAATTGTTGTCAAGGTTGTGTATCTGTAAAACAATGTTAAAACTACCCGAAACAAGAAAATATATGACAATTAAAGCCTCAAAACCAATGGGGAATCAACAAGAGACCTTGTTGTCCCAAAATTGCAGTAGTAGTAGTAGTAGTAGTAGTAGTAGTAGTAGTAGTAGTAGTATATATATATATATATATATAT
>ML792369.1:152119-169825 GCA_009831015.1 Picea engelmannii
ATTGTCATAAATAAGATCTTCATCAAAACCAAAACAACCAACATCCCATCCACACCTCCCAATATGTATGAAATCATTGGTGTTCTCAATCACATTATTACTTGAAGGGTCTATTGCATCCAAGGGTTCCTCTAGCACTTCTTCACTTTCAAAATAATAGAATAAAGTACCATCAAAATTTTCAAAAGGATTATAACTTACGTTGTTCTCTTCTTGATGTGTGGGAGGAATGGAGGCATGGATGTCTTCATCAAATGGAATAGAAGACACCATCACTTCATATTCATAAGGAGTATCTTCATGGATTAAGTCTTGAACAAGATGTGTTTCATCAAAGAATTCAGTACATTCACGAGGTAACTCATGTTGTCCTTCAAGGGGTTGATAACCCTCTTCATAAGCCCTTTTCTTGGTACTAATCACTCCAGGAGGAAAGTAAAGATGGAAAACTTCATCTTCATCAAGCAGATCTTCAACACTGTCTTTGAAGGCTTGGTTGTCAAGGATTTCAACCAGATCATTCCTAATAGATTTCACCTCTTCCTAATTGTCCTTAACTTCTCATTCCTTGAATGTATTTCCAAGTTTTTCAATGGGTAAAGAAGAATTTGCCCTCATATTCTCAATTGGATTCAATGGAAGTATTTCTTCCCAAAAAGCATCCTCAAGGTCCTGAATAATATCTTCAAACTATAGGGATTTTGGTCCACAATGATTGAGAAATTATCAGATGAATATGGTTGTAGAAGAAAAGGTCTTTGGTATGCGAGTATGCTTGATCAAATCCCATTGTTTCTTATCTAGAGACAACAAGAACAATTTCATCAGAACATCATCTTGGGTCACGTCACGCCAACCACTGTAGTCGGTAAATTTGACAATGTGTGAAACGTCTGAAAATGGATCACTATCAAATTTTGGGATGTCATCCCACTACCATGGCGGGTATTTGGTTGGATACAAATATTATTCCGTGATACATCAATGGAGTCTCCAGATGAACTTTACAAAAATCTCAAAAGATAAAAGGGAACTTCCCTCAAATGGAGTCGTCGGGTAAGCTAAAGAAAAGACTTTGGGATAGACTTGCCAAATGTCATTATGGGTCAAAAAAGATTCAAGATATTCCCTGAAAATGACGCAAAAAATGCTATCACACAGTTTGTAGTTTGGGCAAAGCCCAAACCAAGCCACAAATACGTGACACAACTGGGAACAACTATCATTGTCACCTCAATATATGTCCCCCTCATTTTAGTGAAGGACAAGTCCAACACAAGGGAGTCTTCCTGGTGACCCTAGGGGGATTATGATGGGAGAAGCAAAGAGATTGAATAATTCCCCTATAGGTCAAGGCCAATTGAGAAAGGTCTTATGAGCTAGTGAATTGTTGTCAAGGTTGTGTATCTGCAAAACAATGTTAAAACTGCCCGAAACAAGAAAATATATGACAATTAAAGCCTCAAAACCAATGGGGAATCAACAAGAGACCTTGTTGTCCCAAAATTGCAGTAGTATATATATATATATATATATATATATATATATATATATATATATATATATATATATATATATGCAGTAAATAAGTTATGTCAGCTGCAGAATAAACCATCAAAATTAAGTGTATGATGTTGGAAAATAAAGCTAGCAACAAGTAAATAATTTCCCAATAATTAAACCAAGACTTTGATAGCAAAAGAGGGTTGTTATTAAGTGTTATCAACAAGATTTTATAACAGCCTTATGGCTGTAGCAAAATATTTTTACAACAGAAAGTACTAACCACTAAAATCAACAAGATTTTGTAACAACCTTATGGCTGTAGCAAAAATTTTCTACAATAGAAAGTACTAACCCCTAAAATCAACAAGTAAACCACACAATCAATAGCTTATAATGAGTAGAACAATTACCAAGGCTTACAAGTGAATTTAAGTGGTAGAAAAGTGAGTAAGAGAGTAAAAGAGAGTGATTTTGTTGTATTCCTATTGGTTGTAGATAATTTTTTATTACTATAGGTAGATCACTTTCCTAAACAAGACACCCTTAGGGCACAATATAGATTAAAGAATGTATATTCAAACTTCAAATTTCAAACTTGAACAATTCAATCCCCTTGAAATAACATTTACAATGCACAATATTCAATCTCCAATGCAAAAAGATTAGTTCCTTATCTATTGGGTTATGGAGTCTCTTTTTTATGAACTAGGGTTTATTACTCCTCTAGGGGTGTAAGCCCATTTACTCCCTAGAGTAAACAAACCTTAGCAAGGTAAATCGACAAGCGTGTAAGCCCTTTTACTCCTTGTAGAAACCTTTGCAATAGCCTTTTCAATGACAACAAAAGATAGATCCTTGATGGAGGGTGTATGCCCTTATACTCCTCCAAGGGTTTGACAAAATAAGCTTGAAATTAAGAAGAAAAACATACAATTGCATAAATTTCTTACCCGATCCAAGAGATAGCATGAAAAACCTTTACTTATCAAGATATTCCACCACAATTGCCAAGAAACAAGCATCAAGATAATTCACTAGCCTTCCTTCAACCAATATACAAGTGAAGCATCCAATTACACAAGAGACAAGATAGAGCGAATTGCCCAAGTAGGGCGAAAATTTCAGCCAAGAATTATGTAATTCTCAAGTGAGTTGTGTCTAAAATGAAAGTGAGATGTCTTCTATTTATATGAGGTCATCCAAACCAATTTTGTCCACATAAAATGTAAAAAACAAATTAAAAGGAGACCGACCTCCTTTATTTCCCTTTACAACTTACAAAATAAAAATTACATAAATTAAATCTTTTAGAAAGGTGACTTCATGCCCTAAAAGGGTGACACTAGGCACAAAAAAGTGAGATGTTGAGCCTCTAGATGCAAGTTGCTGTGCCTCCAAAGGCCATGTGTCACTCTCATGTCTTAGAGTGTCATGTCGTCCATCTTCTTGCTTCAAACCACATCACCTCTATTCTAGAACCATCAAGCCCATCAAACCCTAGCCTCCACATGATGTCAAGGCTTAGAAGGTGACGTCCTGGGCCTCCAAAGGCCAACGTCCAAGTGGAAGGGGCTACAACGTCATCACCTAGTGTTTTCCAAGTGCCTCCAAAGGCAACATCCATCATCTGAAGTGTACAATGGCTTCAGGGTCCTATGCCCATCCTGTGGGGTATGGAATCCATCCTTAGGGTTTTCAACCCCCATGAAGGTCAAAATGGCACAATTCCTCCATGGAATGGATTTCCACCTAGAAAGGTCCTACAAAGACAAACAAGTACACCCTCCAAGGGTCCAAAAGTCACATGTATCATTCCAAGTAATCCATATTTAATAAAAAAGACACCTGAACATGTGCATTAAATCCCCCCTTTTCAAACTAAACAAATGCTCAAAGACATTATAAAATTTGAAAAATTTAAGTATGGGAGGGTTGTCATGGTTCCCTATTGGATAGATCAATCCCCAAGTCAAGGAGTGTTTCCCAAGAAGACCCTCTCTAAGTCATGTATGACTTTTGGGCATGGGGTTTCTTGACATACAAGATCTCATATTGTATCATTTATGGGTGCCTTTGTGGAGGGTGTGCTACATCCTCGTTAGCAATGCAACATTTTTCCAAGCCCTTTATTGTTGTTAATTTATTATGGTCCAAAACATTGAGAGCTATGTGCAATGGAAAGTAAGGAGCACCACAATGCCACTTGGAGCTAAGAACACATTGGGTTCCATGTTCAAGGAAAGTAAAAGATACCACAAATTCATTCCCTCAACAAGCAGGACATTTATTTATTATGTGTTTTATTTTTCAAAGGTCCTTGATTTTTGTTTTTTTATGGAGAAGTGTTTCATTTCTCTCAGGGCCTTAGTGTGAGCTTCTAGAGGATAACTTATGGCTTTTATATTTTTCCAACTACAACACCTCATGGCCTTTAGACTTTTCTTCCCATGAAATGAGGTACAAGCTCTTCTTGGGGTCAATAAGCCCTAAAACCCAAAAGATGAGGAAACAAAGGGGAAGAATTGTGGAAAGTGGTAAGTATGGATGGGATTGGTACAATGATCCTTCAAGGAGACCCCCTCGTAGCAACCATTTTCCTGAGGGTGACCCACTTACTAGGAAACCATGTCAACCACCAAGGTGAAATGAGGCAAAAGGTATAATTTCCAAGAAAACATTTTCATAATTGAGAAAGGAATCTTTGCAACATGTTCAGATGCTTCAATTATTAAAATGACACTTACCATGAGATTGGATTTGTTACCTCATGAAGAAAGACCCAATGTCCTCTGTGGGAAACGTTGGTGTGATAGACGTTGTTGTTGTCAATTGGTGGTGATATGTGGTAAGAGGAGGGAGGAGGGGCTCTGTCTGCTCATTTGGCTCTCAACACTCCATGTATTTAACCTGCGGGCCTCAATACATCATCTCCTTAGTTACCCCTAGTGTGGGGGGGGGGTAACATATGCCTCCTACATAGGGACATGTGCTCGCCATAGATTACATGAGAACCTCAACATCTCCTGGTAAGACTTGTGCCTACACATACTCAAGAAAAATATTAGAGCATCGATGGGTGGCTTGCTCACCCTTTGTTCATACAATCAAAACTTCAAATATTCAAATATTCCTTAATTTTTTTATTTTTTATTTTTCAAAAACTTCTAACTAACATGTAATATGATTCAATCAAATGTACCAAAATAACTATGCATAAATGAAAATAAACAATATGTAAATAAAATCATGAAATCAAACACAACTACACTATGATGAACACACAATTGCAAATGCAAGAAAGAAAATGACCTACCTACTTACCTAGGGCATGAGGCCCATAGAAATCAAGTCCTAAAGATGTTAGGTGAAATTGTACAACCAATGCAACCAACTGGTCATCTCATCCAGGTATCTCCCCCTGTTCTTAATTACATAATACAACAAAGATAAGTCAAGCATATAATAATCATGAACATAAATAAGCATATGATCAATCATAGAAAGCAACTCATGGAGGTGGGTGGGAGGGAGAAAAACCCATTGGAAAGAATAGCCACAAGCTTGATCCACCCACTTATGAATATGGATGCCACATATAGATGACGACTCATGTCCTTCCGTATTAACACGATCACAACTTCATGAAGACTGAGAGGAGATGAGAAATTGGAAGAAAATTGCATGGCTTCCAAAAGAATAATAAAGGTAAGGGACAATCTCATGTTCAGAGAAATAAATCCTCTTGCTACTGAAAAATTGTTGCCTTTTCATATGCAAATCCTTGTAAAATGGCTTAGGATGAGAACACTACTTCTTGGTATTGTGAGTCTCTGATTTTTCCAGGATGACCACGTCCTCATGTCCACCAAAATTCAAGCACAAATATGGTTGAGAACCTTCATCAAATAATAGTTATGAGTCCTCAAAAGGGTGATCCCAAAGAAGAAATACATGTTGTCCTCTATGGGCCAAGTTGGTGTGATATAAATTGTTGTTTTAGATCAGTGGTGATGTGTAGTAAGAGGAGGGGCTATGTCCTCTCATCTAGCTCTCGACACTCCATGTCTTTAGCCCACGGGCCTCTAGACATCATCAACTTAGTTACCACTAGCATGGGGGGTAACAGGTCTCACCTAAGATGTTACGAGGATCGGAGAGACCATCTGGTCTCGTGTTGGGGATGAAGGAATAACACACATAGATCCATCAAGAATTTCCTCCGTTTCATTCATGACATCTGACTTAATATATGAAAAAACATAATGGAAATCACACATTCATTCAGACATTTAATTGACACATGATAGGTTCGTAATCAATGCAACTTTATTATGATCTTCATTCCATCAGTCACAAACATACATTAAGAAAATCACATATCAATGACAATAGGGTCTCATATTCCCTCAGATAATTCCACAGATTTACAATACATTGCGCAATGTGCATCCTTTCAGACCTTTAACATATGATAGACTCAGAATTACAACCAAATACATTACAATACTATAGAGGATTAGAGCGAGCCAATGGACTAGCCCTTGAACAATGGAAAAATAGCAGTGACCCTATGAATCAACCTTTTCCTAGTCATCCTTGCTTCATTTTATATCCTTCTTGGCTCTGACGCTCTGTCTCTTTCAATTTTGTTCCACTTTCTCTACTGACTACTAGTTTCACACTCTTTTGTCACATGCCTTCATTCCACATAGATTTTATGTAATCAAAGAAATCTTAACTACCTTGACAACTCATCTCCTTTCTGCTCCACATTCTCTCGTGCTATTGGAAGTAATCATTTGGGGAGATTTCCCGTCGATTATTTTCTTGATTACAACATGTGTATTCTTTATTTTTGGTGCGCATCCCAAAACTGAGACCGACACACATTGGAAAAAATGGACTTGGTGTGTGTTAACAAAACTTGATCCAACATGCACTATTTATCAATTATCACGCATCTTCTTGAGCACGTGCAAAACTTGAATGAGCACTCACGACTTCGTTTGTGAACACACAAGATATTTACCCAAATATTTTCATTCCAATAGGACCCCACCACTATTACTTGGCTCATTTGTGAGCCAACTTCCTTAGGGAAGAACTATTGTGACATACAAGACTGTGTTCTTGAGTTCCTGTGCGAACTCCTTGAACTGGTGCTCAGTTTCATCAAGGGTTCCTTGGAGTTCCTACATGAGTTGTACAACTACATCAACATCAGTCATTGTCACCTGAGGACCCGTTAAATCTATTGTTTCCAGTCGCTCGATGAAGGGGTCGATGAAAACCTGTGCATAGACCAATTGAGTATACAATACTAAGGCCTTATCGACCGTAGTAGTGATGAGCTCTGAAATATTTTTCTGCTAAGAATGTACTGCAGTGATTTCCTTTGTCTTGGAGGCAATCATTGTCATTGCAACAATGTGTTGTCCTCGAGGCAGCGAAGGTAGGCTACTCTTATACTGGGCGATCTCAACTTCGACGACGCAAACAATATCATTAATATCAGTCAATTCTAGGGGACTTTGCAAATGGTTCCAAAAATGAAATCTATTATCGATTACCCCTAAAAAATCCTTACCTCTATTCATGCCATCTTGAATAGTTGTTTCTACTAATGAAACCTTCTACTGTAATTTTGTATCTTCTATAATTAGCTATTGAATCCGTGTGTAGAGTTTAGTACCTTGATATTCCAGGAAATTTATCTTCTTAGTAAGCACCCTGATTTTTTGAGGTGCTAGAATATTGGGTTGGTCCTAAACACGGTGGTGAAATTGGATATAAGCTTCGTTTAGGGGAGTACATAGTTCGACGTGGATGGAAAGAGTGGCCTCATATTGGCCCTTAGCTTTTGTAAGTGAAAAAACCTCAACGATATGCAAGTACTAAAGATTTTTCCTCGTAGCTTCAACTTCTCGACGCGCACATGAATCTTGGTGCAATCAAGATTTGGTGTATGCATGGTTGGAGACCTCCTAATCAAGTTGAAGGCATAACTGATATTTCTCATGGGAAAGAGTTTGGTTTATCTCCCCAAGCTTGTACATCACAATGGTGATAAAACCATGTATATTGGTAGTAGGGACCTATGAAAGGTCGAGTTCAGTTCTAGCCGAGTTGGAGGGTATCATGGAAAGAAATATGACACTCAAAACTCTTCTTCAGCTTGATTCTGGAGTGTTTATGGATTGGGGTTATAGGGTAGGATATTACAGTGGTGAGGGTAGAGAAATTTGTTGATCTATAATTTCGGCCTTCCTCACCATATCATGTTGAAATGGTTGCTTCTTTTCCAGTTGAGTGTTAAGCTCCTTCATCAATTTGGGATTTGACGGATTTGTGTTGGGGAGACAATATATTCTTGTTTCGAGGTAGTGGTATTCCGGAATTAGGCCAGACCTTTGATTGGACTGAAGGTGGTGGAACCTCTTCATCGATGGGATTTGCGTGGGGTGAAGATGATTGATCTCCCTTTGGGCTGTAGTCAAGGTTGATATGAGGTGCATCCTAAGTGTTGGAGGATAGATTTCACTTTTTGATAGCTACAACCTCTTCGTTAGATCCATCGATGTTCTTCAATTATTCAGCTGAAAGGGGAGACTCACGTTCCTTGGATACATCAACATTATCACGTTGTCGGGCAGCAGTCACAAACCTATTATGTTCCTAGAATTTATTTGTTCTTATCTCAAATTCATCTTGCACATCTGAGAAGGGAGGATAGTAGTCAACATGCCATTTTTCAACTCCTTCCATGACATCCCTTTCCATAATGCAGAAGGGAAGCTCAACTTTCGTCTTGTCTGTGGTTGCGTGGGAAGATATTAAAACATTATGGAAATTACACTTAAATTCAAGACAATAAACATACTTTTTGAAGATGTGTGTCGAGATGCATACCCTCTCATCGGAAGCTATGATTAATTGGGTGAGCCATTGGCATAAGTCTTTGTAAACCATTTCATGGACCTCTATATTCTTAAAATTTTAGAGAGGTAGGAATCAGGGGGAAATAAACAAGGGGATTCCTTCCGTGTCTATTTCAAATCTAGGTGGTGGTCTACATAGCAACATACCTAACAAAATGATGACCTGACTGTCGTGAAATTCCTTTCCCTGATCCTGAACATCGAGACATTCAGTGATGAAATCCTTTAGAAAATAAGGGGCCCATGCCATTTGAATCCATTTAACACATATTTCCCTTGTGAGGATGAATCCTATAGTGCATTCGTATTTCTGACACTTGCAGATGAGCTTGCAAGCCAATAATTGTGTGGAAAACCAGACTGTTGGATTATTGATTTCAGGGATCGCAAAACCTCGCTTTCCCATGCGAGTGTCGAATATAGAATATACCTCCTCATAAGTTTCATTCTTTTCTTTGAGACTATCCATTGGATCTTTTCCGGAAGTGGGGAGGCCATAAATTATGTGCATAATGTTTTGATCAATAAGATAGGGTTGTTACAACCATAGGCATCCCCCATGAAATATAGTGAGGAGGAAACATACACATGACTGAACGACATGAGCATGACCAAAGTGTGGATATTTGAGCAGAGAGAGAATGTTGGATTTCCTTAGAGGCTTCACCCATTCCCGAGTCACTACTTTGTTAGTGCCATCTTCTTTTTGGATGACCTTTGTGTATTTGTTGAACTGCAATTCAGGGAACTGATTGGGATCCTTGACGTTGTAATGATTTAATGACCTGAGAATGACCAAAGTGTGGACATTTGAGCAGAGAGAGAATGATAGATTTACTTAGAGGCTTTGCCCATTCCGAAGTCACTATTTTTATAGTTCCATCTTCTTTTTGGATGACCTCTGTCTATTTGTCGAACTGCAATTCAGGGAACTAATTGGGATTTCAGCAGGGGAACCTTCCTGAACACGAACCCTTCGAACCGAAAACTACATGGTAGCATGAGATAGAGAATTGGTTGTTCCTTCTTGGCCTTAGAATTTTGTCGTGCTTGAGTTTCGCTTGAGGATCCCATACCAGATATGGTGACGATCGGTCCGAAATTCAACATTATAAAAATGATATGTTTATCTATGAATGCTTCATTAAGAGAGGGAGCACTCTCTAAATCTTGAGGAGAAGTAAGGAGGTGGAATAATCCATTCTCTCTTAATATAATGAAACCATCATGATGCCTTATTTTCCTCGAATGTGGAGTTACTGTTCCATATTTTCCTTGAGTTGGACGATACCATATTCCATCCTAGTCATCTAGTTTATCTTGTTGGATGATGATCAATCATTGTAGCCTTAATTCTGAGCTTTCCACCAGTCACTGAAATTAACTCTTTCTTTATTCTGAATTGGGAAAATCATCCTCCTGTTAGTGGCATTGATGAACCCATATTCCTGAAGTTGGATGAAGTTAACTTGGTGTAACTACCTGCCATATTGATCATTATTTTCACAAATCTGTTTCCGCTGACATATGTTGTAAATTGATGATGACTTAGACAACTCCGTACATGCACTAGTATTGTTCTTTAGAGGGCACCACACATGTTATTACACACCCCTATAGTAGTGAATGTTAGATTATTTGGCCATCGCAACCCCTGGAAGGTTGTAGTGCTTCCTCATATGTTCCCATCCGGTCATAGTCCTCCATGGAGGCACCAAATTAGGCTTGGCCAATTCTGGTAGTCTCCATTGATTAAACAATTTGTCTGTGCTTATGCGTAGCTCATCTATTTTCTCTATCAGGTTGGGGAAGGGTGAATCAATAAATTTTCTTTTGGCCATCCTAGATGGAGTATTCGATTCCCTCCATTGCACAATTAGCTTCCTTACTACCCAATGGATAACCTTGGGATCGGGGGCATAGAGTGATTTCTTGTAATCCTATGTTGGGCCTTCAAATATTGGCTACACACCCCACACTGATGCTTAGTTATCCATTTTCGTTTGCAAGGGAACATGTAGCGAAAAATATTTACATATGGTATGAATCTTTCCCACATGGAGTCTTCCACAACTTTCCATTCATGATAAGGTTCCTGATGCGCGACCCACCATCGCTTCGGTATTCCTATGAGCACCCAGAGCGCAAACTCGAGGGTGTTTGGGAATGTGCCACATACAAGCAATAAACATATCCACCAGATCCGATCTATCGTACCAGTAGGATCCAAATTCTTCCTCGCACACCTCGACGATGATACATGCACACCTCCTTGTCGATACTTCATATATTTTCTTCTACCACCTTTCCATGGCATCTTCAGAAGTAGTGTTGTGGGACTTCACACTTCACCAAATTAGATTTCCATTTGAAGTGGGATTAATATAATATTCTCTGTACCTTGTGATCTTATATATGTTCTCAATAACATAGATTTATGCATCCTCATCCATCGACTCATTGCATCTGTCCCCTTCATCAAGATCTAGAGGTTCGATCATGCACAAGGTGTCCATCTCAAAAAATATATGTCTCTTCTTTAAATTCAACACTGCATTGTTGTCGAAGGCCCAATCAATGCCAAGTAGTGTGGGGTAGGGATCATAATCATCCATGACCTCTATGACTTCAAAGTCATATTTCGTCTTCACCCATTCTATATTCACCTCAACTTGCTCCGATCAACCTATAGGGTAGATCCTATATTGATTTTCCATTCGCAAATGGATGGGCGACCAGACAAAATTTGGTTTACCCATCAATCCCAAGAATTCCTTTGGTGGGATGTTTGTGTTAGAACCCAAATCTAACATCACTCCATCCATTTCATAACTCCCAAAATCAGCTGTCATTTTGAAGTCTCTACATATGCGATTCTCCTTACTGACCTGGCACAGATCACTTTCTAGTAGGAGGGATGATATAGTTCTCTCCATCCCGTGTCCCCCCATGCAGGTAGCTAACATTTGTGTCAAATTTTTTGTAGCATCAATATCATTTAGTAATCTCAAACAACAATGTAAGAAATTACTTACTTGAGATTTAGTGTCTGTATCATGACTCGAGTTGCGCAAGGCTTTTTTGCATGCTGCACACTTAAACTCCTCAATTTGATGTTCCTCGATTTCTCTTTTCTCGGCGCGCCAAATATCTTCATGTTTTCATTCTTCCTCTAATGACCTTTGTGTCACACCTTGTATATCATCGCACATGAAAGCTTCCTCCAATGACCTCTGTGTCGCGCACTGTAATTTTTCATGGACATGAGCCTCTTCCATAGACCTCTGAGTCACGCATTGAACTTATTCATGAATCCATACTTTTTCAAGTGAGATTTGTGTCACACACTGCAGCTCCTCTGGTTCCCTTTCTTCTTCGATGACCCTCTAAGTGTCGCGTAGAAACTACTTATACTAAGAAACATCAACCTTAGTAGGGGGTTGTGTTTCCCTTCTGATCTTCCCCTCCGACCTTTGACTCAAGATTTCACCATACTTGAAGTCCATTCATTTCTTCAATCCTCCTTTGGTTATGACCCCTGACATCAACCTCCTCATCCTTCTTCTTATTTCTATGCGGCTCCGCATGCACCATATTGCAATGTGCCTTCTTTTCTTCCCACTTCTTCAATAAGTTAGGATAGTCCTCTGTGACATGCTTGGGGATGTAACAATACCCATATAGAGTGCATAGTTTGGTATATAACCTTGACACATGGCCAATTTCTCTGCAATTAAAGAAAATGGGGGGTCTGCCTCCCCCTCCTCCATATCCTGGTCCACTATTGCATCCATATCCACCTCTAGGACCTCCTTGATATCCACCTCTCTCAGAAATTCCATGATCACCACACTTTTTTTCTTCTTGCACCCAAAATACATCGTGGGTGTGGTCTTGCATCAACTAGAGTGACCGACAGTTGTTGACATCATGTCCAATAGACTTACAGAATTCAGAGAGAGGGCTATGATGCATTTTTTGATATTTCTCCAATGTTGGGAAGTAGGGTGGTACATGGCCCCACTATCTACAAATATCACACCATTCCGTCTAAGGCCCAATTGGAAATGGACTTGGTGATCCCGTCACCGCATAGTTTCCAAGTGTAGGGCACTCATGTCTGAGATTCCCCTTAGACCAACTTTTTCCTTCACCATATATTGTAATTACATCCTCAAATTAGCCAGTTTCAACTGCACCTGTGCTATTATTGTCAATGTCTCTACCCCTCCTGGTGTAGCCTCCAAGCGCATTGCCATATCCACTACCTCTTCTTGTTCTTCACATTTTGTTGGATGAGCAGGACTCGGATACGACAGAGTAACCTCGAAATGAACCATTGACGCAAATGCACACCCAGGGCACATCCGCAACTACCAGGACCTTCTTTCTCCCTGGCCCGAAGAGTTAATACACTCTTCAACCCCCTATCGGGAGGTCTCAATACCCACAGACCTTCCTTGTGATATCCCTTCTTTGAATCGGGAAATCAGAAATCACCTGATCGCGAATCCTGCACTTACGGATTTGGGTCGCACAAATCCCCGAAACCCGATGGAGTGTCCACGTCGCGCCTTCCTCGTCTCCTGTCGGGGATTTCCCTATCGGGAAATCGACATGTGCGATGTCACGATTCACGGGAACCACGAATATCCGAACCCCAAACTCCGATGCCACCTGTCCTCTGTGCTGTCACCTGGACCCCACGCTTTCCGGTTGATCGGGAAATCACGTTTCGGGAATTCGCGATTCCTGATGCACAATGTCACGGACCTTGCCAAACCCTGAACTCCGATATGCGATGCCACCTGTCGTCACCTCAGGGTGAGACTTAACGCTCTGACACTTGTCCTCCACTAGGTGTCTTTAACCCTATCGGGAAATCGCGGATCGCGATTTCAACATATGAAATGCGCTTGACTCCGAAAATCCCGAAATGCCGAACCCCGACCCCTCGGGATCTCTCGCCACGTGTCCCTCCGATCAACGACTCTGACCGCGTCGATAAATCGCTGATCGTGATTCCTTGATGAAAATGTTTTTCACTCCGGGAAGCCCCGATGCCTCCAAACACCAACTCGCCAAGATCTTCCGCCACGTGTCCTCGCCGATGAACGGTCCAAAGCGCTCGTCGGGAAATCGCTGATCGCGATTCCTTGATATGAGATTTCTACATCCTCGGAAACCCCGATATCCTGATGGACTGAACCTCGATGCTCCCTGGCTCCTTGACACGTGTTCTGCCGATCAACGACTGAGATCCTTTCTTGGGATTTCGAGACTTTCAAGGTCTTGATTCTCTTACCTTATGAAACCCCGATATCGCCAATATCCCGATGACTCCTCTTCTGCTCGTTGGGGCTTAAACCCTGTGCAACTCCCCACGATCTGATGGCTAACGGGACTTCGTCAATCTCTTCGGTGAATCCTGACCGTCGATTCCTCCCTCTCGAGAATTCTGTTGAAAATGCAGCAACAGCAGGGGAACAGTCACAGTTGATGATGACTGTCAAAGAAGAAGATGAGCATTCGGTGGAATGTCTCACTGACTCCAGGTAGCGAGCTGAGAGCGCTGTAGCATTTGAGCTGACAGCAAAAGAAACAGAAGGAGGAAACGAGCATTCCGAGGAATGGCTCGACATATTCAGCATTGCAACTGAAAAGACTGCAACATGGGAGGTTGCAGAAGCAGAGGATAAAGAGGCAGACAACACATGTTTTGCTGATCTGTGGGATCAAATTGAAGCCCTGGAGGAAAGGGTAAAAGTGCAGGGCATGCACATCCAACAGATGAAGTTGGAAACAGATGAAGGCGTGGGAGATCGTGATGATCTTCCCAATGGCCAAAATTTTTTGCAGCTGAGGAGACTGCAACAATAGAACCAACCACTGGAGCAGCTGGATGAGGTGATAGAGGAAATCAGAAAGCTGATGTTGAAGTCAGCAGGCACTGCCAGCAAGGAGCAGTTGGGCAGAAGGAAAGCAGCAGCAGCGCAGCGGAAGCAGCAGCAGAATGGAGCAGATGGGAAGCTCCAAAGACTTGTTTGGGACCCAGGAGGATTCCAACAACTACAGGGGAAGCTCATGAGTAGGAGCTCATGATTTTTGCAGCTGTGGAGTATGATGCAGGAGCATCTCTCCATGCAGCCAGCCAGCCATACAGCCACGTCAGCGCACACGCATTCAAAGGTTGAAGGGAGGCGCAGCCTCATCCAAATTTGAATTGAATGTAAATTAAATGTCTTAGGCTGGTGAGCCATAGAAGCCGTGCCTTTGCGCAGGTTGTAGATAAAATAGGCATTTATTGTAGATCGGCTGAGATCTAGTTCTGGATAGCAGACTAGACAGCCATTGATTGTAAATTAATAGAGTAGGTGAACCTGGAGGAATGATCCCTCAGGTAAAAGAGATATTCAGATCTCATTTTGAGTTATTATGCATGTAGAGCAGAAGAGAGTAGAGAGGAGCCGAGAGAGCTCAGGAGCACCTTGTAAAAATATACAGGCATTTGCCATTGTTAATACAAACAACAATTTTTCCTGCATTATTCTGTCTTATATGGATGTCTGTGTGTGTTCCTTTTATATTGTGAATGTATGCTGTAGTTGTGCATTTGCAGGGTTGTTTTGATTTCAGGGTTGAAGGTCTTTGAGGCTTCATACCAGGAGGGTATGACAGGACATTGAGGTTCTGATAGCCGTGCATAGAGGATGCATTTCTGAACTCGTGAGGAGTCAGACAGAGACGTGCTGAGGCACAGACTGAAGTCATTAACTCAGGAGAAGAAGACCTGTGAGGTTGCTGAACACCTTAGGAGACAAGGCTGTGTGGCTGAGACACAGTTGCAGACAGAATCACTGAGGATTCTGTAGAGCTCTGCCAAGTGGGCATTGAGGATGTGCATGGGGTGCATTGGAGAAGAACTCCATTGTGAGTTCAGGAAGACCAGAATCACTGAGGATTCTGAGAAGCTCTGCCAGAAGGGCATCGAGTGAGTGCATAGGTTGCACGGAAGAAACCCAGGACTGTTGAGCGTTCTGAGGAAAGAGACTCTGCCAAGAGGGCGTTGAGTAAATGTGCAGGCAAGCATAGCAGGAAGAACTTTTGGAGTTCTGAAGCGAAAAGCAGAGTCCACTGAGGGACCTGTATTGGGTTGCTGAATACCCATAAAGACTCAACACGAAGGTTGCTTGAGCAGGAAGCCAGGAAGGCGTCGATATTCTCCATCTGAGGGAGAAGAAGGACCAAATTCCCCAAGGGGTATGAGTATTTACGCAAGCTCAGAAGAGATAGCACGTTGGTGTGTGAAGGCTCTGCAGGAGCGCAGAAGTCGAAGAATCCACCAAGGATTCAAAGAAAGGAAAGCTTAGAAGGAGTAAGCGTTTATACGCGCAGCGAGACTCAAGTTTGAGGGGCTCGCAGAGTAATAAGACAAAGGTTGAGGCCTTTGAGACTCGGAGATTCTTCCAAGCATAGGAAGGAAGGAAACGTAGAAGCTCAGGAGGGAGAAACAACAGCCGTTAGATCGGCAGGAGAAAGCAGATCTGGACCATTGAATAGTTACGTCCAGGGAGCTCTGGAAGAAGCGCACAGGAGAGGAGGACCAACATCCATCGGATCTCATAAGAGAAATCCCGTCAGCCGTAGGATCGGGAAGAGTTGCGCGGAGGTTAGCCTCAGGAGGAGGAGCGCACGAGGAGAAAAGGTCTGAGCCATCAAATCTGAGGAGAAACTCCGACAGCCGTCAGATCTGTGGAAGTTGCACGAGGGTTAGCAGTCGGGATATCGACAATCGACATATCAGAGTTCTCAAGGTCGAGGGAACCAGGGCATCGGAAGTTCCAAAATCTCGATGAGATCGGGATCGTCCGTTGGAGGGACGCGTGGCAATCATCTAGTGCCATCGGAGTTAAAGCCATCGGGATATCAGGGATCCCGGTGATGAGTGGTTTGTGCATGGTGAAATCATGATCTGCGAAACCCCGATGAGTGGGGTACAGCTGTCAGAGCAGCAGCAGAGGAGGATAGAGGCGTAGTGGAGGCCAGCTGTCAACGATCAGGAGGATATCGAAAATCGGGAAATCGGGGATCCCGTGTACAAGGAGTTCATGCATTTTGAAACCCTGAACCCCGATAGAGGATCGGGGATAACCATGGTCAAGGGATGAAGGCCGTAAGGGTGAGGAAAAGGACCTGTGGATCGGGTATTTTCACAGTGATTCCCGGAGGAATCAAAAGAGCCAATTCGGCTCAGCAGAAAGGGAATTTAAACGATCCTGAGAGCGGGTGAGGAGAGGGACAAGACTCGCCTGCATCAAGCATTCTTTGTGCTACACATCCTGGATTTAGAGCATCAACCTATCCAACAAAATCTTGAACCATTGGTCATAATCCCACATAATTTATCCTTGTTTCTACTTAATCTCCTTGATCTCTATAATACACTAATATTTTGACTTATGTTTCTAGAATTCCCTAAGCATATCTCGCTTGATCTCTGTTAGGGACCTCACTTGTCCCACCAGTGCAGTGGCCTTGTCCATGTACCATGTCAATGCTTAGTCCATGAACATGGTTTCCAGCTATGCAATCTTCGTTGCTTCATCCGTGATCCTCTTCATAGACCATATCACTTCAGAAATGAACCAATGTTGTTCTGCATCATCTCTACCCATTCCATGGAACAAGAGTAACCTTAGGTACTATTCTGATTCCATGGGGTCTTCACTCAATGAAATTGTGACATAGCGCCTACGATTATGGGATATTAAAGAATACCCCTAGTTTCACTATATATTAAAAAATACCTCCCAAAATCCTTTTATTGAACCCCCCTCCCAATCCATCTTTTCAATAAAAAAAACCCCTATTTTAACTAGATACCCCTTTTTGTACCTCCCAATAACTATAAATCCCTTGAGGCCCACATCCCCCCCCCCCAATACCTATGATATATTGACCTTATTTTTCACAATTAAAAAAACCCCATTTTGATTGAACGTGATAAGATATTGGTCAGCAGGGTGAATCCCCCATGCTCAATTCACCATCCTCGATCTCGAACTAATTCCTTATATCTGACTGCTGGGTGTCGGGATTCTCAACATTGATACTCTTCTTATTGAAGTAGCACTGACTTTGCCTTATTCCTCACTCGTCTCTTCCCTTCTATCTCCTTCTACCCTTTCTCCTATTGCAATCACCTCGCTATTCATTGTTCTTTCTTCTTGATTACAAATGCACAAGGGGGGTGTTTCAAGGG
>ML792369.1:175436-201973 GCA_009831015.1 Picea engelmannii
ATGTTGAATATTCTACAATGCCCTCTTATTTTTTTCCTATATGATGTGAGGGATGACCCACACATGTGGACATTATGGCAGTCATGGGGTTTTTTCATGAGTTTATTTGACATGGAGGGACACTTTCCTTTCTTTGTGGAGGATATTTTATTGAGATGAGGGCTTGGTCATGTCTTGAAGGCCCTTTTTAAGGATTCTTGAGCACATTTGGAGAAGTCGTCCACCTTTTGAGGTCCCTTCTACCCATTCAATCCAATTGTTCCACTAAATGAGGCTAGACGTTGGACCTTTGCTTGCATGGGAAGATATTACACCACATTTTGAGGCCTTAACAACACATATTCCTTGGAAAATTGAGATAATGAAGCAAATTGACCCTTCTTCTATGGGATGACCCCCCTTCTCATGAGGGTTTTATGTACATGTGGCATATTTTACTTTCTTTTGACTTAGTCTCCTTGTTCATGTGGATGACAATTCTTGTTTTATAATTATTATAGGCTAATTTTATGGAGAAAAAATTAATAAAAAATGAGAAGGATGTAGAATCCTCCTCTATAAATAGAGGATCTCCTCTCATTTCAAATTGTTGTGAATTGTTGGATATCATTTTGAATACAATTGATAGAATATCTACCTAGTTATGTTTTGGTGTCATTTCTTGGAGCTGTGTCTTTCTTGGTTATTTTCTGGGTGCATCAAAGATAAGTGTGATTGTTTCAAGGATTCTACTAGCTAGCAAGATTGATCCATTTGAGTAGTTAATTAACTACTTGGAAGGAGGATGTCTAGGGTTTTTTCTCTTCCATCTTCCTTTGCTTGGTTTGGTAAGTGCTCTATCTCTTGTATTCTCTTTCCTTTGGTTCCTTGACAAGGGTTTTAGGTATTTTATCCAAGCCACAATTGATCTTGTTGGTGAAGGTCTTTCCTTTATGGAATTCGTTCTTATAGGAACTTTGGTCTTCATACCTTGTCTTGATAAGATAAGGGATTGATTTACCCTAGGGTTCCAATCTCTCACCCTAATCTCAAGGATAGGAATGACCAATTATTAGAGGGACATACTTCTTGACCCCATAGGCCCTAATTGGATAAAAAAATACACTTTTAATATATCCAACAACTAACCAAAAATCCCTAAAAAACCAAAATATTTTATTTTTGTTGTTTAGAAGGAAATATAACACTGAAAAATCAAAGAAAAATATTAATTTAGATTTCTTTCATTGTCTAGTGTAAAGTTAATGATTTATTTTATTTCCTAGACAAGTTTATCCTAAGGTTTTGTGCTTAATTGTTGATCTCTAACACTAAGGAGGAAAAACGACCCTATAGAACGAATCTTAAAGGAGTTATCTGATGTCTTGTGGGATGATTTAAGGCATTTCTTAAATCTAGAAATTAAATTGTAGCAAAAAAAAATAGATTTGGTGAAACCCTAAGTCTAGGGTTTGGTGCTTTTAAGGTGTCTTCTTACTCATACCTACACTCGACTTCATTTCTAGATTGTTTACACATGTTTATATTACATATATAGAGGTGAATTTAATCTTTGATGTGATAATACTTGTTTATAATTTACTTAAATATTTATTTGGTTAATTCCAAGTTCTGACTTGTAAAACCCTAGCGGGATTCACCATCTATTTTACAAGTTATTTTTTAGTTAATGCTTGTACATATTTAGAACTTGTTTCTAACACTTTTTTGGTTGTGGTTGTATGGAATATCTCTTTTCCAAGTGGAAACATCTAATACATCTTTCTCTCTTGTGCTTAATCTCTCTTGGATGGTGTTTTCATTATCTAAATATGAAATTTCTGCATTTTTATTCATAAAATGTATTTACAGGTGGAAGGATAGCCCTAAGCTTGTCCTCTCTTATCATATACTCAAGTGGTAAAAACAAGAACACATTGCACCTTTGATTTATGCTAAACTTATTCACTCTTTGTGCCCTAAAGTAGCTTAAAGGTGGTTCTAACCTCTTGGAAGTTTTATTTGTTGAGTAATAGACTTAAAAAAAATATGAAAGTGTTAATATTGTTTATCTCACACATCATATTTGGCACACACACATCCACTAGGTCCTAACCTTTTCTTTCAAGTGGATATAATTGTGGATCATTGTGATCACTTATTGGAATCCTTGTGCGTGGTCTTGTCACATATATTGTGAATTCATTAGAGTAAATCATATACTCGCATGGTTTAAATTAACTTGAAGAAGTTTACTTTCATAAATTGGGAGACCCCCCTTGGATTATAGGAGCTAGCCTAAAGTGTAGGGGAAAGTGTGCTGAGGTGACAATGGTGCACTTCCCATCTTGTTGGTCCCAATTAGCACTTGTGTTGGCATTTTTCACAAGGGTGCTAATTCAGGTGGTAACATTGTGTAAAAATAGGTTCACTAGAGAAGGTTTGCTTAATTAAAATAGGTGCACTGGAGTGTTTTACACATTTTAATGCAATAAATTTAAAATACAACATTGAATAGATATTACAAATGATAGTTTAGTATAGATTTATAACTTTATATCAATATTTACTTAACAAGGTTTATACGTGAATCAAATATAGCCCCGACAATAGTAGGTTGATACATTAAACTTCATGTGTATTTTGGAGGCCCAAAAGAGGGAGAGGGATCTATTTCCTCATGTCCTTTTACTACTCAATCTTGTATCCTTTTGAAGGATTTTTTCCTCCTCAATTTGTTTGAATAGGATAAATCCCTCAACAAAAACATACACTTTTCCATTTGATCCATTGCTAGGATCATGGTAGGCATGCATTCAAGGTTGGTCCTGATATTTGGTATCAAACCACAAAGGATGACATTTATTTCATCACTAAGATAAATAAAAGGGGTACATATTTACCCCATTTCATTAATGTTCCACTCGATGTTGTAAGAGATATAGTTGGGATATGTGTATAGATGCCAGTTTAGACATTATTGACCCTAGTGACTTCTAGGTTTTAGGGGGACAACTGCACTTACAATTTTTTTGAGATAAGGAGGTTAGACGATTTTGGATTATGATCACAACACTATCACACCATACCAATGATGAGAAATGTATTAGTTAACCTATAACATATTATACATATATCCTTTTATAGCAACCTAGATTGATTAGGTGGTTCGATATTCTTCTAAGATAGTTTTGTATTGCTCGGGATAGATGTTGCAGTGTGATGGAGAGAACAAAACTCTTTCCATTTAATTTAGGTTTCTATTGTTTATTTTTTGAGAGGTTTCTAGTGACTCAATAATCATTTGACCACCACCCTCCTAGGTATATGAATAATGTGCATATGCACATGTTGGGCCATATGTTTCCCAAGAAGGGCCATCCAAAGTTCTCGTGTAAGGTGGTGGGTGCAGATGTCATTACTATGTTAGGTAGTGAGGATGATCATGTCCTCAACCTTGTGTATTATCCATATGTAGGAATGGACTGGAGGGGGTGTGCAAACATCCCACTTACTGTAGCCAAGCAACCAGATCAAAGAGGTAATATTATCATAATATTTTGATTATTCTAGTTGTGTAATGTTTTTTTGTATTTAATGCACATGATATTGATTATAATATTTTGTTTAAATTGTCTAATTATTATCTACTATTTAGTAGATATTGGATCGTATGTTGGTGAGGGATTTCTCCCTAACATGTTGTGTAGATGGCCAAGATTGTTGTGTTGCTTTGGGAGTGTATACCTAGCATGTGTGTAATTTATTAGGTCTTCAATTCTGTCACCAAGTCACTTATTAGTTATGTACTTTGATGGGTGGTTACATAGTCGAGCTAGTTCAACCGAGAGTGATGTCACATGAAATTGATATTGCAAGTATTTATGAAATGCTTTCACAAAATATGGCATTATTGATGCATCATATTGTTAGTATCTCGGTCCTAGTCTTGAGGGCAGGGGATGCAGAATGATGAGCTATTATACATGATCATATATCTTCTTCTTCTACATATTCATATAATGAGATGTTTGAGGATGTTCCTCTTCTTCCATTTGTGCCACAAATTGTTCCACCCACTTACGCACCTATCAATTCCACCAACTTACACACCTACCAATCCACTCACCAAGGCACCAACCAATCAACCCAATAAATCACCCATCAATCCATCTATTGCACCAACTAATCCACCAACTACTCCACCTACCAATGTTATAGTTAGAATGTTATTGTATCATATAGATCATAGATATTTGTATTAGTGTACATCTATATTCTAGCATACCAGAGGTATTGATGCATCTAGCTTTGGTGTTTTACCTAGCAGTAATTGACATGCATAACCGAGATGTATATTTGACATATATATAGATTTTGAAGTTATGAATTATATATATATATATATGGGATAACTTATTTGGTTGAGTGCTTTGAGCTTAGTGTAGGAGGCTTTGGGGTCAATTCCCTGGGATGTATGCACATGTTTCTTGCCTCACTAGATGTCCATGTTGGGATATGAACCAAAATCAACATTGATGGGTTTGCACTCTGTATCATCTGCAAATGTGGGGAAGTGCTTGGGAGTTTTCTTGTGAGGTTTTCCTTAGAAAAAAAAAATACACACACACAAAATATTGTTTGACATATACATTGGTTTCTAGGTTATCACTCAAAATAAAAAAAATGTTTACACACTAATACTTGATTAAATGATTCGATTAATGATTACATGATTTTATTAATTTTTAAATCATTTTTTAAAGTAAATGACTTTTTTATAAATTTTTTCTTATTTTTTTTTATTAAATTAAAATTAAAATTATGATAGTTATATCTAACAATATTTTCCTCCAATTTTATATAGTGATAACATCTTACAAAGATGCGATTTTACAAATACTCAGGGATCCATTTCAATTTCCATTTAAATTGAAACCACAATGTCTAGAAAATAATTATTAATTGTTGGAAAATTTATCATGGTCTTAAAAATATATGTATAAATGTTGAATTTTGGGATTGGAGTAAGAGAAACTTCCTTTCCAATGTTTTAGTTATCCTTATTATTCTACATGGCTATGAAATTCGGACTTTCAATGTCTCCTAACTATTAGTATGTTAACGATTCACGATATTTACACGTTTTATTAAATGATTCAATTAATGATTACATGGTTTGTTTAATTTTTTAAATTTGTTTTTTTATTAAATATTCTACTAAATCATGAAACAATTTTAAATTTTATATAATAAGATTAAATAAAAGACCTTTTTTTTAAATCTAAAAGGAGAACTTATATTACTTCACAAAATATAGTACGAAAAGAGAGTAACCAGGGGGGCCTGCCTCAAAGGGAAACCAAGCTCCTAAACCCTAGTCACACAATTTCCTTAGTTCATATGGTTTGCTTAAAGGCATAAACGAGAGAATAACTACAGAATAACAAACCATGACCCCGTGAAGGAGAAAAATATCAAATACTCCTTGATCCAGACCAACAAAAATAAAAACAGAGAAGAAGTAACAAAAATCAACCCTAGACAAAGCTTCCTAAAGAGAACCTGGAGTCCTATGCATTAGACCTTGGATTGAGCTCAGGAGGCTAGTGGTCTCTTGCTTCATTTGTCTCTATTATTCTTGGTGGGGGTTGACCTTCTGCCTCTGGCTCAAATCCTCTTCATCTTCATTCAGGATCGAGCTATTAAAAGTGCCTGGGGGGGAGGCTGGTTGCTTTCCTTTCTCCATATGGGCTTGGAATTGATTTGGTTGGTTGAATCGAAACTTGATACCATGTTGGGAGTGACAAAAGAGATCGAATTTTCCTTCCAGGATATGGATTGCCTTGAGGATCTCCACATTTTTCCTATGGGTCTCAATGATGTCCTGATCCACCAGGGCTTTGTTCATCCAATAGGCTTCCACCATTTGGAAGTACTTAGTGTCCCAAGTGCGGGGGTTTCCTGGGTTAGACACCCACTTGGATACCTCTTGAATTATCTCCTCATCCCTATTTCTCTATCTTCTAGACATAATTCAGTCCTCGAATGTGTTGACGACCTCTATTTTGTCCATTTCGCAATGGTCCCAGAACCGTTCCTCTGTCGCCCACGCTTTCCTTTTCTGCTCTGGTAGGACATTGAGGACTGCTTGAGGACAACCATTCCTTATCATGGCGGCCTGATTGGCCTCTATTTTTCTTTTTAATCCATTTTCAGACCATTTTTTGTCTCAGACTAATTTTAATAACCATACTAATAGTCAACTTAGGGACTACCAAGAACAAACAATGGGAGGAGAATATAATGAGCCTATTCCCTTGGAATTTGAAATTAATGGGATTGATCTCATTATCGTTTCTACAGGATGGAGTGTCTTGGATTCGGTGCTATCCTTGGAAATATTTCTCACTGCTATCAATGATAGCAGTTAAGATGAAAGGACATATAAACTTCATCTCCTAGCCACCAAGATATATTGAGATATGCTTGCAGTGTAACCAACTATAACCGAATTTCCCTTTCGAGCATTCCTTGCTCATTCGAGCATCCTGACCACTCTTTAGCATGAGGAAATTAGCCATTTTGCAGACCTTCCTTGCCCAAAATTTCTCTACTACATACTTCCTTCTCTTTTAATGGCACCATCTTGTCAAGCATGTTTCCGAACAGGTGCCCATCTGCTGCTTCGTGCTCTGAGGGAGGTTTTGTTGTGTGGGGGGCTCTCCTTATATCCTATACCAAATTCAAAGTTGATCTATGCCATCTGTCTCAGGTTAACACATCACGAGGAGGGAACTGTCCATAGGTGTCCCTGCTGACGTGTTTCTTCATTATCTTCCATTTGGTCAGGTCATCTAGGCATCCACGTTGGATCTTACCATCCAATCTACTTTGAAGTGGGTCCCCCGGGAGCCAGGCCCACAACTTCTCGAACAAGGTGACACCTACATTGGCCATGCAATCGGTCACAAATTTGGTTTCTCTCCTAGATGGATCTGCTGTGATCGTTGAAATGGAGGCCACCAAAGTTCCGAGAGAGGAAAATCCATGGTTCAGGTGCCAGTTTGGTATCATGTTTTCCATATTTCCCCCATTCACGAGACATTGTATACCTCTGATGATAAGAAGGCAGCCTCCTTCCAAATTCTAGCACCAAGAATCCTTTTTTGATGACTAGTTCTAGACCTCTCCGTAGACCAACCAACTCAACTGCGTTGTTTGTCGATATTCCTAGGGAGTAAGCATATAGGAGAAGGGTTTCTCCTTGATGGTTTCTATAGAACCCTCCTACTCCATCCAACCCTGGGTTTCGTTTTACAACTTCGTCGAAATTGATCTTGACGAACCCTTCCTGTGGGGGTTTCCAATAGCCCCTGATCCTGGAAGAGCTCATCTTTTTGCTCAGAGTGTTCTTATTCAAGTCGATATCCAGGTTCCATCTTCTAAGTATCTCCATTTCTAGGGGATGTAGCTGGAGGTATTTCGCTGACCATTGGACCATTGTGATTGTTTCTATTAGATTCATGTTGATAAGCTCCCAAAGTTGACTTATGGTAAGGCCTTTGTCTTTAAAAATTCTCATGTTCCTTTATTTCCAAGTATTCCACATAAGGATATGTGGGAAGATCTCCCAGAGTCTGTTAATGATGTCACTGTTAAGAGGGTTTTCTCTCCACTTCTCTAATGTTTCTACCACATTATCTTTTTGGAGGTATGTTTGCCTGAAGTTGATAGCCCCTCGGTCCCATAGTTGTCTGGTGAAACTATAGTTTCTCAAGATGTGATCTTGGGTTTCTTCATTCTCACAACAGAGAATACACCTTGAAGGGCCAACATACCCTTTTCTAAGAAGCCAGTCCCATGTTAGAATTTTTTTGTGGGCCACCAACCATAGAAAAGTAGAGACTTTGGGCTAGAGGGAGCTGCTCCAAATTTTGCTCCAAATGGGTCTATTTTCTTGACAGCCTGAGTCCTGCAGGAGTTGATAAGATGTTTGGGATATAAATTCACCATTACCTTGGGTACCCCAATGAATGATGCCTTCCCTTGTTCAAATCTTGATCCGTCTCTCCTGGAGAGTTATGGATATAGAAATCTTAAGATCCTCTATCCATTGGACCGACCATTCCTCTAGCGGTTTCCAGGTCCTCATGAAGGTGGAATTTGAAAGGGGTTTAGTTTTCCAGAAATGGTGAAGTTTCTCCCATCCTTCTCTCCCTAAGGAATTTCTTAAATTTAGGAAACGATCTCCTCCTCCTAAAATGGGTAGCCGTTCCCACACATCTTCCCAAAAGAGATCTGACTTTCCATAGTGGACTTCACCGAGTCCGTACAGATACCATATGCATGGATTAAGCTCTGGAAAGGAGTGAGAGGGGTATAATTCAACTTCCAGAGCTTGGCTCAGAGGGCTGTGGGGGAATTGATCCATCTCCACCATAGCTTTCTTGCCAGCATAGAACTGGTTAGTTGTGGTTCCTTGAGTCCTAGACCTCCTTGAGAATTTCGACGACAAAGGGTACTGCAAGATAATAAGGGCCATTTAAAGTTTTTCGATGGCCCTCCCTAAAGGAATTTTCATTGAAGACCCCTCATCTTATGAAGGTACTTCACTGACGTTGCCAAAAACGAGAAGAGATACACTAGGAGGGAAGAGAGGACCAACTTGATCAGGAGGACTCTCCTGGATAAGGGCAGAGAGTGGTGAATCCATCATCCCATCTTGGCTTCCCTTTTGTCCAGAATTATCTCCCACGAGAGGTTGTGGTGGGATTTAAGGAGCAGGGGAGAACCTAAGTATTTGGATGTGAGAGTTGAGATAAGAAGGCCAAGGAGATCGACTAAATGCTTTTTCACGTTATGGGGGGTATTGAAGAAGAACAACTGAGATTTTTCCTGGTTTATGATAGTTCCCGAAGCGAGTTGAAGAGGCATGAAAGTGATTTAAAGCCAATAACATATTTAACTGTAGGGGACCCAAAAAGAAAATTATCATCCACAAACTGAATATGGGAAAGCGCCTCCTCTTCCCTGAGAATGGGAATACATTTTATCACTCCATCTCTTTTTTCTTGGGAGAGGCTTCGACCCAGGCCTTCCACCAAAATTATGAAATTAAGGAAGGGGGAGAGGGGGTCTCCCTGGTAGAGGCCTCTCAAACCATTAAAATTTTTGGTGGGTGAACCATTTAACATGATCGAGAAGAAATCCTTCAAGACCAAATTCATAACCCAAGTGAGCTAATATTCTACAAAATCAAAATCTAACAACATCCTTCTTAAAAAATCCCAGTTCATCCTATCATATGCTTTAGACATATCCAATTTCATGATCATCCCCAACTTTTTGGATATTTTTAGAGAATGTATCGCTTCATGTGCTACTATGATTCCATCAAGGATTTTCCTTCCTTCCACAAATCCGCCTTGTTCTTGAGAGATGATTAATGGGAGGATTGGTTTGAGTCTGGTAGGTACTAGTTTAGAAATGATTTTATAAATGACATTACATAAAGAGATAGGAAAAAACTTATCTATAGTGTTGGCTCCTTTGACCTTCGGGATAAGAGTGATAAAAGTGGTGTTGAAGGCTTGAAGAATAAATTTGTAGGTGCGATATTCCTCGACCAGCTCCCAGATATCTTCACCCAGAACCATCGAGCCTGCTTGGTAGAAATAAACTATGAATCCATCTGGTCTTGGAGACTTTCCGGAAGCCATAATTTTCAAAATTTCCTCCACATATTCAAACAACTCTAGCCTCATCAGTGCCTGAGATTGTTCTGGTTGCACTAACCTTGGGATGACTACTGTGATTTTTGATATGGAAACTTCTCGATTGATTTACGGCTCTGTAAGAAGATTTTGGAAGTAGTTGAGAATCTTTGTTTCTATATCCTCCTCCTTAGTTTTATTTCTTCCATTAGGGGCTTTAATGGATACTATTATGTTTCTGTTTCTTATTTGAATTAAGGAGTTGCGAAAGAATCAGGCTTTTTTGTTCCCTTATTTTAACCATTGTATCCTTGATTTTTTTTTCTATAGGACTTATTCCAGTCTTTCTCTTTTGACTATATCTTCCTTAATAAAGGCCTCTCTTTCTGGAAGGTCAAGGGGGGGGGGGTAGAAACCTCGAATGCCTTGTTGCTGAATCTTCTCCATTTCTTGTTCTAGTTTCTTTTTTTCTTCAAATATGTTCCCAAAAACTTCTTTGTTCCATTTTCAAAGGCATTGGCAGACATGTTTCAGCCTTTGTTGAAATTGGTACATTTTGGTTCCATGGAGATTTTTCCGCTCTTTCCACCAACATTCTAGGTTAGGAAGGAAATCTAAGTGGTCCAACTAGAAATTCTCACATCTGAATGGTGTGGGTCCCTGTTTCCATACATGGTCCCATTTCAGGGCGATAAGCGAGTGGTCAGACCCCTGTAGGGGAAGCACCTTGGCCACAACTCCCTATTTTTCTGTGAGGTCCTTTTTTGAAAGTAATAATCTATCCAACCTAACTGCAATTATTTTATCTTTACCCCTTATGTTATTCCAAGTGAAAGGACCATTTCTGGTTGGGACATCCACTAGTCCTAGATTTTGTATGAGTTCACCAAGGTCCTTACTCTCCTGGTCTAGTATGTGGATTCCTCCCTACTTCTCCAAGGGGGTTGTGATTAGATTGAAGTCTCCTCAAATGAACCATAATTTGTTCCTCATAGAGTCTCCAATTAGGTTTAAATTGCCCAAGAAATTTATCTTCAGAGTGGGCATATTTGGGCCATATACATTGGTGATATATCCTTCTTCCTTTGTTCCAATAAACATGAATTTGAGAGTCAGGTTCCTGGAATTGGAAGTGAATTCATGAATGTCTATGATATCTGGGTGCCATAGAGTCGCTATTCCTCCATAAGTTCCTTCTGCTTCCATCCATCTTCCCTCACTGCTAAGACAAATTTTATGGGTTATTCTTCGCATGTTATCGTTGTCACATTTTGTTTCTTAAAGGAGGATTATATATGCCTTCATCCTAGATATTTTAGATTTTTTCATCGTCTATTTGGACGAACTATTTATTCCCCTAATATTCCAAGATGTAATCTTCATACATAACTTTTTGGTTGGGGGGTGAAATAGTTGTTCGGGAGATAGATCACTTGTCCCGAGTCCACCATTTGAGCTCACATTTCTTCTATTTTTTGGAGGTAGGGTTTTATGCCTCTTATTTTATCGTCTCCTGACTATTTCTTGGGGGATTTGATGTGGTTAGTCTTGATACCCATACCTCCAGATGACGTTGGTGCGTACTCTGTGGAATTTCCTTTTCCTTTCACCGGTTCTAGCTCGGATTGTAGTTTGCGGATATGATCGATGGTGAGGGTGTTAATTATCATTGGTCCATGAATATTTCTTAGTCTTGGGAGATCTATCTCTATCTCCTCCAATTCCACTACTTGGGTTTCCTCCATGTCAGATTCCTACATTGAATATTCTCATGATTCTGGGGAGTTCGTCATCTGAACTTCTGTGTCTGCTATCGCTTTATGCCCTGGTTCTTTCATTGTCTTACGTCTTTTAGACTAATCCTCTTTTGATCCTATAGTGTCCTTTTCCGATGTTTCAGGTTCCTTTGCATTTTATTTCTCGGTGGTTCCACTGGTTTCTCCTTCCAAGATTTGGAAGCTATTACTTGTGATTTTAGGCTGGTTTGTTACCAATTGTTTAGGCTGTCTTCTCCCTGCCTTTCTTTTATTTTGGATTTTAGAAAATCCCTCTGGATTTATTTCCCCTTTTTCAATATGAAAACAAAGCTTGGTGGCTATTACATGGATGGAGTCATGTTGGATCTGGGTTTTGACATGAATATCCTACCGAAGAAGTCCTAGGAGGTGATGGGTAAACCAAAATTGGTTTGGTCTCCCATCCATCTACGGTTGGAAAACCAATAAGAGATCTACCCCATAGGTTGACTGGAGAAAGTGGAAGTTAATATAGAAGGGGTAAAAAAAAAGGCTAACTTTGAGGTAATAGAGATTATGGATGACTCTAAACCATACCTTGCCTTGCTTGGCATCGACTGGGCCTTTATTAATAAAGCAGTGTTGAATTTGAAGAAGAGGTAGATTTCCTTCGAAACAAGTACCCTACGCGTGGTCGCACCTCTAGATTTGTATGAAGGAGATAGATACAATGAGTGGATGAGGATGCGTGGAGCTCAGCTACTGAAAAAATATATAAGATCACCAGTGTAGGGAGGATTACATCAACCCTACCATAGACAAATAATTAATTTAGAGAAGTGTTAAGTCTTATGACATAGATTCTAAAGATGCCATGTACATGTGGAAAACCAAGTTAGATGAATTATCCACATGAAGGTGCGTGCATATCTCTGCAGAAGTGCGCGAGGAATAATTTGTATCTTATCGGTACGATGGGTCAGAGATGGTGGACACATTTATTGCCTGGATATGACACATTCCTGAACAGCATGGGGCTCATGCTCTTGATATAGTTCTCGTCATAATTTGTGCACGATGGTGGGATACATATTGGGAACCACATCGTGACTTGGATACAATCAAAGAATACATGCAGTAAAGGTTCAAACCTATTACGGATATTCGTCACTACATATGATCTTGTGAATGGCGATGGATAGCCATGCATTGGTATCATATGCACAAAAAGTACTCAAAGGCCCCACATGGGCCACTCAAAAAGGAGGTTGTCCTACCAGAACCTAGGGTTTCCATAGTGCGTATAATGGAGTCACATACACTAGAGAGGGATTTCCTTACAAAATACGTGGCAAGAGAAAGAACATCAGTTCATCCCATTTCAACTAACCCCATTGATAAAACAGATGAAGCCCGTAAGAATAATACAGTCAGGGATACTCAGTGTATGAAACAGGTAGGATGGATATGGGTGAAGCGTCGTTGTAGCCCACCAGGGGTCACTATGATTAAGTAACCAAGGGGGACCCGCATTGATGTGCGCATGAAACATGTGTGGCGTCCCCGAAGATTCACACTTGCGCATGTACATATATGTCCTTGTCACAATTAAGGCTCCACGGACCCATTCTTATCACGAATTAAAACAATTAAGACAATGATGTGTCTAGTATATGGTGCATGCAATAAATATTATTAATAAGGCCATCAACCATAAAATCTATGATACCCCCCAGAGCTTCCACCCAGTTTGTGGAAAAAGCGGTCATCATGCGTCATTAATTCAAAAGGATTGATATGATTAATGTATCACAAACATCGGTGGAGGTGTTTCACACAAATTTTGATCATTTAATTATTGATGGTACTAAAGGGATAGTATAAATCTGAATGACCCAGAGAATACCGACAATTACCCTACGACACTCTGAATTCTTAACGCCCCCGACACACCTCCTAGTTGTTTCCTCGTACCACTTGGTAACTTTCCATTTTTCGACTCAATTTTAGCCAACTCAATGTCGACCTATTTTCTTTATCTATATAAAAGGGCCAAAAATCATGGTAGAAAGGACACAGTAACAATAAAGGTGAATGGAAGTATCAACCTCTTTAACCTAGAAGTAGCCTTCACTAGAACCCAACCAAAATAATTGTCATGGATTATTCAAGTAGAGCACGTGGCCAGAAAAGATCCAAGATTTCCAAAGACCAGCAGGAAGCAAAGCTGACGTTACCTCGACATGTGATCTTTACAGGTTCCCAGGCGGCAAGGATGATTTTAAGGATGGAAATTTATATTAAAATGTAGAAACATGGGCTAATCTTACTAGTGCTTAATATGCAAAATGTAAAATGTTTGGCAATAGTTTTGTAAAAATATTCAAATTTATAAGGATTTTATATAGTTTGTATAAAATTTTGGTGATTTTTAAGGTAAAATAATTTTAGTCTATGGAATTTGGGTGAATTGTTTTTAGAAAAAATGGAAATTGGCGAATCATTTTTTGGGAAAAACCATGGAAAATTAGCCCATTTGCGAAATTTAGCCCCTAAAATCATCTATGTCGGGCAAGGGGAGAGTGAAATATGTCCAGTTAACCGACTACGACGTCTGTGACCCCAAGAAGTTCCCCACCTTGACCTTCCACAATTATGCCCACATCGTTTGAAGTGCATACAATATGTCCTTAGTGATCACCCAGGAGTGGTCCTAACCCATTAGACAAGCCAACATTCTCCCTTTGATTGACTGCCCTCATTTTGGGCATAGCGAGACTGTTATCCTCTGCATCCACCTTTTACTCACTCACTTACATGGAAGGTACTTGTGGATGGGGGGGAAGTATATTTTCGATGAAGCAACAATATATCGCATTACAGACCTACCCATGAATGGCAAGGAGCCGTAAAAATACTTAGTCGCTAAATATGTTTCACAACATGATATCTACGACACATACAATACATGCCATGGTTGGCATGGGGTACTCATTTAATAGATAAACGCATGACTGGTTTGATTTTCTAAGCAACTAATAGCCTGTAAAATCCTATGCAATTGTACAAAGGAGGAGTTCCCATTTGGATTAGTTGTTGCAGTTTAATGGCGTGTAGATGGTGTGTAGATGGCTTGGGATATATATGTAATGAATGAATTCATAGATGATTGCTTAGACGCCCAAAAATTCAAGAAGGAGTTTCATTACAGTTGGATTCTACTTATTCTCGATATGGTACTTTGGTGTCCCCCCTCGGGGTTTTGAAAGACCTATTGGATGTAGACAGGCCTTCGAAGCCCCCTGATTCTTGCAATTGCATGAGAGAAAGGATCCTCGCTCTCAATAATCCAACGACGATTTGTTCCATAATTGGTACCAAAAACTAATCTAGGAAACTACTTCCCAAGTGCAGATCTCGTGCACCCTCATGGAAAAGTATGATGGCTACAATTTATTTGAATGTACTTTATGTTGGTGCAGTTATATGCATAATATATTACCAAACATAAATTATCGATCGAGATTTGTAATCAATAGAGTTGTTACACTATATGTGTCGGCAATAGGTCATTTATCTATGTATGATGAGTATATCCTAAATAAGAAAACAATCTAAAAACCAACACTATGTTTTCACACTTCAAAGATAACACTCTTCACACAATTCAAAAATTAGAAAGAAAAACTCATAGACAAGCATATGGTTTAAGCTCTTACTCAGGTGATGAATATGTTCATTGATGGCTCATGAAAGGGAAATATGAACTTTGACTCTGTCAACAATTAACACACTGCATATCCTCAAAATAAAGCATCAATCAATTCTAGAAGAAATAACAGGTAGAGGAAGACACTCCATTGTAGGTGCATGTAGGGTGAGAGATGGAGGTATTGATTATGCCTGTATTTGCAAGATGTAACCTAATCAATTATGGAAGGAAACTCTAAGTGTGATGGAATACTCCATTAAAGGCTCGTGTATGGTGAAATATGGAGATCCAACTTGTGCCTAGGTTTGCAAAATAAAAACAAACACTAAAGCATTTAATCCAACAAATGCATGCACTTAAATCGAATTATTGTTCTCACATACTCACACAAAGATGTCAAATCATTACTCAAAAATCATTACACTCATAGATCTCACATTACACACACAAATCTCACTTACTCAAAATTACCACACATCCATGTGACCTGCTATTAAAGGTATCATTGAAACATGACATTGGTGGAATTAGATGATGTAATCAAACATAAATTACTCTGTTCACACACACAAAAAACAATAATCATATTCACAATTAATTACAAAGAGGCTTACCTTGATTGGGTCGGTGGGCCCTTGTTGTATCAAAAAGACATCTCTTAAGAGAAACTTATAGTAGAGATGATTTAAATGCACACATATAATCCATAAACTGAAATTATATCATTACATGAGAAATAGGTGTACAACCAACAATCTTCAAAAATCAACCCTACAACATAACAATTCCTTCTTCTTCAAGAACCAATCTTAGAGCATAAAAAATCCTCTCCCTTCCTTAGACCTATGAGGCCTTATTTATACATAAAATCCATGGAGGAATGGATGAAACCAAATCCCCAAACTCAGAAATCAATTTTTACAATTTTAGGATAAATCCCCAAAATATGGGGTTTTCATCAATTTGGGCAAATTCGAGTTAAAGGTTCACCCATATCTTGTACACCAATTCGAATTTTGGAACAATTCCCTCTATTTACTTAATTTTCCACATTCTAGACAAAACCCATTTCGTACAATTTCTAGATCTGATGCCATATGCACGAAAATCAAGGCGCAAGTTGGTAGTTTGAGATTTTTGATAATTTTTGCAGAATCATTCCCCCTGAGATGGAGGTCCACACATGTGATATGGGTGTATTCTGCCTCAATTTTCCGCATGTAAATTCCCCTTTGGACAAAACCCATGTCCCCAATTTTCTTTTAGAAGCATTCCAAAATTTTGAATTATTTCTAGTACGAGACGGTTGTTGATGTCGGTACCAGACGAGCACAACATTGGTACTGGACGAGCGTAGAATTGGCACTGGACGAGTTGAGTATTGGATGAACGGAGAAATAGGTATCGAATGAATAGGGGTTGTTATCATAAGGTCTGATTAGATCATTCAAAGTAATTAGAGAGTTTAAAACATCAAATGTTCAATCCAAATCATTAATAAATCATCATAAATCATGATTAAACATAAGTTACCTCATATGTACACAATAATTGATAAAGGATATGTCTATTGAGGAAAATAGACAGAGCATATGTATGAGGCAAAATTGGTCAGGATATGAGACAAAATAAGGCAATTGGAGGTGACAAAAAGGAGACTCAACATTTCCCCCATGCCTTATCCATTGCATGTCCTCATGCAACAATGATCTTCAAAATTTCAAAATTGATGGTACTCCTCACTCAATCAATCATTCCCTGAAATTCCACCCTTCTTCAGCTCCTTAAGTTCTCTTTTAAGTAAACTGCTATACAATATAAACTTCCTGGCCTATGCTTCACACTTCTTACCCATGGCACAGTAGTTTTGATGGAAAAGTGGAGTCATGAGTAATATATTAGATCTGTTAGTGATTTGACGTTAAGTATTATCCAATATGTTGTGGATCATAGTTAGGAGAAAGGGTTGTGTGTGACTCTAATATGATTATACGATAACGACCAAGAGCTTTCATAACGACTTTGACTAATAGGCACCCTGGCTAGATTACCTTTAAAATAAAAGTGATATAAGCATAGTTTAGATCTCATTTGAAGAGAGGAACACATAAAAGAATACATCCCAATATGATTAAATCGTCTCTTATCCATGTTTATAAAGATGAATCTCTTCTTGTTTAGGTAGGTCGAATTACATACTGAGGGTTCCACTTTCATAAAAAATTGTTTATTTTAAAGATAGAACCCTAAAGTGGATACTTGAAGGTTCTTAAGAACATCATCCGTGATATATAAAGATCATCTCCTACCCTTGATTTGATAATGATTTCTTTAGAATGATACCCAAGGGTTTTTGTTTAGTTTTAGGTGTGCCAATTTATGTTTTTCAACTCCCTTTACCCGACATAGCCCCACTGCCAGCATGCCTGTTCAGTACTCCGATGGGTTTATCTTAGTACCATACAAGCATGGCCCCGCTGCCAGCAGGCCTATTCAGTACCTCGACGGGTTTACTTGTACTTCCTGATACTTCCCTTTTATTATATTACTCAAATACTTAGAATGATGTATATTGTTCATTGACAACTTTAGAGTATAAGGAAGGTAGGTGGTACGAGAGTGTTTTAGAGTTATTAGGAACATAATTAGTTGCTTGCAATTATCCCAAGGGTGACATCATCCACATTAGACTTAAATCTCAGTTATTCAATGTATAATGGAACATCTTGGATAATGACTAAGAGGTCCCTCTAGTTAATCCTATTAGGGTTCTCATGAAAGTTCATTGAGGTTTTGCAAGGGTGGTCCACCACATGAGGTTTTCATCAATACCTCCCAAGAGAAACTCGTAAATATAAACTTGGATAAGAACTTGTTGAATCAACTAGGTTAGTATTAGAAATAATGGTGCCACCACTTTTCAATGGATATTTCAATTATTAATCACTTTTTCGTAATGATGAGGTAATAAGACAGGTGCACCCATTATCATATAGAGCTAAATGTGAAAATATCTTCTTAAACGATAGAAATGATGATTCATTTAGGGGTGAGTGTAACAATGTAGGAGGAAGATGTAGTAAAGAACAGTTCAACAAAAGACTTAAATGATCCTTGATAGAAAGAACATGAAAAGATTATCCCATACCTCCAATTACCTGAAGTGAAAACAATGTTAAGTACATGACAAAGATCATATCACCTTGGCATCAGTACCAGATTGGTAACTTGTATTGGAACATGTTTCTGCAATACCAGAATAGATAGTATCAAAACATGACTCTGCAGTACCGGAACATGACAGTACCAGAACATGATTCTGCAGTACTAGAATAAGAAAGTACCGGAACATGATTCTGCAGTACTAGAACAGAACAATACCAGAACATGATTCTGCAATACCGAAATAGAACAATACTGGAACAGAATTATGAAGTACCAGAACATAATTCTACAATATTGGAACAGAACAATACCACAACAAGATTTTGTAGTACCGGAATAGGATTCTGCAGTACCAGAATAGAACAGTACTGGAATTCTGGAAATGATTATCAACTTCCAGCACTGAACATGCTGATTTGGACTTGCCGAGAGACGCTGAAAAGAATATGAAGGTCTCAACAACCACTCCCCCATGCCTGAGGTTTTGCATGGCCTCATGCAAACAATGCGAGACGCTGAAAAAGGTTGCTCAGAGGGTTGCGAACATCTGCAAAAAAAAAACAAACCAATAGAACTAATTGAAACTAGATTTTTATTCATGCTTACAAATAGAAAATTCAGGGGAAATGACAAAGGTTGAATTATTAGCTATGAATAAAATATTTTAAAATTAACATTCAGTTTTAATTTCTATTAAAAATATCACTTAATCGATCATCCTTGTGAAATAATGGTCTTAAAATAGATAGGTAATGATAAATCACAAATGCATCTTTTTTTAACAACTTAAGGAAAAAGACGAAATTGAAAGAAATAGGTCATGAAGCACTCCCTTAAGTGTTATCTTCCATTGACAAGGATGCCTTCTCCGCTTTTGAAACCCTTCCAGTATTATGTGTGCGTTCGAAGGATGAAGATATTACCTTCTCATAAAATTCCAAACAAAATTATCATAACTTTTAGAAAGAAATCTATTATAGGAACAAACGATCTTAAACCGATTGATTTATTAGCTTTTGACATTCCCATTTATGAAAAGTATGAAATGTAGGTTGCATTTCACTTATATGCAACATTTATTTATTTATTTACTATCCTACTTTAATTGAACAAAATAAAATGTCCTTCAAGTATAGGAATACTTCTAGTGAAGCCATGTGCGTAACATGGTTAGAAATATATCCATACTCGGGTTTAAAAAATAAATTTTAATGAATACCGGAGTATGAAGGACCAACTGCTTTGATGATAAGATCAAATAATAATGAAAAGTAAAATAGTAGTGTGACCTGACAACTAATTGGAACCATCTTTCAATAGGATCAAGATATTCTTGTTTCCCTTCTTTGTTTAGGTCACACAACATGTCCTCCTTTTCCATGCGATGCAGAGTATCTTCTTCAAGATGATTGGTCTTTGGAGTAAATATAGGATCTGTTGAGAGGCATGCTAAGAACTCCTCAATCTCAGGTTCCAATGGTTTCTCTCCATTGAATTCTATCCATGATTCTTTAGTCTCCTCAACAAATTTACAAGAGGAATCCGAAGGGACTTCTAAATCTTCTTGTGGAGAGACAAATAAATTATTTACTATTGTCAAGATATGCTCTTCCTGAGAGGCAAATATCCGAGCTGCTGCTAGAATGTGAGAAAGTTCTTGGAGGAACATTATTCAAGCTCTTGATCATCCTTGAATTACTCAAGCTGGCTGATGATCCATGTCTCACAACACAAATTAGTACTTGAGGGTTCTTACACCACCCCAAAAATTATTTATCATCAAAGATTTGAATTTTAAAACTAAGAAATTAAAACTATTTGCAAAATTAAAACACACCAAAATTGAACTCCTTGCGTTATTGGGACCCTGATGTCACCAAGTTATCAATTCGCACAAGTTAGCTCATCATAAATAAAACTATATTTTCATAAATAAAAACACACTTTTGCATAAAATAAGGAAAAACACACTTGCATTAAAAGAAAAACACTTCTGCATGAAAGGGAGAGGACAACCTAATTTTGGAGCAACCCCACTAAAGTGGATGCGTGGGCTCTTCCCTCACATTTTACCGTCTTCTCTCTACCCTTAGGTCGTCCATGAAACCAATCCAAGACCATTAAATAAATCTAATTCAAATACTACCTATTACCATTTACAACTCCCCGATAACGACACCAAAATGGTGGTGCAATTATATTCAGAATATATTACCAAACATAAATTATCGACCGAGATTTGTAATCAACAGAGTTGTTACATTATATGTGACGACAACATGTGGTTTATCTATGTTTGATGAGTATAGCCTAAATAAGAAAACAATCTAAAAACCAACACTTTGTTTTCACACTTCAAAGATAACACTCTTCACACAATTCAAAAATTAGAAAGAAAAACTCATAGACAAGCATATGATTTAAGCTCTTGCTTAGGTGATGAATATGTTCATTGATGGCTCATGAAAGGAAAATATGAACTTTGAATCTATCTCTTGGAGAAACTAAACTAACAACAATTAACACATTGCATATTCTCAAAATAAAGCATCAATCAATTCTAGAAGGAATAACAGGTAGAGGAAGACAGTCCATTGTAGGTGCATGTAGGGTGAGAGATGGAGGTCTTGATTATTCCTGTATTTCCAATATGTAACCTAATCAATTATGGAAGGAAACTCTAAGTGTGATGGAATACTCCATTAAAGGCTCGTGTATGGTGAAAGATGGAGATACAACTTGTCCCTAGGTTTGCAAAATAAAAACAAACACTAAAACATTTAATTTAACAAATACATGAACTTAAATTGAACTATTGTTCTCACATACTCACACAAAGATGCCAAATCATTACTTAGAAATCATTACACTCATAGATCTCACATTACACACACAACTCTCACTTACTCAAAATCACCACACATCCATGTGACCTGCTATTAAAGGTATCACTCAAACATGACAGGGGTGGAATTAGATGTTGTAATCAAACATAAATTACTATGTTCACACACATAGAAAACAAGAATCATATTTAGAATTAATTACAAAGAGGCTTACCTTGATTGGTTTGGTGGGCCCTTGTCATACAAACAAGGAATCTCTTAAGATAAAATTACAGTAGAGATGATATAAATGCACACATATAATCCATAAATTGAAATTATATCTTTACATGAGAAATAGGTGAACAACCAACAATCTTCAAAAATCAACCCTGCAACATAACAATTCCTTATTCTTCAAGAACCAATCTTATAGCATAAAAATTCCTCTCCCTTCCTCAGACCTATGAGGTCTTATTTATACATAAAATCCATGGAGGAATGGATGAAACCGAATCCCCAAACTCAGAAAGCAATTTTTACAATTTTAGGATAAATCCCAAAAATCTTGGCTTTTCATCAATTTGGGTAGATTCGAGTTAGAGATCCACCCATATCTTCTACACCAATTCGAATTTTGGAAACATTCTCTTGATTTACTCAATTTTCCACATTCTAGACAAAACCCATTTCATAGAATTTCTAGATCCGATGCCATTTGCACGAAAATTGAGGCACACGTTGGTAGTTTGAGATTTTTGCTAATTTTTGCATAATCATTCCCCCTGAGATGGAGGTCCACACTTGTGATATGGGTGAATTCTGCTTCATTTTTCCACATGCAAATTCCCCTCTGGACAAAATCCATGTCCCTGATTTTCTTCTAGAAGCATTCAAAAATTTCGAATTATTTCTAGTACGAGACGGTTGTTGATGTTGGTATCGGACGAGCACAACATTGGTACCAGACGAGCTGAGTACTATATGAACGCCTAAACAAGTATCGGATGAATATGGGTTGTTATCATAAGGTCTTCTTAGATCATTCAAAGTAATTAGAGAGCTTAAAATATCAAATATTCAATCCAAATCATTAATAAATCATCATAAATCATGATTAAACATAAGTTACCTCATATGTACACAATAATTTCTAAAGGACATGTCTATTGAGGAAAATAGACAGAGAGTGCATATGTATGAGGCAAAATTGTTCAGGATATGGGATAAAATAAGGCAATTGGAGGTGACAAAAATAAGACTCAACACTTTCCATAATGTGTTTATTTATCCCAGTGATGATTAAGGTGTTGCAATGGTAATCCTACCATTTTGCATCACGGAATAATACATCCAAAGAGTCATTGTGGAATATCCCACTCATCTACAACCACTTCCTGTTGATGAATATGGTACTCTAGAAATGCGCACTAAGCGCAACAGTACCAGAACAAGGCTGAAGCTGCACGGTAACAGGTGCAACACACAATCCTTCCGGGTCGGGGTTCCAAAGATGATACAACCATCAAGCGCTCTTGGGACCCACATCTCGCACAACAACAAGCACAATCCACCTCGATCGGGAAAAAGAAACAATGAACCATTCCATCCATCCACAATACCATTCCCTCCACACAGTAGGGTTCTGCTCATATGGCATCGGGTGTCACCACACTAATAGATGCCTTAATACAAAAATTGTTGCTACAAAAAAAAATACATTTGAAGGATATTCTCAATGTCGACCACCTCTATCGACAAATTTGAGCCACATCATCAGTACCAGACACTACTATGTGGCCACCGGATCTTGATATTAGTTCCAGTGCCTCTGCTCAGGTCCTTAGAATGGACCCCCCAACATTACTTACAATAGATACCAATAGTGGTAGTATCTCGTTGGCACCAATTCCAACTCCCATGATACAAGACTGTCTTACCACCTTACTCTCTGAGTTAAGTGAGTGCAACGAAAAACTTGGCCAAGCTTGTGCATAGTTACAACTCCAACATCAAGTGGACATTGTTGCACATAATCAGACGTGTGAACAATATCAAAGGGAGATTTAGGATCATCAAGTATTACAAAGTAGGTATGAAACAAAAATTGCAACACATATAGTCGCCCAAGCCCAATACTCTAAGCTAAGTAGAGAATTTACCGACTTTATTGGAACAGTGGACGACCTTTAACACAAGGGCACGACATTCCTCCAGGATTTAAACTCTATGTTGTAAAATCCCACATGTAAAATCTAGAGTCGCAAAGGATTAACTCACCCCAAGTAGTTCCCCACCATAGCCAATATAGGGTGGTATCATTCTACCACATGGTCTACTATGGTTTCGCTTTGTGCAACCATCTCCAAACTCCACCAGAAGTATCTACAATCGAAGATTAGGTCCGTACGAACGAGGTTTAGGTCACACAACAGAAGAGATATTTGGATTATTTGCCTCCCGGGGAATGTGTCATTGCGATGTTAGCAATCACAGCAAAAACAAAGGAGATCACTGCATCTCAGGCTGAGCAGCAGAATATGTCAAAGATGATCACTTTTGCGGCCATTAAAGCCTTGATTTTTTTTACGCAGGTCTCAGACGCCCAGGTTGTTTCTAACCCTCTCATTGAGAAAATAAACTCAAATGACTTGATAGCTTCTCAGGTCATAACAATCTAAGCCAAGGAAAATTTTTAGCTAACGCGGGACCTCTAGGTATACCTTAATGAGCCCAAGAGTTATTTTAAGGAGTTCATGGAGGAACTTAGAAGAACTATGATGTCCTTTGCAGTGGTAATTCCAAAGCCAAGTAATAGTGGTGGTGGCCTATTGGCACCCAAATTTTTGGGTTAATCTAGTGCGTGAACGCAAACAAAGTTGTTGGAAATATAACTGAGAGGGGGGGTGAATGAGTTATGTATATAAGCTTGAAACTTTTCCTGTTATTTTATGATTCTTTCTAGATTATTATTTAATGTGTTGTTGATAACTTAATATGCATAGATATACAATATTTGATCAATCACACAGAATAGAAAGAGACACTGATTTTCATGAGGAAACCCATAAGGGTGAAAACCTCTTCTTCTTAGGATGTCAATCAAGCTCCAACTTTCATGTACATCACAGTCTTTGAGCTCCAACTCAAATATCAGGCTACAACCTATGATAGCAAGCTACAACTTGCAGAGAGCACCAACTCTCATATTTCTCTAGCACCAACTAGATGGAAGCACCAAATCCCAGAATATCTTCTAGCACCCACTAGATGGAAGCACCAAATCCCATAATATCTTCTAGCACCAACTAGAATTTAGAGGACTGCAATCCTCCCTAGCACCACCCTACCACCCTGATTGAATCTTAAAAAAAAAAATTTACTTACTTGCTCTATCTATGATATGGTCTGTTACAGCTCCATGTCTCCTCTACCTCTTCTAGATTCTATTACTATGTTTCGCTTCTATATTATGCTCTTCCTCCTACTGCGCACTCTCATCACTCTGTTCAACTTCTCTTCTTACTTTATACTATGTGTTGTCTTTGCATGCTATACATTGCACCTCTGATCTCCAGTTCAGGTCCTGTATGTGGTCACATTCTACCCACATGCATAACTATATAAAAAACATACTATCTTCTATGTTTTGCATGTCTTTCTCACCTCGATTCCTCTGCTTGATCATCATTCAAACACTTCATCTTCTCTGGCGATTATTCTGAATTTATTTATCATTAGTGGGCGTTATCCTGAGATTCTCTAGCTTCTCTGGCAGTCGCAACTTTTCATCTTCTCTGGTAGTTATAGTTAGTTGTTTTTGGCTTCTTTGGCTTCTAAGCCCCTTCCTTCATGTGACCATCGACGATGACCAAACGCTTATTCAAAAGGTGCTTCCCGATCTTGGTCTAGTGAGTGATAGCTCCATTTCTTAATATCACCTTGGACGAAGATCTCATGTGACCATGAGATTGCGGGCGCATCCAAAGGTGGTTTGTATCAAACTACTTTTTTCCCTGCAATTTACCTTGAGCCTCCACTTGTCCTTTCTCCAAAACCATGGTTTCGATTGCAGCCCGCCTTCATCTTTTTAAATTTCACGCATATTCAATCCCCACAATGTGATGGGACCGTTGATCTCATGATCTTGATGGTGCTCCTGAACGGATGGTTCAGATTTGTTATTTCATGATCTGCAAATCAGATCTAACCTTCCTAAATCAACGGCTGTGATTTATTTCATGATCTGGGCTTCGGGAGTTTCAAATCTCAACCCTTTCTTTCCTCCATACGTCAATCTTCCGAAGTTGACAATCCACTGATGTGTGTCCCTCTCAAATCAACGGTCGAGATCTCCTTCGGGCCTCTGAACTTTGGAGATTTCGAATCTCAACTTCTTGTTTCTTCTGACTGGATATCTTCTGAAATGGAAGATCCACTGACATCTATCGTCCTTAATCCAACGACTATCCTCTGCTCTGGGACTTCTACCTTTTCGACTCTTCAACGCTTCTCTTTTCCATGAATGCTTTCACCTGGAGTCAATGATCTATTGACACATGCCCTCCTGCAAAATCAAAGATCATGAGTGACTTCAACACTTCAGGCTTCGAAAGTTTCAACTCATATGCACTTGTTTCTCCCGTAGTGCTTTCACCCAAATGCATGATCTTCTGACACACACCCCTCCTAGCGATCAACGACTAGGGTCTTCTTTGGGTCTTCGGTGTTCAAGACTTCGGGACTTTAGGCTAATCGTTGCTTCATTCTCCTCCGGAGTGGTCACCTGCTGAATAAGTCATAAGCGATGGAGATCACTTGTTGTCGGTTAACACTTCCACTTACACTATCCTTCCACTAAACTAGATCAACGGTTGAGAATGCACCCAAAGTGATCTTCATATTGAACAAATGAGAACGACTTCAAACCTTCTTCCTTCGGGACTTTTGACATTTGTTGGTGATGAAAATCCCGAAGTAAATCTCCTAGAGTGACGTAGATTGCTTACGTCACTTGTTGACATGGCATGAGCCAATTTCCTCTTGACACTTGTCATCATTTGATTATGCCATCTGTACTTGTTGACGTGGTCTTCCACATGTCCTTGCTAATGTGGTCTACCACATGTCCTTGCTGAGGTGGTCTGCTGACGTGGGTGAGACATGTAGGCAGTGTAGTGGAGTGTGGAGGCAGAGCACAGTAGTGGAGTGTGACGTGTAGCGGGTAGTGGAGTGTGATGTTGGAGCGCGAAGGTGGTATGTATGAGTGGTTTGGTGGTTTACTCAGATGGGGGGTTAGGCGGTAAGTGGTAATGAGTGAGGGGGGTCCGATTTGACAAGAAGGTGACATGTATGAGGGTCCCACATGGGAAATACCACCAACTTAGACCCCCCCCCCCCCCCC
>ML792369.1:203018-219434 GCA_009831015.1 Picea engelmannii
CTTGTTGCTGAATCTTTTCCATTTCTTGTTCTAGTTTCTTTTTTTCTTCAAATATGTTCCCAAAAACTTCTTTGTTCCATTTTCGAAGGCATTGGTAGACATGTTTCAGCCTTTGTTGAAATTGGTACATTTTGGTTCCATGGAGATTTTTCCGCTCTTTCCACCAACAATTTAGGTTAGGAAGGAAATCTAAGTGGTCCAACTAGAACTTCTCACATCTGAATGGTATGGGTCCCTGTTTCCATACATGGTCCCATTTCAGGGCGATAAGCGAGTGGTCAGACCCCTGTAGGGGAAGCACCTTGGCCACAACTCCTTATTTTTCTGTGAGGTCCTTTTTTGAAAGTAATAATCTATCCAACCTAACTGCAATTATTTTATCTTTACCCCTTATGTTATTCCAAGTGAAAGGACCATTTCTGGTTGGGACATCCATTAGTCCTAGATTTTGTATGAGTTCACCAAGGTCCTTACTCTCCTGGTCTAGTATGTGGATTCCTCCCTACTTCTCCAAGGGGGTTGTGATTAGATTGAAGTCTCCTCAAAGGAACCATAATTTGTTCCTCATAGAGTCTCCAATTAGGTTTAAATTTCCCAAGAAATTTATCTTCAGAGTGGGCACATTTGGGCCATATACATTGGTGATATATCCTTCTTCCTTTGTTCCAATAAACTTGAATTTGAGAGTCAGGTTCCTGAAATTGGAAGAGAATTCATGAATTTCTATGATATCTGGGTGCCATAGAGTCACTATTCCTCCATAAGTTCCTTCTGCTTCCATCCATCTTCCCTCACTGCTAAGACAGATTTTATGGGTTATTCTTCCCATGTTATCGTTGTCACATTTTGTTTCTTAAAGGAGGATTATATACGCCTTCATCCTAGATATTTTATATTTTTCATCGTCTATTTGGACGAACTATTTATTCCCCTAATATTCCAGGATGTAATCTTCATACATAACTTTTTGGTTGGGGGGTGAAATAGTTGTTCGGGAGATAGATCACTTGTCCTGAGTCCACCATTTGAGCTCACATTTCTTCTATTTTTTGGAGGTAGGGTTTTATGCCTCTTATGTTATCGTATCCTGACTATTTCTTGGGGGATTTGATGTGGTTAGTCTTGATACCCATACCTCCAGATGACGTTGGTGCGTACTCTGTGGAATTTCCTTTTCCTTTCACCGGTTCTAGCTCGGATTGTAGTTTGCGGATATGATCAATGGTGAGGGTGTTAATTATCATTGGTCCATGAATCTTGCTTAGTCTTGGGAGATCTATCTCTATCTCCTCCAATTCCACTACTTGGGTTTCCTCCATGTCAGATTCCTACATTGAATATTCTCATGATTCTGGGGAGTTCGTCATCTGAACTTTTGTGTCTGCTATCGCTTTATGCCCTGGTTCTTTCATTATCTTACGTCTTTTAGACTAATCCTCTTTTGATCCTATAGTGTCCTTTTGCGATGTTTCAGGTTCCTTTGCATTTTCTTTCTCGGTGGTTCCACTGGTTTCTCCTTCCAAGATTTGGAAGCTATTACTTGTGATTTTAGGCTAGTTTGTTACCAATTGTTTAGGCTGTCTTTTCCCTGCCTTTCTTTTATTTTTGATTTTAGCAAATCCCTCTGGATTTATTTCCCCTTTTTCAATATGAAAACAAAGCTTAGTGGCTATTACATGGATGGAGTCATGTTGGATCTGGGTTTTGACATGAATATCCTATCGAAGAAGTCCTAGGAGGTGATGGGTAAACCAAAATTGGTTTGGTCTCCCATCCATCTACGGTTGGAAAACCAATAAGAGATCTACCCCATAGGTTGACTGGAGAAAGTGGAAGTTAATATAGAAGGGGTAAAAAAAGAGGCTAACTTTGAGGTAATAGAGATTATGGATGACTCTAAACCATACCTTGACTTGCTTGGCATCGACTGGGCCTTTATTAATAAAGCAGTGTTGAATTTGAAGAAGAGGTAGATTTCCTTCAAAAAAAATACCCTACGCGTGGTCGCACCTCTAGATTTGTATGAAGGAGATAGATACAATGAGTGGATGAGGATGCGTGGAGCTCAGCTACTGAAAAAATCTATAAGATCACTAGTGTAGGGAGGATTACATCAACCCTACCATAGACAAATAATTAATTTAGAGAAGTGTTAAGTCTTATGACATAGATTCTAAAGATGCCATGTACATGTGGAAAACCAAGTTAGATGAATTATCCACATGAAGGTGCGTGCATATCTCTGCAGAAGTGCGCGAGGAATAATTTGTATCTTATCGGTACGATGGGTCAGAGATGGTGGACACATTTATTGCCTGGATATGACACATTCCTGAACAGCATGGGGCTCATGCTCTTGATATAGTTCTCGTCATAATTTGTGCACGATGGTGGGATACATATTGGGAACCACATCGTGACTTGGATACAATCAAAGAATACATGCAGTAAAGGTTCAAACCTATTACGGATATTCGTCACTACATATGATCTTGTGAATGGCGATGGATAGCCATGCATTGGTATCATATGCACAAAAAGTACTCAAAGGCCCCACATGGGCCACTCAAAAAGGAGGTTGTCCTACCAGAACCTAGGGTTTCCATAGTGCGTATAATGGAGTCACATACACTAGAGAGGGATTTCCTTACAAAATACGTGGCAAGAGAAAGAACATCAGTTCATCCCATTTCAACTAACCCCATTGATAAAACAGATGAAGCCCGTAAGAATAATACAGTCAGGGATACTCAGTGTATGAAACAGGTAGGATGGATATGGGTGAAGCGTCGTTGTAGCCCACCAGGGGTCACTATGATTAAGTAACCAAGGGGGACCCGCATTGATGTGCGCATGAAACATGTGTGGCGTCCCCGAAGATTCACACTTGCGCATGTACATATATGTCCTTGTCACAATTAAGGCTCCACGGACCCATTCTTATCACGAATTAAAACAATTAAGACAATGATGTGTCTAGTATATGGTGCATGCAATAAATATTATTAATAAGGCCATCAACCATAAAATCTATGATACCCCCCAGAGCTTCCACCCAGTTTGTGGAAAAAGCGGTCATCATGCGTCATTAATTCAAAAGGATTGATATGATTAATGTATCACAAACATCGGTGGAGGTGTTTCACACAAATTTTGATCATTTAATTATTGATGGTACTAAAGGGATAGTATAAATCTGAATGACCCAGAGAATACCGACAATTACCCTACGACACTCTGAATTCTTAACGCCCCCGACACACCTCCTAGTTGTTTCCTCGTACCACTTGGTAACTTTCCATTTTTCGACTCAATTTTAGCCAACTCAATGTCGACCTATTTTCTTTATCTATATAAAAGGGCCAAAAATCATGGTAGAAAGGACACAGTAACAATAAAGGTGAATGGAAGTATCAACCTCTTTAACCTAGAAGTAGCCTTCACTAGAACCCAACCAAAATAATTGTCATGGATTATTCAAGTAGAGCACGTGGCCAGAAAAGATCCAAGATTTCCAAAGACCAGCAGGAAGCAAAGCTGACGTTACCTCGACATGTGATCTTTACAGGTTCCCAGGCGGCAAGGATGATTTTAAGGATGGAAATTTATATTAAAATGTAGAAACATGGGCTAATCTTACTAGTGCTTAATATGCAAAATGTAAAATGTTTGGCAATAGTTTTGTAAAAATATTCAAATTTATAAGGATTTTATATAGTTTGTATAAAATTTTGGTGATTTTTAAGGTAAAATAATTTTAGTCTATGGAATTTGGGTGAATTGTTTTTAGAAAAAATGGAAATTGGCGAATCATTTTTTGGGAAAAACCATGGAAAATTAGCCCATTTGCGAAATTTAGCCCCTAAAATCATCTATGTCGGGCAAGGGGAGAGTGAAATATGTCCAGTTAACCGACTACGACGTCTGTGACCCCAAGAAGTTCCCCACCTTGACCTTCCACAATTATGCCCACATCGTTTGAAGTGCATACAATATGTCCTTAGTGATCACCCAGGAGTGGTCCTAACCCATTAGACAAGCCAACATTCTCCCTTTGATTGACTGCCCTCATTTTGGGCATAGCGAGACTGTTATCCTCTGCATCCACCTTTTACTCACTCACTTACATGGAAGGTACTTGTGGATGGGGGGGAAGTATATTTTCGATGAAGCAACAATATATCGCATTACAGACCTACCCATGAATGGCAAGGAGCCGTAAAAATACTTAGTCGCTAAATATGTTTCACAACATGATATCTACGACACATACAATACATGCCATGGTTGGCATGGGGTACTCATTTAATAGATAAACGCATGACTGGTTTGATTTTCTAAGCAACTAATAGCCTGTAAAATCCTATGCAATTGTACAAAGGAGGAGTTCCCATTTGGATTAGTTGTTGCAGTTTAATGGCGTGTAGATGGTGTGTAGATGGCTTGGGATATATATGTAATGAATGAATTCATAGATGATTGCTTAGACGCCCAAAAATTCAAGAAGGAGTTTCATTACAGTTGGATTCTACTTATTCTCGATATGGTACTTTGGTGTCCCCCCTCGGGGTTTTGAAAGACCTATTGGATGTAGACAGGCCTTCGAAGCCCCCTGATTCTTGCAATTGCATGAGAGAAAGGATCCTCGCTCTCAATAATCCAACGACGATTTGTTCCATAATTGGTACCAAAAACTAATCTAGGAAACTACTTCCCAAGTGCAGATCTCGTGCACCCTCATGGAAAAGTATGATGGCTACAATTTATTTGAATGTACTTTATGTTGGTGCAGTTATATGCATAATATATTACCAAACATAAATTATCGATCGAGATTTGTAATCAATAGAGTTGTTACACTATATGTGTCGGCAATAGGTCATTTATCTATGTATGATGAGTATATCCTAAATAAGAAAACAATCTAAAAACCAACACTATGTTTTCACACTTCAAAGATAACACTCTTCACACAATTCAAAAATTAGAAAGAAAAACTCATAGACAAGCATATGGTTTAAGCTCTTACTCAGGTGATGAATATGTTCATTGATGGCTCATGAAAGGGAAATATGAACTTTGACTCTGTCAACAATTAACACACTGCATATCCTCAAAATAAAGCATCAATCAATTCTAGAAGAAATAACAGGTAGAGGAAGACACTCCATTGTAGGTGCATGTAGGGTGAGAGATGGAGGTATTGATTATGCCTGTATTTGCAAGATGTAACCTAATCAATTATGGAAGGAAACTCTAAGTGTGATGGAATACTCCATTAAAGGCTCGTGTATGGTGAAATATGGAGATCCAACTTGTGCCTAGGTTTGCAAAATAAAAACAAACACTAAAGCATTTAATCCAACAAATGCATGCACTTAAATCGAATTATTGTTCTCACATACTCACACAAAGATGTCAAATCATTACTCAAAAATCATTACACTCATAGATCTCACATTACACACACAAATCTCACTTACTCAAAATTACCACACATCCATGTGACCTGCTATTAAAGGTATCATTGAAACATGACATTGGTGGAATTAGATGATGTAATCAAACATAAATTACTCTGTTCACACACACAAAAAACAATAATCATATTCACAATTAATTACAAAGAGGCTTACCTTGATTGGGTCGGTGGGCCCTTGTTGTATCAAAAAGACATCTCTTAAGAGAAACTTATAGTAGAGATGATTTAAATGCACACATATAATCCATAAACTGAAATTATATCATTACATGAGAAATAGGTGTACAACCAACAATCTTCAAAAATCAACCCTACAACATAACAATTCCTTCTTCTTCAAGAACCAATCTTAGAGCATAAAAAATCCTCTCCCTTCCTTAGACCTATGAGGCCTTATTTATACATAAAATCCATGGAGGAATGGATGAAACCAAATCCCCAAACTCAGAAATCAATTTTTACAATTTTAGGATAAATCCCCAAAATATGGGGTTTTCATCAATTTGGGCAAATTCGAGTTAAAGGTTCACCCATATCTTGTACACCAATTCGAATTTTGGAACAATTCCCTCTATTTACTTAATTTTCCACATTCTAGACAAAACCCATTTCGTACAATTTCTAGATCTGATGCCATATGCACGAAAATCAAGGCGCAAGTTGGTAGTTTGAGATTTTTGATAATTTTTGCAGAATCATTCCCCCTGAGATGGAGGTCCACACATGTGATATGGGTGTATTCTGCCTCAATTTTCCGCATGTAAATTCCCCTTTGGACAAAACCCATGTCCCCAATTTTCTTTTAGAAGCATTCCAAAATTTTGAATTATTTCTAGTACGAGACGGTTGTTGATGTCGGTACCAGACGAGCACAACATTGGTACTGGACGAGCGTAGAATTGGCACTGGACGAGTTGAGTATTGGATGAACGGAGAAATAGGTATCGAATGAATAGGGGTTGTTATCATAAGGTCTGATTAGATCATTCAAAGTAATTAGAGAGTTTAAAACATCAAATGTTCAATCCAAATCATTAATAAATCATCATAAATCATGATTAAACATAAGTTACCTCATATGTACACAATAATTGATAAAGGATATGTCTATTGAGGAAAATAGACAGAGCATATGTATGAGGCAAAATTGGTCAGGATATGAGACAAAATAAGGCAATTGGAGGTGACAAAAAGGAGACTCAACATTTCCCCCATGCCTTATCCATTGCATGTCCTCATGCAACAATGATCTTCAAAATTTCAAAATTGATGGTACTCCTCACTCAATCAATCATTCCCTGAAATTCCACCCTTCTTCAGCTCCTTAAGTTCTCTTTTAAGTAAACTGCTATACAATATAAACTTCCTGGCCTATGCTTCACACTTCTTACCCATGGCACAGTAGTTTTGATGGAAAAGTGGAGTCATGAGTAATATATTAGATCTGTTAGTGATTTGACGTTAAGTATTATCCAATATGTTGTGGATCATAGTTAGGAGAAAGGGTTGTGTGTGACTCTAATATGATTATACGATAACGACCAAGAGCTTTCATAACGACTTTGACTAATAGGCACCCTGGCTAGATTACCTTTAAAATAAAAGTGATATAAGCATAGTTTAGATCTCATTTGAAGAGAGGAACACATAAAAGAATACATCCCAATATGATTAAATCGTCTCTTATCCATGTTTATAAAGATGAATCTCTTCTTGTTTAGGTAGGTCGAATTACATACTGAGGGTTCCACTTTCATAAAAAATTGTTTATTTTAAAGATAGAACCCTAAAGTGGATACTTGAAGGTTCTTAAGAACATCATCCGTGATATATAAAGATCATCTCCTACCCTTGATTTGATAATGATTTCTTTAGAATGATACCCAAGGGTTTTTGTTTAGTTTTAGGTGTGCCAATTTATGTTTTTCAACTCCCTTTACCCGACATAGCCCCACTGCCAGCATGCCTGTTCAGTACTCCGATGGGTTTATCTTAGTACCATACAAGCATGGCCCCGCTGCCAGCAGGCCTATTCAGTACCTCGACGGGTTTACTTGTACTTCCTGATACTTCCCTTTTATTATATTACTCAAATACTTAGAATGATGTATATTGTTCATTGACAACTTTAGAGTATAAGGAAGGTAGGTGGTACGAGAGTGTTTTAGAGTTATTAGGAACATAATTAGTTGCTTGCAATTATCCCAAGGGTGACATCATCCACATTAGACTTAAATCTCAGTTATTCAATGTATAATGGAACATCTTGGATAATGACTAAGAGGTCCCTCTAGTTAATCCTATTAGGGTTCTCATGAAAGTTCATTGAGGTTTTGCAAGGGTGGTCCACCACATGAGGTTTTCATCAATACCTCCCAAGAGAAACTCGTAAATATAAACTTGGATAAGAACTTGTTGAATCAACTAGGTTAGTATTAGAAATAATGGTGCCACCACTTTTCAATGGATATTTCAATTATTAATCACTTTTTCGTAATGATGAGGTAATAAGACAGGTGCACCCATTATCATATAGAGCTAAATGTGAAAATATCTTCTTAAACGATAGAAATGATGATTCATTTAGGGGTGAGTGTAACAATGTAGGAGGAAGATGTAGTAAAGAACAGTTCAACAAAAGACTTAAATGATCCTTGATAGAAAGAACATGAAAAGATTATCCCATACCTCCAATTACCTGAAGTGAAAACAATGTTAAGTACATGACAAAGATCATATCACCTTGGCATCAGTACCAGATTGGTAACTTGTATTGGAACATGTTTCTGCAATACCAGAATAGATAGTATCAAAACATGACTCTGCAGTACCGGAACATGACAGTACCAGAACATGATTCTGCAGTACTAGAATAAGAAAGTACCGGAACATGATTCTGCAGTACTAGAACAGAACAATACCAGAACATGATTCTGCAATACCGAAATAGAACAATACTGGAACAGAATTATGAAGTACCAGAACATAATTCTACAATATTGGAACAGAACAATACCACAACAAGATTTTGTAGTACCGGAATAGGATTCTGCAGTACCAGAATAGAACAGTACTGGAATTCTGGAAATGATTATCAACTTCCAGCACTGAACATGCTGATTTGGACTTGCCGAGAGACGCTGAAAAGAATATGAAGGTCTCAACAACCACTCCCCCATGCCTGAGGTTTTGCATGGCCTCATGCAAACAATGCGAGACGCTGAAAAAGGTTGCTCAGAGGGTTGCGAACATCTGCAAAAAAAAAACAAACCAATAGAACTAATTGAAACTAGATTTTTATTCATGCTTACAAATAGAAAATTCAGGGGAAATGACAAAGGTTGAATTATTAGCTATGAATAAAATATTTTAAAATTAACATTCAGTTTTAATTTCTATTAAAAATATCACTTAATCGATCATCCTTGTGAAATAATGGTCTTAAAATAGATAGGTAATGATAAATCACAAATGCATCTTTTTTTAACAACTTAAGGAAAAAGACGAAATTGAAAGAAATAGGTCATGAAGCACTCCCTTAAGTGTTATCTTCCATTGACAAGGATGCCTTCTCCGCTTTTGAAACCCTTCCAGTATTATGTGTGCGTTCGAAGGATGAAGATATTACCTTCTCATAAAATTCCAAACAAAATTATCATAACTTTTAGAAAGAAATCTATTATAGGAACAAACGATCTTAAACCGATTGATTTATTAGCTTTTGACATTCCCATTTATGAAAAGTATGAAATGTAGGTTGCATTTCACTTATATGCAACATTTATTTATTTATTTACTATCCTACTTTAATTGAACAAAATAAAATGTCCTTCAAGTATAGGAATACTTCTAGTGAAGCCATGTGCGTAACATGGTTAGAAATATATCCATACTCGGGTTTAAAAAATAAATTTTAATGAATACCGGAGTATGAAGGACCAACTGCTTTGATGATAAGATCAAATAATAATGAAAAGTAAAATAGTAGTGTGACCTGACAACTAATTGGAACCATCTTTCAATAGGATCAAGATATTCTTGTTTCCCTTCTTTGTTTAGGTCACACAACATGTCCTCCTTTTCCATGCGATGCAGAGTATCTTCTTCAAGATGATTGGTCTTTGGAGTAAATATAGGATCTGTTGAGAGGCATGCTAAGAACTCCTCAATCTCAGGTTCCAATGGTTTCTCTCCATTGAATTCTATCCATGATTCTTTAGTCTCCTCAACAAATTTACAAGAGGAATCCGAAGGGACTTCTAAATCTTCTTGTGGAGAGACAAATAAATTATTTACTATTGTCAAGATATGCTCTTCCTGAGAGGCAAATATCCGAGCTGCTGCTAGAATGTGAGAAAGTTCTTGGAGGAACATTATTCAAGCTCTTGATCATCCTTGAATTACTCAAGCTGGCTGATGATCCATGTCTCACAACACAAATTAGTACTTGAGGGTTCTTACACCACCCCAAAAATTATTTATCATCAAAGATTTGAATTTTAAAACTAAGAAATTAAAACTATTTGCAAAATTAAAACACACCAAAATTGAACTCCTTGCGTTATTGGGACCCTGATGTCACCAAGTTATCAATTCGCACAAGTTAGCTCATCATAAATAAAACTATATTTTCATAAATAAAAACACACTTTTGCATAAAATAAGGAAAAACACACTTGCATTAAAAGAAAAACACTTCTGCATGAAAGGGAGAGGACAACCTAATTTTGGAGCAACCCCACTAAAGTGGATGCGTGGGCTCTTCCCTCACATTTTACCGTCTTCTCTCTACCCTTAGGTCGTCCATGAAACCAATCCAAGACCATTAAATAAATCTAATTCAAATACTACCTATTACCATTTACAACTCCCCGATAACGACACCAAAATGGTGGTGCAATTATATTCAGAATATATTACCAAACATAAATTATCGACCGAGATTTGTAATCAACAGAGTTGTTACATTATATGTGACGACAACATGTGGTTTATCTATGTTTGATGAGTATAGCCTAAATAAGAAAACAATCTAAAAACCAACACTTTGTTTTCACACTTCAAAGATAACACTCTTCACACAATTCAAAAATTAGAAAGAAAAACTCATAGACAAGCATATGATTTAAGCTCTTGCTTAGGTGATGAATATGTTCATTGATGGCTCATGAAAGGAAAATATGAACTTTGAATCTATCTCTTGGAGAAACTAAACTAACAACAATTAACACATTGCATATTCTCAAAATAAAGCATCAATCAATTCTAGAAGGAATAACAGGTAGAGGAAGACAGTCCATTGTAGGTGCATGTAGGGTGAGAGATGGAGGTCTTGATTATTCCTGTATTTCCAATATGTAACCTAATCAATTATGGAAGGAAACTCTAAGTGTGATGGAATACTCCATTAAAGGCTCGTGTATGGTGAAAGATGGAGATACAACTTGTCCCTAGGTTTGCAAAATAAAAACAAACACTAAAACATTTAATTTAACAAATACATGAACTTAAATTGAACTATTGTTCTCACATACTCACACAAAGATGCCAAATCATTACTTAGAAATCATTACACTCATAGATCTCACATTACACACACAACTCTCACTTACTCAAAATCACCACACATCCATGTGACCTGCTATTAAAGGTATCACTCAAACATGACAGGGGTGGAATTAGATGTTGTAATCAAACATAAATTACTATGTTCACACACATAGAAAACAAGAATCATATTTAGAATTAATTACAAAGAGGCTTACCTTGATTGGTTTGGTGGGCCCTTGTCATACAAACAAGGAATCTCTTAAGATAAAATTACAGTAGAGATGATATAAATGCACACATATAATCCATAAATTGAAATTATATCTTTACATGAGAAATAGGTGAACAACCAACAATCTTCAAAAATCAACCCTGCAACATAACAATTCCTTATTCTTCAAGAACCAATCTTATAGCATAAAAATTCCTCTCCCTTCCTCAGACCTATGAGGTCTTATTTATACATAAAATCCATGGAGGAATGGATGAAACCGAATCCCCAAACTCAGAAAGCAATTTTTACAATTTTAGGATAAATCCCAAAAATCTTGGCTTTTCATCAATTTGGGTAGATTCGAGTTAGAGATCCACCCATATCTTCTACACCAATTCGAATTTTGGAAACATTCTCTTGATTTACTCAATTTTCCACATTCTAGACAAAACCCATTTCATAGAATTTCTAGATCCGATGCCATTTGCACGAAAATTGAGGCACACGTTGGTAGTTTGAGATTTTTGCTAATTTTTGCATAATCATTCCCCCTGAGATGGAGGTCCACACTTGTGATATGGGTGAATTCTGCTTCATTTTTCCACATGCAAATTCCCCTCTGGACAAAATCCATGTCCCTGATTTTCTTCTAGAAGCATTCAAAAATTTCGAATTATTTCTAGTACGAGACGGTTGTTGATGTTGGTATCGGACGAGCACAACATTGGTACCAGACGAGCTGAGTACTATATGAACGCCTAAACAAGTATCGGATGAATATGGGTTGTTATCATAAGGTCTTCTTAGATCATTCAAAGTAATTAGAGAGCTTAAAATATCAAATATTCAATCCAAATCATTAATAAATCATCATAAATCATGATTAAACATAAGTTACCTCATATGTACACAATAATTTCTAAAGGACATGTCTATTGAGGAAAATAGACAGAGAGTGCATATGTATGAGGCAAAATTGTTCAGGATATGGGATAAAATAAGGCAATTGGAGGTGACAAAAATAAGACTCAACACTTTCCATAATGTGTTTATTTATCCCAGTGATGATTAAGGTGTTGCAATGGTAATCCTACCATTTTGCATCACGGAATAATACATCCAAAGAGTCATTGTGGAATATCCCACTCATCTACAACCACTTCCTGTTGATGAATATGGTACTCTAGAAATGCGCACTAAGCGCAACAGTACCAGAACAAGGCTGAAGCTGCACGGTAACAGGTGCAACACACAATCCTTCCGGGTCGGGGTTCCAAAGATGATACAACCATCAAGCGCTCTTGGGACCCACATCTCGCACAACAACAAGCACAATCCACCTCGATCGGGAAAAAGAAACAATGAACCATTCCATCCATCCACAATACCATTCCCTCCACACAGTAGGGTTCTGCTCATATGGCATCGGGTGTCACCACACTAATAGATGCCTTAATACAAAAATTGTTGCTACAAAAAAAAATACATTTGAAGGATATTCTCAATGTCGACCACCTCTATCGACAAATTTGAGCCACATCATCAGTACCAGACACTACTATGTGGCCACCGGATCTTGATATTAGTTCCAGTGCCTCTGCTCAGGTCCTTAGAATGGACCCCCCAACATTACTTACAATAGATACCAATAGTGGTAGTATCTCGTTGGCACCAATTCCAACTCCCATGATACAAGACTGTCTTACCACCTTACTCTCTGAGTTAAGTGAGTGCAACGAAAAACTTGGCCAAGCTTGTGCATAGTTACAACTCCAACATCAAGTGGACATTGTTGCACATAATCAGACGTGTGAACAATATCAAAGGGAGATTTAGGATCATCAAGTATTACAAAGTAGGTATGAAACAAAAATTGCAACACATATAGTCGCCCAAGCCCAATACTCTAAGCTAAGTAGAGAATTTACCGACTTTATTGGAACAGTGGACGACCTTTAACACAAGGGCACGACATTCCTCCAGGATTTAAACTCTATGTTGTAAAATCCCACATGTAAAATCTAGAGTCGCAAAGGATTAACTCACCCCAAGTAGTTCCCCACCATAGCCAATATAGGGTGGTATCATTCTACCACATGGTCTACTATGGTTTCGCTTTGTGCAACCATCTCCAAACTCCACCAGAAGTATCTACAATCGAAGATTAGGTCCGTACGAACGAGGTTTAGGTCACACAACAGAAGAGATATTTGGATTATTTGCCTCCCGGGGAATGTGTCATTGCGATGTTAGCAATCACAGCAAAAACAAAGGAGATCACTGCATCTCAGGCTGAGCAGCAGAATATGTCAAAGATGATCACTTTTGCGGCCATTAAAGCCTTGATTTTTTTTACGCAGGTCTCAGACGCCCAGGTTGTTTCTAACCCTCTCATTGAGAAAATAAACTCAAATGACTTGATAGCTTCTCAGGTCATAACAATCTAAGCCAAGGAAAATTTTTAGCTAACGCGGGACCTCTAGGTATACCTTAATGAGCCCAAGAGTTATTTTAAGGAGTTCATGGAGGAACTTAGAAGAACTATGATGTCCTTTGCAGTGGTAATTCCAAAGCCAAGTAATAGTGGTGGTGGCCTATTGGCACCCAAATTTTTGGGTTAATCTAGTGCGTGAACGCAAACAAAGTTGTTGGAAATATAACTGAGAGGGGGGGTGAATGAGTTATGTATATAAGCTTGAAACTTTTCCTGTTATTTTATGATTCTTTCTAGATTATTATTTAATGTGTTGTTGATAACTTAATATGCATAGATATACAATATTTGATCAATCACACAGAATAGAAAGAGACACTGATTTTCATGAGGAAACCCATAAGGGTGAAAACCTCTTCTTCTTAGGATGTCAATCAAGCTCCAACTTTCATGTACATCACAGTCTTTGAGCTCCAACTCAAATATCAGGCTACAACCTATGATAGCAAGCTACAACTTGCAGAGAGCACCAACTCTCATATTTCTCTAGCACCAACTAGATGGAAGCACCAAATCCCAGAATATCTTCTAGCACCCACTAGATGGAAGCACCAAATCCCATAATATCTTCTAGCACCAACTAGAATTTAGAGGACTGCAATCCTCCCTAGCACCACCCTACCACCCTGATTGAATCTTAAAAAAAAAAATTTACTTACTTGCTCTATCTATGATATGGTCTGTTACAGCTCCATGTCTCCTCTACCTCTTCTAGATTCTATTACTATGTTTCGCTTCTATATTATGCTCTTCCTCCTACTGCGCACTCTCATCACTCTGTTCAACTTCTCTTCTTACTTTATACTATGTGTTGTCTTTGCATGCTATACATTGCACCTCTGATCTCCAGTTCAGGTCCTGTATGTGGTCACATTCTACCCACATGCATAACTATATAAAAAACATACTATCTTCTATGTTTTGCATGTCTTTCTCACCTCGATTCCTCTGCTTGATCATCATTCAAACACTTCATCTTCTCTGGCGATTATTCTGAATTTATTTATCATTAGTGGGCGTTATCCTGAGATTCTCTAGCTTCTCTGGCAGTCGCAACTTTTCATCTTCTCTGGTAGTTATAGTTAGTTGTTTTTGGCTTCTTTGGCTTCTAAGCCCCTTCCTTCATGTGACCATCGACGATGACCAAACGCTTATTCAAAAGGTGCTTCCCGATCTTGGTCTAGTGAGTGATAGCTCCATTTCTTAATATCACCTTGGACGAAGATCTCATGTGACCATGAGATTGCGGGCGCATCCAAAGGTGGTTTGTATCAAACTACTTTTTTCCCTGCAATTTACCTTGAGCCTCCACTTGTCCTTTCTCCAAAACCATGGTTTCGATTGCAGCCCGCCTTCATCTTTTTAAATTTCACGCATATTCAATCCCCACAATGTGATGGGACCGTTGATCTCATGATCTTGATGGTGCTCCTGAACGGATGGTTCAGATTTGTTATTTCATGATCTGCAAATCAGATCTAACCTTCCTAAATCAACGGCTGTGATTTATTTCATGATCTGGGCTTCGGGAGTTTCAAATCTCAACCCTTTCTTTCCTCCATACGTCAATCTTCCGAAGTTGACAATCCACTGATGTGTGTCCCTCTCAAATCAACGGTCGAGATCTCCTTCGGGCCTCTGAACTTTGGAGATTTCGAATCTCAACTTCTTGTTTCTTCTGACTGGATATCTTCTGAAATGGAAGATCCACTGACATCTATCGTCCTTAATCCAACGACTATCCTCTGCTCTGGGACTTCTACCTTTTCGACTCTTCAACGCTTCTCTTTTCCATGAATGCTTTCACCTGGAGTCAATGATCTATTGACACATGCCCTCCTGCAAAATCAAAGATCATGAGTGACTTCAACACTTCAGGCTTCGAAAGTTTCAACTCATATGCACTTGTTTCTCCCGTAGTGCTTTCACCCAAATGCATGATCTTCTGACACACACCCCTCCTAGCGATCAACGACTAGGGTCTTCTTTGGGTCTTCGGTGTTCAAGACTTCGGGACTTTAGGCTAATCGTTGCTTCATTCTCCTCCGGAGTGGTCACCTGCTGAATAAGTCATAAGCGATGGAGATCACTTGTTGTCGGTTAACACTTCCACTTACACTATCCTTCCACTAAACTAGATCAACGGTTGAGAATGCACCCAAAGTGATCTTCATATTGAACAAATGAGAACGACTTCAAACCTTCTTCCTTCGGGACTTTTGACATTTGTTGGTGATGAAAATCCCGAAGTAAATCTCCTAGAGTGACGTAGATTGCTTACGTCACTTGTTGACATGGCATGAGCCAATTTCCTCTTGACACTTGTCATCATTTGATTATGCCATCTGTACTTGTTGACGTGGTCTTCCACATGTCCTTGCTAATGTGGTCTACCACATGTCCTTGCTGAGGTGGTCTGCTGACGTGGGTGAGACATGTAGGCAGTGTAGTGGAGTGTGGAGGCAGAGCACAGTAGTGGAGTGTGACGTGTAGCGGGTAGTGGAGTGTGATGTTGGAGCGCGAAGGTGGTATGTATGAGTGGTTTGGTGGTTTACTCAGATGGGGGGTTAGGCGGTAAGTGGTAATGAGTGAGGGGGGTCCGATTTGACAAGAAGGTGACATGTATGAGGGTCCCACATGGGAAATACCACCAACTTAGACCCCCCCCCCCCCCCC